>JAVLUX010000001.1:40263904-40286404 GCA_032164185.1 Moxostoma hubbsi
CAAAGAGGCAATGAGTTTGAACGTAACATCCACAGGTACACCTCCAATTCAGTGCACCTCCTATCAGAAGCTAATTGGCTAAAGGCTTGACGTCATTTTCTTGAATTTAAAGCTGCTTTAAAGGCACAGTTAACTTGGTGTGTGTTAACTTCTGACCCACTGGAATTGTGATATAGTCAATTAAAAGTGAAACAATCTGTCTGTAAACAATTGCTGGAAATATAACTTATCATGCACAAAGTAGATGTCCCAAATGACTTGCCAAAACTATAGTTTGCTAGTATGAAATCTGTAGAGTGGTTAAAATATAACTTTAAATAACAATGACTTCAACTGTACATCAAAATGTTTGCAGGAAAGATGCTTTTATCATTATATGAGCTCTTTAAATGTCATTTAAAGAACACATGATTAAAATAGATTCATAAGGTTGCTGTTATTCATGATTTATTATATGACATTGTATTTCAGGCCATTGGTTGTCAGCCGTGGGGTCAGCAGCTGATGATGGACACTCCTGGATTTGTGGAATGGGTGATGGATCGGTCAGTGGGGACTGGTAAAGAAGCCAAGGATTGTAAATATGAGCTGGTGGGGGTGCTGTTGAGCTCTTCCAGCACTCAGAGGATCTTTGGAGGAGAAAATTACTTAAAGCTGAAGACCTACCTGAAAGAGGGTCCCTATTACGTCAACGCTGTGTCTTCAGTCACCACAGAGGGAGCCGACTGAGATGCACACACACACACACACACCTATGCATACAGTACAAACACATACATATTCTATACAATGTTTTTTCTATACAAATACTTCAGTTAAAAAATGTTCCAAACTCTTTTACTTTTTACTACTAGTTTTTCTGTCCAATCTAGATCAAATGTGACCAAATGCTCTTCAAACAGCCCTTCTTCACACAAACCGTTAATACTTCCAGATGTTGATGCTCTTAAGTTAAAGTTGGTTCTGTTTCTATCTCTTGTGCCATTAAAGGGTAAATCTGAGTGCCTTATTGTGTACTATATTTATTAAAGGTGCTCTCAGTCATTTTTCCCCCATTAAAAAAAGTTCTATTCCTAAAGAAATAAATTGTAATTTCTGAAATGTATGTATAAAATGATTACTGCTCACATGAGATGAAGACTCTAGTCTTATCAGTAACCTTATAAAAACTGTTTTATTCTAAGTGGGGGAGGGGGTGCCCTCATGGGGGCTGCCATTTTAGAATCACATGAACAGATGAATACTACCTGATGCTGCCACCCCAATGCTTCACGGTTAGGATGGTGTTCTTCGGTTTGCATAACAATGGTCAATATGGCCAAACAGTTAAATTTTAGTTTCATCAGACCAGAGGACATTTCTCCCCATTTGCACTTGCAAACTGTAGTCTGGCTTTTTTATGGTGGTTTTGGTGCAGTGGCTTCTTCCTTGCTGAGCAGCCTTTCAGGTTATGTCGATATAGGGATTATTTTACTGTGGATATAGATACTCGTCAACCAGTTTCCTCCAGCATCTTCACAAGGTCCTTTGCTTTTGTTCTGGGATTGCTTTGCACTTTTTGCACCAAACTATGTTTATATCTTGGAGACAGAATGCACTTTGCTTGATGGCTGTGTGGTCCCATGGTGTTTATACTTGCACACTATTGTTTGTACAGATGGACGTGGTACCTTCAGTTGTTTGCAAATTGCTCCCAAGGATGAACCAGACATGTGGAAGTCCACCATGTTCGTTTGATTTAATTGGCTAATTGCCTAAAGGCACAGTTAACTTCTGACTCACTGGAATTGTGATAAAGTCAACTAAAAGTGAAACAATCTGCCTGCAAACAATTGTTGGAAAAATTACTTTTGTCATACACAAAGTAGATGTCCTAAACCACTTGCTAAAAGCATTTTGTTAAAATGAAATTCGTTTTAATGACTTCAACCTAAGTGTATGTAAACTTCTGATTTTAACTGTAGTTAGGTATTGCGAGCATGCTTTAGCATATTTCTAGACGTTACTAGGATGTTGTTAGGTGGCGTGAGCATGTTGCTAGGCATTGCTAGCATGATTTAGCATGTAGCTAGTTGTTGCTAGCATGTTTTAGCATGTAGTTAGGTTTTGCTAATATAGAGGTAGGCATTGCTGGCATATTTTAGCATGTAGCTAGGCATTGCTAGCATGTTGTAGTTTGTTAGTAGCATGTTGCTAGGCATTGTTAGCATGTAGCTTGGCATGACTATGTGTTCCTTGTATGTTGCTAGGAACTGCTAGCAACATGCTAGCATGATTTACCATGTAGCTAGGTGTTGTAGCATGTTGCTAAGCAATGTTAGCAAGTTCTAGCATATTGTTAGTTATTACTAACATGTTTTAGCATGTAACTAGATGTTGCTAACATGTTTTAGCATCTTTCCAGGTGTTGCTAGCATGTTTTACATGTAGTTATGCATTGTTAGCATGTAGCTAGGCATTGCTAGCATATTTTAACATGTTGTTAGGTGTTGCTAGTATGTTTTAGCATGTAGCTCAATTAGCGTGACAACATTAAATTAAACATACACATTTATTCTTAATATAAACTAAAACGTGACATTTTATATAACCAAGCCGAAATATCGTTAAGAAATAGCAGCAATTAACTTTATATTTCACTTGTATAAGGCAGTCCCTCCAAAGGCTGGGTGGGGCTCAGGTGAATTAGTAAATAATTTATGTGAACTAGTTAATTTACACACAGCATATCTGAGATCAATAAAATTGATGGGAAAATACCTGCAAATACAGTATGTTTATAGGCAAGACTTAAGTGTATATCAGACATGAACGTGACCTGATGATACAATATGTGTTATTTAAATCATTTGTGTTCTGAGATACGTCTTCCAGTGCCATTAAAAGTGATTAAGAATAAAGAAGGTCAGTTTGGACATAGTTTCGACCTGTTATTTCACTAGTGATAGACTGACCTCAGTCACTGAAATGACCAGCAGGGGGCGATATGCCCGAGCACAGACATACAGAACACATGTTAAATAATTCCCCCTGCACTAAACAGTCTGTTGTAGAGACAACAAAATAGTTTTTGTAAAATAGGCCAACGTTATGGTTGGCCTATTCATAGAATGCTATATGCGCTTCAGTAATTCCAAATGACTTTATTTACATATTTATATATGTCAAGCTATAAAGACATTTAGCAATACAAACAGGCCAATGAAGCATCATTCCAGAGCATTCGTCATATCAGAAAACAAAAATTCTGTATTTTTTGTAATTATTATTATTATTATTATTATTATTTAGTTTTTCAGGTGAAAAACATTTCAACATTTTGTGGTATGCTCCTTTAACTTACCTAGCTGCTAATGGTAAATGGTACTGCAAATCCAATCAAAGAGTTTAAGGAAAACACAAACAAACAAAAATAAAAGGAATTCACTGAATAAAAGCATTTGTAAAGTCTGTGAGATCACAGAAGTTCCATTCCAGAGTTCCAAAATTTGAAAAGAAGGTTCTAAATGATTAAATACTGTTATTTTGATTCTTCTATTGCAACGTTGGGTTTCACCAACTCAACAGTGTACGAATCACTGCACTGTTCTGTATTCATGTATTTACTGTTCAGGTAAAGGAGGGGGACTTCAGAGAAATCAAACGATGTTCATCTGATTAATTATTCATCACATGCTCCAAATCCGACACCAGCTCTGGGTTTGTTTGAGTGAGAGAGAGAGAGAGAGAGACAGACAGTGAGAGAGAGAGACAGACAGTGAGAGAGAGAGAGAGACAGACAGTGAGAGAGAGAGACAGACAGTGAGAGAGTGAGAGAGACAGACAGTGAGAGAGAGAGACAGACAGTGAGAGAGAGAGACAGACAGTGAGAGAGACAGACAGTGAGAGAGAGACAGACAGAGAGAGAGACAGACAGTGAGAGAGAGAGACAGTGAGAGAGAGAGAGAGAGAGAGAGAGACAGACAGTGAGAGAGAGAGACAGACAGTGAGAGAGTGAGAGAGACAGACAGTGAGAGAGAGAGACAGACAGTGAGAGAGTGAGAGAGACAGACAGTGAGAGAGAGAGACAGACAGTGAGAGAGAGAGACAGACAGTGAGAGAGACAGACAGTGAGAGAGAGACAGACAGAGAGAGAGACAGACAGTGAGAGAGAGAGAGACAGACAGTGAGAGAGAGAGACAGACAGTGAGAGAGAGACAGACAGACAGAGAGAGAGAGAGACAGACAGAGAGAGAGAGAGACAGACAGTGAGAGAGAGAGACAGACAGAGAGAGAGAGAGACAGACAGAGAGAGAGAGACAGACAGTGAGAGAGAGAGACAGACAGAGAGAGAGAGACAGACAGACAGAGAGAGAGACAGACAGTGAGAGAGAGAGAGACAGACAGTGAGAGAGAGAGAGACAGACAGTGAGAGAGAGAGACAGTGAGAGAGAGAGAGAGAGAGAGACAGACAGTGAGAGAGAGAGACAGACAGTGAGAGAGAGGGCGAGAGAGCATACCATTCTGCATTGATGGATCTCCTGATGTCTTCCATGTGTCTATAATCAGGATCTCGATGGATATTAAAAAGTCAATATCTTTGCAAAGTGATAAGGTCACACTGTTATCACAATATCATATACAAGCAACCTGAAAAATTAAGTGTATATAAAGTTCAAGCGTTATAGAAACATGATCAGTCGATTTAAAAGTCACTAAAACCTCAGTCTCATATAGTGCACACGAACGGACGTGTGTATGTGAGTCGGTATATATGTTGCATGTGAGAGAGAACACCAATATACTGTCAAAACATTCCTTTAGCATAAACAACTGTGCTTCCTTTTTAAATGATGATGACTTCAGAACCTGTGCATTAAACGAGAACAAGCATACACGTAAACGTTTTAACTGATCAGACATAGAAAACTGAGATGTTCAACCTCATGTCAAGCCTTAAGTCTATTTTATGCACTGTTGTAGTTATTAATCAATGTTGTCCTTAAAATGTTGTTATGACTGTTATAAGGAGCTATAAAGCCTAGCACAGTGTCATAACCTGGAGCGACGCAACACGTTTTCAGTGATTTTGTCTGAGCACACTGAAAGTGAAAATTCTGCGTTTCGCCACCAGTGTTGGGAAAGTTACCCCCAAATTAGTAATCAGATTACTTTAATGATTACTCCGTGGAAACGGTAATCGCATTACTAATTACTTTACTTTCAAGCTACTTTCTAAAACACTTTTCAATGGAGGTTTTTTGGATTTTCGCTCAATAAACTGAAAATGATGTCTTTATTTCCTCCTTGTTAAGTGTTGCCGTCCCTTCAGCTGTCACAGAAACACAAACAGACATAAATATGAACTTAATTAAAGTTTTAAATGTGTTCTAAACAAGTAATATTATTTTAGAAATACTGTTTGTGTAACCCAAGTAATCGACAGTAAATAACTTCGTTGAAAGTCAGTAAATGTAATCTGATTACAAGTATTGCACTACTTTTTGACTATAAAAGTAGTAGGATTATAGTAACTAATTACTTTTGTAATCCAAAAGTCCACTCCACAATCGCAGCCAATCAGAATATATTTGGGGGGGGGGCAGAGGGACTTTGGACCAATGAGATTTCACGATGGGCGGGGCTACCCAGCACAACGCCACATAAATTGGACCCAAACAACCAACAAAATGGCCTAAAGTCAGATTTACATGGAAGAGATATTGATTTATCGCTTGTCGCTTTATTGCGTCCCACCAGGTTAGGACATTGTCGATATTAAAAAGACACACTCAAATTGTTTAAAAAGTGACGTCTGATTTCATACACAAATACGACAACATTACAGAAAATCACCAAACAGGAGACAAGTACCGTTTTTGCAACTGTCCCGACACAATATCGTAAAAACACGTAGTATTGAAACGTCCGGCCTTTGAGGGAGCGGTTTGCACGCGCTCACATGCGTAACATCCAAGATCCACAGCGCCAGTACACGAGAGGAGTTCTACAAAACAGACCAGTCTGATTGCAGGTCGCCCATCCTTCGCCATTTCACCTGCAAGGGCCGGTGTGCACGCGCAAGATGCCGCGAGCGTGCATGTGCATAAAATTAAAGATCTCATACGGCATGGCGTGGAATCCAGGGCGGGGCTTGATGTTGTCATAGTAATGGTGCGTTATGAAGATTCCCAAGGGATTCATGGGAAACGCCCAGAAGCCGTAGAGGTGCACTTCTTCGCATAATTCCATCGCCGCGGTAACCAGCATCAGACCGCTGCTGAGGCGTTTAGCGCGCACGCCCTGCACGGCCCAGAAATGCTGTACGTTCAGCAGGTACTGCGGGTGGAAGAAGTAAACGCCGCGGGCGGAGTCAAAGTCATCGAGCATGTATTTGACGCGGAACGACACATCCGTGTTCCGTGTGTTGTAGAACGCGGGCAAAACCACAGACGAGTTCTCGTAATTCTGGAGAACGGCATAAAATGGCTTCCTCCATTTCTCCAACTTTTGAAACCTAGACCGTAAATGGAGAGACAGAGAGAAAATCCGTTGGTGTTTTTGGGCACCGTCTTCATGATATTGAACCCTTCCTGGGTCTTCTGGGTCAGTTTGACCCTTTTGAATTTTCAGCACTGACTTACATCAACTTATCTTTATGTTTTCGGCCTAAAACTACATGACAACCTCCACTGAGGTGATCTGAACCTGGTAATGTCATTTATTTTTTTACATTTCATATATTTATACACAAAGCTACAAAAAAAGTCCCTTTGGTGTCCTTATGGGGCAATGAACAACTAACCTCACACACCTGAGAAGTACTTGACAGGTGCGTAGGTCACAAGCTGTAGCAAAGTCAATGAAATGGGGAAAAAATGGCTTTCAGATCTGTATATTGTGATAGAGACGAAGACAAATGTCTAGAGTGAGCACCTAGACGAACGATTTGAGACCAAAAGTAGAGAGATTGATCAAACAGAGCCTTAATTAAAAGCTTTTGATATTAAACATAAAAAAGGGTCAATTTGACCCTTAAGGACAATGTAGGGACTTGATCGTTAAGACCAAGGAGGGGTTAAAGGAATATTCCGGGTTCAATACAAGTTAAGCTCAATCAACAGCGTATGTGCCAAAAGATAATTATGACTCATCATCCCTTGTTTACTAAAGTGGTTTCAGTTAAGCACACAATGGAAGTCAATGAGGCCAGATCAAAAAAATGCTAAAATACATGTTGTCTCAAATGTATAGCCACAAGACATAAACATTATATGTGTTAGCATGATTTTAGTGAGATAAAATAAATTATTTAACACCGGTAAGGTTACTATGTGATTTTATCAAACATCAACGTGCCAGAAATGCTGTTAATTGAGCTTAACTTGCAGCTAAATCCAGAATATTACTTTATTAGCATAATGCAGATTTTTTTCTAATTGTAATAAGAGACTTTCTTTGTTTTGCTGAACACAAATGAAGATTTAGAAGAATATTTCAGCTCTGTAGGTCCATACAATGCAAGTGAATGGTGACCAGACCTTTGTAGCTCCAAAAATCACATAAATGTAGCATAAAAGTGGTGCATAAGACTCCAGTGGTTTAATCCATGTCTTCAGAAGCAATACAATAGGTGTTGGTGAGAAACGGATCAAAAGGTATGTCATTTTTTTACTCTAAATCTCCACTTTCACTTTTACATTTGAAAGTCACATGTGGTGCATGTAAAGTGAAAGTTAAAGTGGAGATTTAGAGTAAAAAAGGACTTAAATATTGTTCTGATTCTCACATAAACATACTATAGTGCTTGGATTAAAACACTGGAGTTGTATGGATTACATTTATGTTTCCTTAATGTGATTTTTGGAGATATAAATTCCTGATCACCATTCACTTGCATTTTATGGACCTACAGAGCTGAGATATTCTTCTAAAAATGTGTTACTGTTTTTCTGCAGAAGAAAGAAAGTCATACACATCTGTGACGGCTTGAGAATGAGGAAATGATGAGATTATTTTTGTGTGAACTATCCCTTTAAATCTTTGTTGAGGTTCATAGAATATTAAATGTATGCCAACAAATCATAATGAGATCATATAAATGTATGTGCATGTGTGTACCGCTCAGTAATAATGCTGGGATTAATGGTTACAAGATCAGTCTTAGATCCCACATCTTCTCTGTACATATCTGAGATGGGAGGAATATTACATCTGTAAGAGTAGAGAGGAAGGATTGTAGATTTAACAGGCAAATTAGTGCATATAAAGTGCATCAATAAAGTGCATATAAACCAACAAACAGTGCTTTTGTTTTTTTACCGGAAGACAAAGTCGGCTGCATCGATCTCTCGTCCACATTTACTGTTTTTGATGATACCTCCATTCCCGATCACGGCACATTTCTTGAACTGGGATTTGGAATAGGGCATATCCTGCAGTCAGAGCACAGAATATACTCAGAAACAGGACACTGAAATGGGATTAGAGAAGGTGATTGCTGCAAGATGGTTGCTAGGCAACTGTGGCAGGCATATGGTGGGAGTGATCAGTGCGTAGGTTGCTAGGTAAAGCTTGCCGTGATACAGCGACTTAAGGGTGCCCGCTTCGTAATGTTGGGCAGGGTGTGGTTTGTTTAAATGTAAGAAGAAAAGATGATGCCACTGATAACCACAGCGTGCATGTATGTTGTAAACGCAGTTTTAAGCATGTGTTTATATCCCTAGTCAAAAAATGCTAAATGAATGTGAACCAGATTCACACTGTGTTAAGGCCAAAACATACTCTATGCAAATACATGAACGCTTCTAGCTACACGAGATTGATTTCCGGTGGTGTTGAGTTTCAAAATGTGTCAGACCCATTGATATATACAGTATATATATAGAACTGGATCGCTGAAGCAACGGTAAATTGCCTGTTGGCAGTTCATCCCCTTCTTCCTGGATCTGGGAGGGGACAAGGGGAGGGTAACAACAATAGTACCAAAAAAAACCTGCTGTACATACACACTGTAACAGTGATAATACCAACCACAAACACAATAATAATATTTAAAAAGGGAGAGAAAGGCCAACATGGAGCAGCAGTGGGAGAGAAAGAGAGAGAGTGATCCTGGTCCTTGGCCACTCCTCCAACCTCTAGTGGACGGAACGCCCTGCCTTGTTTTCGGTGGATGGAAGGGGTCTTCCCCACCACTGGTGCAGGCGGTCGGCCAGGAGCCCCTCTCCGCTCACGGACCTCCCGCTCCAGGCGTTCGTCCAGGAGCACCTCCCCGCGGTTCTCTGACCCCGCCGCGTTTTAGCGGCTGGTAGGGGTCTCCTCCGCCCCTGACCGCTCCAGGCAGTCAGTTAGGAGCCCGTCCTCCCCTCGCGGTCGGTGGCCAATCCTCCGCCCTCAGCCAGCCGGGCTCCTCCGTCCCCCGGCGGATGGCCGTGGCTTCTCCGTTGGGGTGTATGCTAGTGCCGAGGACTCTACTACGGCGCATCCCTCCTCCTTACCGGGTTGCGGGACCATTGTAACACAGTTCAATGTAAAGGAGGAGGCAAGAACCGGCTTAGCAATATAAATAATATTTTAATAATAAAACTTAAACAAAAGCACACACACACGTGTCGGGCAGCTGCCATAATGCCGAGTTTACACTAAACGATTTTAGGCCTGACGTCTGAGAAAGTCGTGTAGTGTGTAGGAGGCATTACTCTCTCTCTCTCTGTCGCACTGCTGTCTCCGGTTGCCCTTATCCCTCTCAGGCTTAATCAGCCTAATTAGGGGCCCTACGCCCTGCCACAGTATCTTACCTCAGTTTCACATGTATGACATCATGAGCAATCCAGTTCTATATATACAGTATACATCACTGGTCAATGCAAGTACGTGTTGCATTCTGAACGTTGCCACAAGGGGGCGCTTTAGCGGACATTAGTGTGAACTAATGTCTAGAATGAGTTCTCTCTTTCAAACTAACTGCTGTCATGGCGGAGCAACACTTTGAAGAGAATATTTCTGAGCGATTAAGTTAAAGTCAATATAATTATACCTGAATAATAACAATCCAGTTTAACGGCACAGATTTTAAGGTAATTCCTTAAAAAATCGCCACCTTGAGTACTGAGGTTTGTTACCACCAGAGAAAGGCAAGAATGTACATTGAAGAGGATCTATTATGCAAAACATAAATGTGTGTTGGCAGTGTGTGTACACAACCACCCTATAATGATAAAAATCCACTCAGTCATTTTTCTGTAATCCCCATTAATCATAAGCACTGTCTCAGAACAAGCCGTTCGCAGATTCTGTACAAAGTGATGTCACTTTGTACAGGCCCCGCCCACGACTGTTGACGGACACTGCCGACGGACATGTTTGTTTGTGTGTGTTGTTTCGTTATAGCGTATAGCGAACGTTGTAACAGTATTTGTGTGTGTGTGTTGCTCATCCATCGTTGCAAAACTGCTGAAAAAACTCTACAACTAATAAATAAATGTATCTAATAACCATTCGGAAACTTCCTGTTTCATTCTCAAAGTCGTGACTTCTGACGGAGTCTCTCCTTCATCAGTGTCTGACTCTGGTTCAAACATATCGGGCTGAACATCTCTATTTCGCTTATGATGTCTAGTTATCCGAAGCGGAGATATCAAAACTCCGCCCTATTCTGGATAGGGGGCGGGGAGCACCAGCTCATTTGCATTTAAAGACACACACACACACACAAAAATAGCTTGTTTTTATTCCCACCCAAAAATGGCCGTTTTCAACATGGTATAATAAATGATCTGTTGGGTATTTTGAGCTGAAACTTCACAGGCACATTCTGGGGGCACCATAGATATAAATAGCATCTTGTGAAAAGGGGCATAATTGGTGCGCTTTAAGCATGTTCAATTGGACCGCGAGTTGGTCGTGCTCGCATCTGCGTGCTCACATCTGCGTACGTGAACCTGTGTGAAGTATGTATACTATATTGATATGGATATTGTCATATTCATCAGAACACTACCTCTATATTATATTGGAATAATTAAGGCATCATGTATTCAAAGACATGCACTTTAAACTTGATTCAAAGCAATGCTAACTCACATTGGGGAACATTTTAAAAATCTCGGGGCTGATGTGTAAGATTCCACTTGTATCAACCTCATATCGCAGTTTAGTCCCTGAGGGTGTGTTTCTCTTTGTGGTAAACAGGAAGGAGGGGGCATTGCAGCAGCGTGACAGAGACATCCTATTGGACACAAAGAGATGATATCATTCCGAAATGACAAAGGCATCCTATTGGACCTAGAAAGATAATATTTTCATTATTTTGTTGTTTTGACAAAAGAATCCCATTGATACACAGAGATGACATCATTCATTTATGACGACACAATCCTATTGGATATAGAGAGAGCATCATTACTTGGTTATGACAAAGGAATCCAAGTGGACAAAGAGAAACATGACATGGGGGGAAAAAATCAGGAATAATGGGAACGATAAGGCAAAAGGGCATGACTTTGTGTTTGTGTACTCACTTAAAGTTGTCCGCCTCCTCCTTATTTTGGTTCCACTTACACGCCTGTAGGTTCCTCCATCTTTCAAACAATTCTGATGTCTTCACCCTGAACACACACACACATATTTATGGAGGGGCTAGTCAATGAAATAGGTCCAAAGGGGAGTACTGACTTCAATGTAAGTCTATGGTATTTTTTCGCCCCCTTTTTGTCGTCCTCCAGACAAAAAACGTGAGTCTGATCGCTTCGATTGCACATCTACAGTAGCACTTCTCTCCTCAACGAACCACTCAATTTGGGGTATTATGCATGTTTGTAGCACAAAACCGAATTGGTGTTTGTTTACATCCCAAACCCTAAGTATGAGAAATAGTGCCTTGACAAACACCACTAATGAGAGGAGATGAGTGGAAAGGAAATGGTGTTCTTGTACAGACATTATATTTCTTTAAATAGATGATCTTTACTGGGTTTGTCCTTCTGAGATGAGACATCCATCAGGAAATCTGACTCCCTCTGCAAGCTCATTCTACAGACATGAAGTTAAAGGAATATTCCTTTAAAGACATAGTCAAACATCTGACGCGAGACTTACATGGTCAGTACTTTCACATCTGTGATTTCTTGCCGTAGTTCCTTACAGGAAGTGGAATTAAACTCCAAAGAACCGTCGGAGCGTTCAAGATACCTGCCAGAAAACGGACAGTCACACATGCTGTAGGAACAACCTGAGAAGTTTCACCATGCAGAAACTAACTAAAGATCCTGTTTGAAAAGGCTTGTTGAAAGTTTGCATGTCTACAATCTTGTCAAAAGCGCCTAAAGGAATGCTAATGCTAATTTATAGCATTGTTTAGAATCAATTGAAATGTTCTGCATCGGTTCGAGCATGATCGCATTTCTCTCTCTAGCGCTACTGACGCTAGGTTGCTGGAAGTAGGAAGTAATGCATAAGGTTGCGTTTTTGCTCAAAATATTATGTTTGACTCCACTGACGGTACGTTTTAGAGTTTGGCTTGGGGTTAGGGTGTAGACTTCATTAAATGCACATTCTTGTTGACTGTTTTACATCATTTACAACTAAAAACGACTCACTTTTGGCACCACTCTGTGGTCATTTCACTCGTAAATTCAAGCAACACTTCCAACTTTGGCCACTAGAGCGGCAGTGATTGGATCTAAATTATGATGGGGCGTCTATTAGCATTCCTTCCGGATTTTTTTGACAAGCACCATTGTAGACACATTTGAGGAACTTTCTAACTTAGCTGAAATGATCTTTTCTACATTTCTGCAGCTAAATATATATATGTGAAATAACAGTTTCACCACAATGAGGAGAGGCAGCAGGGTTTTTAGGGATGAGCGTGTCCTCACCTTGGTTGTGAAACAAAAATACAAACAAAAACATGCCTTTAAAAACATGAAAATGCAATAACATGGAATAAATGAATTAAATGTAAATATGAGAATATAGTATGGGTTTATCGAGAGGCGTAGCCAAGGGTGGGCATTATGACTTCAAATATATATTTATAAAATAGTTTCTGAAAGTGGGATTAAGGGAAATTTCTAAAGATTGTTTTTTTTATTGTTGAGGCCCATGCATAAGTCATTTCCTGGCTAGGCAGTGGAGTAAATCATGTTGTAAACTGCTGGTAGAGGTAGTCTTTTTCTCTCTATTACTCATTATGTGATTCTGTTTGTCATTTTGAGTCTTTCCTCAGGCAAGGCACCAATGAAAACATCTTCAGTGCTTCTTGTTTCCATTTTAATGGGGTTTAAATGGACTATAAAGGAGGTCAGCCTGCTACTGCAGACCACTTACTGACATTGTAAATTAAATCAGAGCCAAAATGGCTGCTAACACGTTTAGTAAAAGTCAGTTTGGTTTACTCCATGTACCAATGACTTTAACATGATCCTTATATGCAAAAACGACCCTATTTTCTATTTTATTTCTATTTGTCTTGCATAATAACATGCTCTGAATGATGCTTTATCCATCTTAGAATATAAAATCAGCATAGGACCAAACAGCTTTGTTACAAAGGTCCAAATTTAAAAAAAACAAAATGCTTTTAGTTTTATCTGCTTAATTATTTGTCAGTTATAACCAAGAGGATTAGAAGAGGACAACAGTCTGTTTATGTTCAGAATAGCATACTATCATACTACTCCTATTTCTGCAGTAGTCATGTAAAAAGTTACCTTAAGGAGCTATTACTACCTGGTGTAACCTAATTTGTCAGGTAAATTCAGTCAAATTAAACAACATTTTTAATCAAATAAAACCAGTTAATTTAGATGTTACCACATGGAGCACCATTTTTGTATACCTGACAAGATATTTCCTACAGAGTTTGTTTACTTTGCATATTTTGCACATTTTCTGTATGCATAAAATACCTTCTACGTTTGTCAAAATGTCCAGAGTATACAACCAGAACACACTTATCTCAAACGCACGTGCTCGACTTTTCTCAAGCGCAATGAATGAACCGTTATAAGTAATAACGACTATGATTTTTAACATTGACTCATTATTTGATTGAACTGCCAATCCAAGACAAGCCGTTTTAACGCAAAATAGCATTAAAAACGCACAATAACATTATTTATTTCTGAGATGATAACTGGGCGTTGATTTATACATGCAACATTGTGAGGTCATGCTATAAAATTGCTTTTTAAAGATGTTTGTAGTTGCATAATGCAATATGCGTTTGAAGTAAAATATCACAAAGGAAGTAACTTTGAAAATAGCCTTGAACGTTTAAGAAACTGAATGAAGAGTTGAATAATATCAGGCGTTTGGCGTGTGGCGTGTGTGGTTCTTGATTCACAAACTTGTGGTGCGTTAGGTTATCTACAATGTACAGTATTTTTGAAGGGTGCACAATAACATAACTATGCATGTTAAGCATTGCGTTATTCAGTATTACCGAATACCAGCACGTGTCTGGAATACAGTGTGTATTGCGCCATATGCAATAAGCAGTACGCTGGTATACCATTCTGAACATAGCCATTCATTTCACCCAACTTTGGTGGTAAATTTGTGTCTGCATGGTGGTTTAGCAGGTAATGCTTGTGCCTGAAGAGAGATAAACATCAAAGGTGTGCTGATTTATCAAAATGTGTGTTTAAAATGAAGAAAAATGACCAAAAAAAACCCAAAGAGACAAACTGAAAGAATGAAACACATTAGCGATTCCATACATCTCTGACATGCTTCTGTTGCTTCTGAACTCTCTGTATGTGTGACCAGCCTGATCACAAACACCCTGGATGACACATTGCAACTTTCTGTGATCATTTTGATGGGAAGAAATACGGTAAAAAAATAATAAACTTCTTTTCAAGTCAAAGGGAGTGCAAATGTGCAAGCGGGAATAACATGACGCATACACGCACTCATACAGTCCAGTAGCATGCACACACACACACACACACACACACACACACACACACACACACACATGCAGTTTGGAGGGGTGGAGATGCATGATGGGATATGCCGAAACAGGAACCCATGACATCCAAAGGAACTACCAACCTCAGGGAGAGAGCAAGGTGATGGGGTCAAAGGTCAAGGGCAGATGGAGGGTTGCAGACAACATGCACAAACGGACCGGCGGTGCACTGAGCACAGCGAGCATGAGCAGTCGGTCGTCTCTCAGACCAGATGGAAAGACATAAGAGACATCCTCAAACAGGGACGTAAGTTTTGTGAACTGGAGATGCCATCAGTGTGGCCTACCTTCTCTTTTCTTTTTTTTTCTTCTGAATATCGGCTAGGCAGGGTGTGATAACTATGGAGCTCTGAGCCTCGGAGTGCTGAAAATTCTGACGGACACATCTGTCGAGATGCATACAAGTGAGTTAGCTTTAGAGTTTAGAGTTAAACGTGAGGATCAATGACCTGTCCCAGTACTGACAAACACAAGTGAGCACAACGGAGCCCGCCCACTTTTCCCCATGAATCTTTTCAATAGGGATTTCATCAAATCCTTCCTAAAACAGTTTTAAGTCATGAACCAAACCAACCAGCTCCGAAGCAAAACTTTAATTTGAAGCAAAAAAAAAAATTTCTTTAAAAAAGCCAAAAATGGAGATTACAGTGCGGCACTTACTGTACAATGGAAGTCAATGGGCACCAATTTTTGGAAGGTTTAAAAGCAGAAATGTGAAGCTTATCGTTTTATAAACGCACTTACATGAATTCTTCTATTAAAACGCATGTATTATATGAGCCGTAAAGTTGTTTACATCATAATGTTTTCAGTCATTTTAGGGTTTATTGACATTATATCGTCATGGCAACGATAAACAGTGGCTAAACTTTTGAAACAGTGACAATTTTAACATTTACAGAAAAAAAAATGGCCCTCGTTGACTTCCATCGTAAGTGCCGCACTGTAATCCAGATATTTGCTTTTTTTTAAGAAAAGGAGAGTCGAAATTAAAGTTTTTTGTGGTAATCAAAAAGATGCCACAAATGCTGTCGATTGAGCAGAACTTTTGGGTATTAAACCCAGAATAGTCCTTTAAAAGCAATTGAAAAATATTCAACTATTGAAGTCTAAAATCAACTTATTTAATTTATATTGCAAAATATAAAGTGGGTGGTTGCTGCAGAGCTCATTTGGTGCACTTTTATTGGTGCAACTCTCTGATTGGTGGATCTTTCTCTGTTGAATACGGGGTAGTCTTCACCGGGAATTAGTGAAAAACTGCTTTTTAGCACAAGTTAACGTAACGAAGATTGATGACTTCAACAGAAATGTACACCGACGCTGCTTTGGTGGCACGAGGGGGACCTAGACAATATTAAGCAGGTGGTTTTAATGTTGTGGCTGATCGGTGTATACTGGCATTTGCTTCTGTAGACGCCATAACCCTCCATCATTAAACACAACTTAATACAAAATCATGTTTAACAGCAGAATTTCGGAAGAACTACATTACCCATCGATCTAAAAAAAGAGAGATACGCCAATCAGAGAAGTCGCTGTTACCATGGAAACAGCAATGGTGCCACAAGAGCTCAGAAGTGACCATAATGCCCACTGTATTACTGTGTATGTTTGTTTTTAAATAGTAAGCGATATGCAGCGTCTAATGTATGAATTACCGTTAAGTAGTTCGATAATGTTCGTTTGCATCTCGTACCTTTACCGCATTTTCAACGATTTTCAAACTTCAAAATCTTTTACATCAAATCAAAGTTTTCGATTCATGTTTCGATTCATCCCGGACCTGGTTGGTTCATTTCATGGCTTCCATAACTGACTCTTAAATGAAGAATATTTGGGAGAAAACAAATGGGAAAAAATCTTCAGGAACCAACAACGCTAAAAAAAAACATGGACGGTCACTGTTGTGCTCTATTTCACCTCTGGAACTCTAAAAAATTCTAATTAGGAACTCTAATTAGTCCTGGCCCTCTGATATCAGTAAATTGGTTTGAATTGCCACAGCTGATCATTTCTGTTCATCTGATTGGCTGAAAGGATTGGATGTGTCTCCAGTCCAGACATGCAAGCGGCTGAGTTGTCATTCACTATGTGGCATCTCTCTCTCTCTCTCTCTCTCTCTCTCTCTCTCTCTCTCTCGCTCTAGAGTGTTAGTTGTGTAGTTGAGAGGTTTCTGTGCTGGTTTTGTACCTTTTCCTCCCATTTCTTGCCGGCTTCATCCCTCCATCATCAGGGTAACTAATGAGCCCGCTCCAGTTGCCCACCTCCTCTCCTTTGAGGCGGGAAAACTGTTGCCCACTAGTGAAAAAATGAGGCAGGTCGTTTAAGGTGTCATATATTAGTTCAAAGCCACACAAAGTCAAACACACAAAGATTTGTAAGGAATGGAAAGAATGTGCAAAATCCATTTAAAAATGGTGTTCGTTGTGTGTAAAGTCACTGATAACAAAAACAGCAAGTCTCTGTGATTACAGTAAATCGCAAGATCAACTTATACTGGTCACATGAACAGTTGCCCCAAAAAGGGACACTTAAAGTGACAGTTCGCTCAAAAATAAAGATTCTCTCATCGTTTTCTTACCTTCATGCCATCGCTGATGTGCATGACTTTCTTTCTTCTGCTGAACACGAATGAACATTTAAAAAAATATAAGTTCCAAAAAGCACATAAAAGCAGCATAAAAGTAATCCATATGACGCCAGTGTTTAAATAAATGTCTTCAGAAGTCACATGATAGGTGTGGGTGAGAAACAGATCAACATGTAAGTCCATTATTTACTCTAAATCTCCACTTTCACTTTCACATTCTTCTTCTTGTTTTATAGTGATTCACATTATTTTTGCATATCGCCACCTACTGTGCAGGAAGGAGGGTTTAGAGTAAAAAGGACTTAAATATTGATCTGTTTCTCACCCACACTTATCATATCGCTTCTGAAGATATCAATTTAACCACTGGAGACTTATGGATTACTTTTATGCTGCCTTTATGTGCTTTTTGGGGCTTCAGAGTTCTGGTCAACACTCAGTTTCATTGTATGGACCTACAGTGCTGAAATTATCTTCTAGAGAAAGAGAAAGTCGTACACATCTGGGATGGCATGAGAGTGAGTAAATGATGAGAGAATTTTCATTTTTTGGTGAACTATCCTTTTAGTTAAAAATGTATGTATTTACACTTAAAAATATATGAATGTCATTGAATTAGATTAAATAAATAAATAAATAAAAATTACCAAAAATGTTGCATCAGCAAACCAATGGTCCTAGAGCTTTTCTCAGAACTACCTAACGCTGACCTGGTCTCATAAAGTCATGTTACCTTCATTTTTCACACAATGCTAACTTATGACATCTAAACACATATTCCTGAGATTTCTAAATGTATTTTTAACCGACTGGTGTCTAGGTGATTTTAGTGTATGTATGAAGTCATACAGTCGAGGATGTATGTAAGTTGTACGCAGTCTCCTTTTTGTCAACTTTTAAAGGAAGGTACAAGGCCACAACGCTAATAGACATAACCTAAAGGCTACAAAATTCCCATTTTCATTAAGTTTATCTTTACAATCTCGATGTAGAACATACAAGGCCCTTTCCTAAGTGCCCTGAAAGCATCAGAGGTAATTTAATGTGGAGATCAGCTCTTCAATTTCCTGTATTCACTGACCAGAACAAGGAACGCAAAGTCAGCTGCTAATGTGAAGAGCAGAGAGAGAGAGAAAGAGAGAGAGAGAGAGAGAGAGAGAGAGAGAGAGAGAGAGAGAGAGAGAGAGAGAGAGAGAGGTTGAAATGAAGGACATATGCTCTTCTGCAGACCAGCACATAAAAGGGATGTCATAGCTGAAGATGTCAATACTTCTTCTGCATGGGGCCAGACACTTAACAAATCAATATTAACAGAACAACGAGCAATTTAAAGCATGGCACAGGATTGCAGGAACATCCTTAATCAAGCACCAGTGTAATAGAAACTTGGAAGTACCTGTATTAAAATAACCTAATTTGACTTTGGTTTGATTCATATGGACAAATGTCTATATGCAACAATCAACTCTTGGCTAGTCGTGATGAATGATACCACTTAAGTCGTTATAATAGGACGAGATTGCAAAATAGTCCCTTATCCCTCTCAGGCTAATCAGCCCAATTATGGGCGGGTGTGCGGAATCACGACCCGGCCTCGCTCTCCGCCCTGCCACAACGTACGACTTTTACTTCCATACAGAAATAGCAATGTTATTACGATATTTTAGTTTAACCCCAAACCCTAAACCAGGGGTATTCAATTAGTTTTAAGAGGTTCCCAGCAAAGGTCCGGAAAATAACAACTTCCACGGTGTCAGTAGACAGTATGGCTTTAAAATGATTGGAATAGTTATTATAACTTTCCACATTGGCAGCAATAGTACTTTGAAAATGTAAATAAACGTAAACAGTCAAAGTCTTAGTCTCTTCTAAGTAGAGATGGACACTGGCCCAGAGACAAAGCCAAAGCAGTGGGGTGTGAGTGATCTGTTTTACAAAAAGATTAGGCTAACATATTGACCTCAAGAGGTGCACTAGCGACTGACGCTAGAGGCTGTAGCCTTTAGCCTCCTTGTTAGCTCACCCGCCTCCCAGGCCTGAGTCGCCGGTTCGAGTCCCGTTCGGAGCGGGGCGACAAGGGCAGTTAGCAATGGTGCCGTGACCCGGATGACCGGGTCACGGCACCATTAACTGGCTTGTGGGTCGTCTACGAGTCATTTAGCACCATGTTCTCCACAAACTTGCAGTGCGTGATGGGTGAGGGGCGGTACTCATTCGACCGCACCCTAAGCCCGTCTCAAACGGCTCTCCTCGTCGGGCCTTCACGGGCCGGCTATCCCGGGCCAATCGGAGTCCCGTGGCACTGCGGTATCATTACGTTTAGATGACTTAGAGGCGTTCAGTCATAATCCCACAGATGGTAGCTTCGCACCAGTGGCTCCTCAGCCAAGCACACGCACCAAATGTCTGAACCTGCGGTTCCTCTCGTACTGAGCAGGATTACTATTGCAACAACACATCATCAGTAGGGTAAAACTAACCTGTCTCACGACGGTCTAAACATCGGAGTAAAGTTTAGGGGGGTGAGTGTAACGGGAGCCAGCTGGTAAATAGCTGTGCAGTGTGTCAATCTCACTCTCCTGACCTCAAGAGGTGCACTAGCGACTGATGCTAGAGGTTGTAGCCGTTAGCCTCCTTGTTAGCGCACCCAACTCCCATGCAGGAGACGCCGGTTCGAGTCCCGTATGGAGCGGGTAGAACAGGAGCATCACACTCACCGTGTCTGCGCTGCTGATGTTAAAATAACCCCGCCTGGAACTCTACGTAGCCTAATCAGGCTTTATGCGACGCCTCGTGTATATAGTGATGGAGAGTGGCAACATGGAGCAGGAAATTAAGGACTCAATCCGCTAATTGGTGACCGCTGCCCTAAACCAAGACCAAAATTTCTGACTGTACCTAGTCCTAATGGTTTTCCTGTTGCCCTAATTGGGCTGATTAGCCCGAGATGGATAAGGGCCAACTGGAGACGGAGAGAGATTTACGGACACCTGTGTGAACCTTTTTGGTTCTGCCTGCTTATTTTCAAGCCGGTTCTCGCCTCCTCCTTTCCCTTTAATCCCTTTACACTGGTCCTGAAACCCGGGATGGTGGAGGGATGCACCGTAGTGGAGTTCTCGCCACTACCATCCACCACAAAGGAGCAGCCGCGGCCATCCACCGGAGGACTGAGCAGCCTGGCCGCCTGGAAGCAGAGGAACAGTTGACTACCACGAGGGGAGGAGGGGCTCCCAACCAACCGTTGCCAGGGGCGGGGGAGACCCCTACCGTCCACCAAAAACACATGGGGCGCTCCGTCTGCCAGGGCCCAGAGGACTGCCTCCGATCCACCCGGGGAGGCATGGCAGTCGTCCACTAGAGGGCGGAGGAGTGGCCGAGGACCAGACTACGGCATATTGGAGAACCGGCAAGTAAAACATTTTTTTCTTTCGCTCTCTCTCTCTCTCTCTCTCTCTCTCTCTCTCTCTCTCCTATCTCTCTCTCCCGCTGCCGCACTGTGTCGGCCTTTTCCCTCTCTTTTTAAATGTTTTGTTAAATTGGCACGATGGCCGTTACGGCGTATAGGTGCCACATTTTCTATTTGTTTCCCTCCCCTTGTCCCCTCCCGTGATCCAGGTAGACGGGGATGACCTGAAGGCATGAGAGAACAGGGGGAGGAACGTGGCAGGACGGAGGGCGGGCCGGGTCGTGATTCCGCACACCCGGCTCCTACTTGGGCTGATTAGCCCGAGAGGTCCGACTGGAGACAGCAGTGCGACAGAGACAGAGTTACGGACAGTCCGACACCTGTGTGTGTATTTGTGTCTGTGTCATTTTGGTTCAGTTTTATATTAAACTATTATTTATATTGTCAAGACGGTTCTCGCCCCCTCCTTTCCATTAATCCCGTTACAGACTTTCTCACCCAAAGTGATCATTTCGATTCAGATGACATTGATTAAACCACTTGAATTATATTTATTACTTTCACGCTGACTTTATGTTCTTTTTGGACCCCATTGACTTACATTGTATGGACAAAAACACCTCATACATCCTTTAAAATGTCTTTGTTTGTCATATGAGTCGCCTAAATTATGAGAGAATGATCATGTTTGTGTGAACTATCCCTTTAGTATAGAACGCATAGCTCAGAGCTTTGGTCTTGGAAGAATCTGATGAGAAATTTTGGGGTTTATATGAAAATTACCAACTTTTGAATGCAGGCTTTTGTTTGAGACATTGTTGAGATCTCTTCTGGCACTTGATCAGACACGTGAGGAATATGTGACGTAACGGAAATACTTTGGAAAGCAAACGATGCTTCACGCTGACTTTATATCTCATTATATACAAGTCTGTCGGTTTGAGCTTCTGGTAAATGCATGTGTCAAATATAAACATGTGAATCTGCAATTTGCATGTAACACAAACCAAAACCTGCAACCCATCTTCACCATTTATTCTTTACACATTTTTTAGACTAGATACTGGGATACAGGACAGCATTCATGCAATCTGTGGCCGTCAGCCTCTGATGTCATGAATCCTAAATGTGTGTTGGACGCAGGAGGAAAATGGAGGGTTCAGGTGGGAGTGTGAAAGCTCGAATTCAGCATATGGGCATCTGCTAGGACGTAGGAACCATAAAGCACTGGGGGGGGGCTTCTTTAGAGAGAGACGCCATTTTATAGACAAACACACACACACATACGCACTCAAACACCCTCTCAATGCTGAGCCATCTTACACTGCTTACCTTCCAGACTGATGTCATTTCTGTTTAAGTGGCTTCAAAAAATCTGGGTCTGTCTTATGGGACATCACCACGATTTAAATGCATAATTCATTACTTGAATCTAGGCTACTGCTCATGCAAAAAGCACAGAGGCTACATGCACTATTTTTATACTAAAGCTACAAATTACAGACACAATTGCATGTGATAAGGTTAATGTTCTGTGATAAA
>JAVLUX010000001.1:40291404-40358904 GCA_032164185.1 Moxostoma hubbsi
ATTTGGAAAAGGCAGCCAACTTACTGTCACTCCCTCGCCAGGGACGGATGAACTACCAGACGATTGGTCCATTGCCCAGGGGCCTCTAAACTCAAAGGGCCCGAGCTCTAAATCAATGATTTATTTATAGTGATATCTCTTATAAATCCACGTAAATGTCAGCCTTTTGTGAAATATCATTTTTTCGGCCAAATGCGTGCTGGACAGCAGCAGCGCGAACACAGACACTCGAGTGCGCGCTCAAGGAATCTGCATCTCACAAGTGTAGTGCGATTATTTGAAGCATAGAACGCAAACATAAGGTGCAGTTTCTCCTGGCTGTGTACAAAGCGGATGGTTTAAACTCATATAAGCTGCAGAATTCGTGCAACAGTATGGAGGACTTTAAAATGTTTAAGTCCTGGATGGATTTAATGTTTAATGATAAAGCGAAAGATGCCTTAATACCCTAAATATGTGCATGGTAGCCGTAAAGAACGTTATTCTGTTATTTGTCGGCAGGGGAGCATTAATGCAGGGGCTTATACAGGCTGAAGCCCAGGGGCCTACATCTCCCACGGGGCCCAGCAGGACGAGCACGTTTAAATGCTTTCAGCGGGAGACGCAGCTGTTGACAGTGTGCAAGCGTTAAAGGCGTCTGTGTAATGCTTGTTCAATGCACAGCAGTTGCACCCCCTACTAAATGTCTGGACCTTTGTTATGGTTGTCTGTCAAAGGAGCTTATAAATCCATTCGTAGAGCTCCACTTGGTATGTCTGACCACAGTGTTGTGTTTTTGGTTCCATCCTATAAACCGGTACTGAAGCCGGAAAACGATTGGTTACGGTCTAGACGGAGGAGTCTATTGAATGTCTGCAAGACTGTTATAGTTGAACAGACTGGGACATGTTTAAAAATGTCAGCAGCGATTGGGATGAACCTACAGAGACTGTGTCGGCATATCACTTTTTGGTGAGGATTTGGTCATCCCACAGAAATCAGTTTCCATTTATCCATATAATAAACCATGGGTCTCCAAATCTGTAAAACACACAATTATACAGAGAAATATTAGTCTACCTACATATGGTTCCTTGTCTTTGGAAAGATACCATCGTAGTACCTGTGCCAAAAATAACATGTTCCAAAATCACTCAGTGACTACAGGCCTGTTGTGCTTTCCTCCCTTGTTATGAAATCATTTGAGAACATTATGAAGGATGCTCTTCTAAATACAGTGAACTCGTTCCAATTTGCCTACAGGTCAGGCAGGGGTCTTGATGATGCAACATGCACCCTATTAAATGTGATTCAGTCACACCTTGAGGGTGCAAAGACTTTTAAACGATTCGTTTTTATTGATTTCTCCTCAGCTTTTAATTGTATCCAGCCTCATATCTTATGTATCCACAACATTGATCCTGGCCTGATATGTTGGAAGGTCACAACGTGTGAAGGTAAATGGTATCTTATCCGATGTTATTTTCACCTGCACTGGATCGCCCCAGGGGTGCGTTCACTCGCTTCTTTTATTTGTGCTATACACTAACGAGTGCCAAAGCCAATATGTGAGGCGTCATATCAACTTAAGTTTGTCTGAGATTCAGTGAACTTCTCTCCTCAGGGTGGGGGCAGTGTTAGGGCATCTGCTGCCTTCCAGGAACAAACAGAGGCACCTTACAATGGGCTGAAAAGGGTCCATTAAAAAAAAAATATATATATATATATATATATATATATTAAAGAAATTAATAGTAATTTTCAAACAAATGTATAAAATTATGACCACCACCATGAGATAAAGACTCCATTCATATTAATAACCTTCTAAAAGCTGTTTGATTCTACATGGAGAGGGTCTCCTCATGGGGGCTGCCATGTTAGGATCACATAGCTGAATACCACTCGCGTAATCTCTTAACCACCCTGCTATTGGACACTTTCGCTCATGGGTTGAATTAATCAAGGCTGATAGCGAACGACGCTACATCCAGTACAGTACATGAAATTACAGCTTTAAAGAGAAGGACAATAAACCAATCAATCAATTAATCATAACATAAATAAATAAATGCTGCATGCAAATAATGTGGGCCTCACACTGAAGAAAAGCTATTTGTCTATAAGTATGAAAATAAAAAGGTAAACAGAACAATGAATCTTTTACAATGAACAGCTATCAAATCTAGAAACCAGTTATAATCATTAATTTTAAAGCGAAGTGTTTATGTAAACATTCACTCATTACGGTTAAAACATGTATTATTTTGTCAGTTGAGACTATTAAAGTGTAATTTGTAATCGCTATAAATTCACAACAGAGGGGAAGAATTTAACAGTCGCACCGGAACAGCCCGGTACTGATTTAATGGTGCACTCGCGCCAGTTCCGGTCTCTTTCGATTCAACACTGAGGAAAGATGGTGAGTTTCAAAGCGCTTGCCTTCAAAATCCTCTAACATCTGGTTCGTTGCGCATTTTTACCACACCACAGTTATTAATATCAAACGAACTCATCTCCAGGACTCAGTGTCGTCAATTATGTTTGCGATTCCGCGATAATAAGACTTGTACAGTTTGATGTTATCCATTAGCTTTTCCGTGCAGGCACGGAGAGTAACAGAAATTAGCCTGTTAGCGGCGACATAACCAACCTTTAGTTTACATACATTTATTAAAAACGAGTCTTCGTAAAGTTGAGTCTATAACTGTCTAAATGAGTGTTTTGAATTAAGGTAATTTCTAATGGTTGCTTTACGTGGCAGTTGTATCCGTCTGCAGACACGCTTACTACGGCTCAAACCCTAGCGAGTTGGCTACCTAGATAGCATCTGTGGGCATCATAGTCTGAAAACATAGTAAGCTGCCTATTTAGACAGCATGTTAGAGCGTCCTATGTCCAGACATGCTGTCTAGGCAGCTCACTATGTTGTGATATTGACGCATAAAGCGAGACGAGCTAAAACATGAACACTTTTTGTGATTTAAGTTTTCTGTGTTGTGTTCCAGACGAAGGGTACGTCGTCTTTCGGTAAGCGTCGCAATAAGACGCACACTCTGTGCCGCCGTTGTGGATCCAAGGCGTATCACCTGCAGAAGTCCACCTGCGGGAAGTGTGGCTACCCCGCCAAGCGCAAGAGGATGTGTGAGTATCCTAATCCACACTTATGGGGGACCATGCTTTAGTTTGTGTATGGGCCATACCAGAACCTGTGTTCTATGTACTATGTATAAGCTTACCAGTGATGTCGAAAAAATAAATGTCTGAACAAATGACTGTACAGTGATTTTAAATGTATTTACTCTGAGGTGAGCCTGAATTTATGGACAGGCTGGTGATGTGCGTTTGCTGCTTTCGTGTGTATATTTACTGTGATCATTCTGTTTTTGTAGACAACTGGAGCGCTAAGGCCAAGAGGCGCAGCACCACAGGAACAGGCCGTATGAGACACATGAAGGTCGTGTTCCGTAGGTTCAGGTGAGTTTAAATGCATGCAGTCACTCCGTACAAGATCGTTTGTGTACATCAACACGTTTCAGAGAATTATTATTTTTCTTTTTCTTCCAATCATTTGAATCACTTGTTGAGTAGCCCCCCAGTGTTTATTGTAGTTTGCCTGAGCAAATTGGCGATTTGTGCATTGGAGCTGTAGCACGTTTACAATAATTCTTTCTTTTTTTGTAGTTTTATTTCATCCCAGTTTGCCTTTACATTCATGCATTTGGCAGGTTTTTTTTATCAAAAGTGTCTTGTGCATTCAAGACGCGCAGTTTATCAGCTTGTTTGTTCCCTGGTAATCGCACCGATGATCTTGGGGTTGCTAGGTACTTTCTCTACCAGCTGAGCTGGGAAGAGGTCAAACAAGGAAAAGGGGTGTTTTTTTTTTTGCAATGTTACACCACTAGTTGCTAGATTGATCTTTATGTCCAAAATGTTATTTAGGGGATGCATTAATGATAAATGTCATTCCTGGTCTGATTCCTATACATGAACTCTCAATATCGGCCAATCTTAATCTCGCCACATTTTTAAAAGATGCGCCCAATATGGGCGTGATCAGTCTGATCCAGTCGCCCAGCTTTATTTCAGTAATGCCATTTTTTTTTTTTTTTTTTTTAAGCTCGACTAAAAACAATGTTTTTCATTTCGGTTCTTTCTTAGCAGAAACCGGTTAGAATGAAATAAAAGAACTGTTAATAATATTAATTGTGCTATGGATGAGTGAGATCTCCCAATAGAAACAAGGCACCTGTTTTGGAAAAATAAGTGATTTGCCTCAATATGCAGTTTAGTTTTAAACGGGACGTTTCAGGACAGAAATTATAAGCTTTGTACTGTATTCAGAAGCCTATATATAAAGTAATTTTTTTTTTCTTTTTTTAAATGTATATTATATTGTCCCCAAAAATATTTGAAATATTAATTTGGCCATCTTGTATCAATTAATAGCCTGAATCTCGTGCTGAATGGATGTATTTGCAATAAATATTACCTTTAGCGGGGCTGAATGATTTTTATTTTAACATTTGGTTTTAAGCCCTTCGTCTTTTGCTTTTATGAAAAAAAATTATCCGAACAAAATTGACCATTTCCCCGCATTTAAAAAGTTTTCACTCGTGAACTATTGAATGGGCCGTGTGTGTGTGTGTGTGTGTGTGTGTGTTAGGGTTGCATCAGTATGGTTTCACGGTTTGAAAATTGACTGTTTTCAGTCAAGCTATCTACAGTATTGAGGGAAAAAATATCTCACCTGCGCATCTCCTTTCCTCCTCGACTGCCTGTCAGACTCAGTTTATTCAGAGAGAGAGAGAGAGAGTGTGTGTGTGAGTTAAAGCAGTGTTTCTAAACTGGTGGGTCGCAGCTGTATTTGGACTGGGTCGTGGACAGCAGGGAAAGAACCATGTCACGGTTCTCCCATTGGAGATATTTCGGTGGCCGCCCAAGTGATAGCCATTTTAGGACTGCAGAGGCAGATTTAATGATGATCTCGCAATCAGCTAAAGGCTTCTCATCTGCACTTTCGCACGAGTGTAACAAGCTCACGATCATGATCTGCTCCTCTCTCTGGCGCGTGCGTGTAACCGGGCTTCCCTCGATATTACGGAGCGCAGACCTCAAAACTGATGTGACCCATTTCAATTCTAGTGAGACTTTTCTAGTTTAAAGTGTTACGGAGGAAGTCAAGTCAAATCTCCCAAACGGTAGGCAGCCCTGACATGCCAAACAGCACTGAGGAAAAGAGCAACTGTGCTAGATGCCAAATAAATATATTTTAATTACACCACCTTTACAAAATATTTTACATGAGTAATTTTGACAATGTAATGGTTTCATGTGAAATAATCGAGTAATTTTGACAATGTAATGGTTTCATGTGAAATAATCTAAAGGTAGAATCTATCAGACCTCATTATATCAGCAGTTGTAGTTAAAGTGGAAAACGTCCTGTCGCTTTTGTTGTTGACATTAACCAATCACATTAGACCGATACCCGATCTGGTTAAAAACGATCCAGATATCAGATCAGTGCATCCCTACAAAAATGTGGCTGTATTCAGGTCGACTGGGCTTCTAGGCTTACCAATGATGTCCAAAAATAAATGTCTGAACAAATGACTGTCCAGTGATATTGATTATGTACTGAGGTAAGCCTGAACTGTAGTTTTCAGTACTCTTGTGCAACATATTTAAAGTGCTAGTTAGGATGGACTTGACTGATGATTTGAGATCTGTACCGTACTATCTTTTTTTGTGTGTCTTTAATGCTGATTATATTTTACGGGGTAAAGCTGATTTTTGCCATTTTGTTCAGCTGATTTGAATTCTTGCATCTGTGACCACTTGTCTCTGTTTTGTGCTTCCACTGAAGTGTGTTTTCTCTGTGTTTCAGAAATGGATTCCGTGAAGGAACGGTACCCAAGCCCCGTCGGGCAGCAGTGGCTGCGTCCAGCTCCTCATAAACAGTTTCCAATAAAAGTGACGTTTCAAATGTCTGTCTGAACACCTCTATTGTGATCTGTCATTCACACGGCACACGCATGACACTATAACCTATTAAGTCTCAATTCAAACTAGACAAAAGTGGCTTAATTGTGCAGTCTAAATATCAGGGTTGACGCGGTCATAAACCTGGAAATAAAGTCGCTCAAATGACTAGTGAATATACATTTTCTAGTTTATTACATTGGCTAGATGTTGCTCAAGGGATGTGCGGTCTTTGTTCATTCTTAATTTTATTTTGCTTTTTGCACATTCGTTTGGCTTATGCTTGACCTGAGGAAAAAGTAAAATAAAGCAATGGCATAGAAGTCCAGGGACATGTTTGTCACCATATTTTGAGGGAAACCAATTTGGGTGCAAATTGAATTGGTTGATATGGTTTACAAATTGGTCAAAATGGTTAGTTAATATCTGTATCCAGTTATCACAAATTACTGGAGAATTCATGGAATTTCATTGGTCATAAAGGAAGGGAATACTGGAAGTTTCACTGGAGCCTAATCTTGTTGAATTAACCAATTTCTTGTGCTTTTTTTAAGCTTTGGGTTTCATTGCATGAATATTTAAACTTCAAACCACTGACCATGTCTGTGGTGTGTTCTAGTTATCACGGAAAATACTGTTTTCACATGGTATGTCAAAATATGAGAAATGCTGTTGGTCTATTTAGAATGGAAGCTCAGCAAGACACTTTTGAACACACTGACGGAATATTCCGGGTTCGAGACAAGTTGAGGTCTAACGGAGGCATTTTTGGCATAATGTTAAACTACAAAAAATGAAGTTGGACTTGTCCCTCCTTTTAAAAAAAGCAAAAGCCAAATCGAGGTTACATTTGAGACTGAATGTGGCCAATTTTTGAACTACTTTTATAGCAGAAATGTGAATCTTATAATATTTTTCCAAGCACTTGTATTAATTCTTCTGTTAACGCTCCTATTATTTTAGCTATTAAGTTTAAATAGCTGTTTTTACAGTCATTTTGGGGATTTCATGGTGAATTTTGTAAAATTGGCTTTAACTTGACACAAAAATGGTTAGGAAGCATGTTTACATGCTTATTGTTTGTCTTGACTTTTGAAACTGAGAGTATTGTAATGTTTACAGATTAGCACTATTCACTTCCATTGTAAGTGCCTCATTGTAACAAAGATTTGTGCTTTTTTTTTTTTTTTTGTAATTTAAGGAAAATGTACAAGTCAAAAACATTTTTTGTAGTAATCAATATTATGCCACTGTAACCGGTCCTGCTCGATCCACTCCGAATGGGATTTGAACCGGGGTCATAGGAGGTGGGTGTGCTAACGAGGAGGCTAAAGGCTACAGCCTCTAGCATCAGCCGCTAGTATGCCTCTTGAGGCCTAAATATTGCACAGCTATCTACCAGCTGGATCCCATTACACTCGCCCCCCCAAAACATCAATCCCATCCGGGTCGCGGCACCAATGTGATCGATCCACTCCGAGAGGGATTTGAACTGGGGTCTCTGGCATAGGAGGCGGGCGTGCTAACGAGGAGGCTATAGCTTCTAGCATCAGTTGCTGGTGTGCCTTTTGAGGCTAGGAGAGTGAGGTTTACATACTGCACAGCTACCTACCAGCTGGCTCCAGTTACACTCGCCCCCCCCAAAACCTCAATCCCATCCGGGTCACGGCCAATGTGACCTGTCCTACTCGAGCCGCTCGGTGCTCCGGCATAGGAGGCAGGCAAGCTAACGAGGAGGCTAAAGGCTACAGCCTCTAGCATCAATCGCTAGTGCGCCGAATGAGGCTTACATACTGTACAACTGCCTACCAACTGCCTCCCGTTACACCACAAACGCCGTTGATTGAGCTTAACTTTTATTGAATGCGGAAATATTCCTCGAAGTTGTAATTACTTGTGATATTCGACAGTAGGCCGCAGTTCAAGTTTGTAATGGTGTATAGGTAATGATGAAGCATTTACATGTCTCCATTGATAATTGGGGGGTTTTACTTGTTTGTTTTGATTATTGGGGGGTTATAGACTCCACCAGTGATGTAACTTTGAGGTGTCACTTCTGCACTTTCGCTTAGTGGCGCATAAATAACACAAGTTTACCTACAGATTATAAGACCACAATCTTGCTATGACCGCTTTTGTTTCGTCTAAAAGTAATGTAGAAGTCAAGCTCTTGGTGGTGTTTGTATTTCATGGTTGTAACACCAGATGTCGACAGTGTGCTTAAATACCCCTGTAATCACTTGCTGCAGTACCAAACAATATTTACTATGGTGGCGAAGGTAGTTTCAGAGTTTCATTGGGCTAATATTTCAACAGGGCTTGAAAGAGAAACGGTATGATGTCTAGAATGGGCCTGAATGACTTAAATCTTATTCATTTCAACAACAACAAAATTGTGGCCACAAAGACTTTACTGAAGTGCATCAAAGTGCTGAGTGACGTGCATCTGCATGCACAGTGAGGCGAAGACTTTTGGACAATGGCCTGGTGTCAAGAAGGGCAGCAAAGAAGCCACTTCTCTCCAAGAAAAACATCAAGGACAGACTGAAATTCTGCAGGAAGTACAAGGATTGGACAGCAGAAGACTGGTGCAAAGATATTTGCTCTGAAGAAGCCCCCTTCCGACTGTTTGGGACATCTGTAAAATCAATAGTCCGGAGAAGAAAAGGTGAACGCTACCATGAGTCCTGTCTCGTCCCAACAGTGAAAATGGACTGGGGCTGGTAACTGGGGCTAGTTGTCACACTGGGAAGTTGTCACAAGGGCGATATCTCAGTAACTATAAGGTTTATATGTTCTAGCACACATCATTTAAACACAATCAGCCATACTGGGATGCTTTTAAGAGATACAGAGGTCACCCAGACACGAAAATAATGTCATTCAAAACCCTCAGAGCACAAAATGACGGGATGGTAGGAAGAATGACAGTCTCGGTCACCATTTACTTGCATTGAATGGAAAAATAAAAGTTAATGGTGACTAAGACCAGGAGGTTTTGGGGGTCTGGGGCCCCCCAGAGGGCCTCAAGGGGGTGCTAGGGTGTCTGAAAATATTTAGAAAGTACAAAATTATATATATATATATATATATATAAAATCAACATTATTTGAAATTATTAGCATTTTATTCTGAAACCATGGGATTAAATACAATTATTTTGTTCTATTGACTGCCAGAGTTTTAAACCATGGGAAATATTGAAATGAATAATGAAATTATTCAACATTTTCAAAGAAAACAAATATGAAAAACGTAGTAAAGTTTGCATAAACACATAGTGTGTGCATGTATATATCTGTTTATAATAGTGTTGCGGTTTTTGCCATTTGTCTCTTTATTAGGCAGCAGGAGATGTCATATAACAGCGGGATACTGCACACACACATGCACATGTGGCTACTCATGTCCCACAAGCGTAAAATACTCAGTTGCTTACAATATTTACACACGTGTAACTGCTTTGGTATTATTAAGTCCCATTGAACCGCTTTAATATGACAAACACACTTTTGGCTCAAGAGCGCAGAAGGCCTGATATTGTAGGTGTGTGTGTGTGTGTGTGTCTGTAAAGCAGACAGGATGCTCCTGGCCTGCTGTGTAAATATGCGTCATTTGAGAAGAGTTTTAAAGGTGAATTCATGTCTGAGAATCTAGACTAAACCGAACTGAAGTTTAACAGCGGGTGGGGGATTAAAGGTTAAATCAGAGGGCCAAAGTGACGCAAGCCTTGGGAAAAATTCATATCTTAAAGGGCGTTTCTGTAGATTCCCTTATATATAAAAAAGTCAATGGTATTAGCATGCATTTGGACATATAAAATGGTAATATCATGGTCTCATTTGTTCAAGAGTTTAGAGTTTTTCCGAGTCAGATCAACCAAATCTCTGAAAAAAAAAAATGTGCACACGGAGGCACATTGAGAGCCCTGTATCTCTGGGATTTAACCATATAGGGCCATAAATATGAAGATACCAAAACAAAAAGTTTGTTCTGAATGAGAATCTAAAATTATATTATGATATCTTTTTTACTTCTAAAGTTACAGGCACTTCAACTTAGAAAAAACAATAAAAAAAGTGTTTTTCTCCGATTTTGGCCTCACACCATGAGCATAGAAAGCAATCAGGGGTGCTGAAGTCAACTGATATTAGTTGTAGATCTACCAATCACTGTGTAAAAATACAATAATCATGTTGCCATATTTCTACGGTAATTTTATTTACCTGTAGTTATGCTCCAAAATCATAGGTGAAAATTGTCGTTTTGACCCCTCTCTACAAAATAATGTGTTTCTCAGTTAAATGGTATTTAATATGTTGGCTTTCATCATCATTTATGCATTTCTTTCTCCAGAAAAAAAATGATAAAAAATACCATTTTGATCGGGGGACCTCTGGTTGAGTTGATACTGATTGACCTTTGCCTCCTGAACATTTGCATTTCCTTGAAACTAATAATAATTTTCATCTTGTGTTATTTTAACTTCAGTATTTACTATTGTCATACATCAGTATGTGCTTATTTGTGATTGTGTTTCATCTTTAATAGTCAGCACATGGACTTTAACTCTTTGTTGCGAATGTTAGTCATCTGTTTTACATTTGTGGTATTTCTCTCCCTGTTAAATTATTCTTTGCACCCTAAAAATGTATTAACCCAAATTCACAGGAAATGAGTTAGTCGTGGTTCCGAATGACATACTCTTTTCCACTCATTCATGGCATTAATACAAACTAGCATATGCTAAAAGCTACTTAGAATATGTCAATGTTTTATTTTAGGCTAATGTTATTTACACCCCAGTGCAAATAATGGCAGATATTATTCGCACCCCAACCCTGGTGCATATAGTGTCAGATACTATTTGCACCCATATTAAATACTAACAAATCACTGCGATGAAATCAACATTTATATTCATTTTTATCTATTATTTTAAAAGTAGTATTAAAGGAAATATTAAGAGTGGAAACGGGAGATCGAATGGGAAATAGAGCGGGACAAAATGCAAATTCGAACCGTGGTCGCTAGGACAACAGCGCACAATCACACGTCGCCTTTACACCCAACGCCACAGCAGCGACGTCTATTGGTTAGTTTGTCATGTATTTCTGACTATTGGGGTGTAAATAGCTGTCCTGTGTGGGGCAGTTGCTGTTTACTCCGGGGTGCAAATAGACACTCTTGTTTATTTTATTTACTAGTTTTCGCAGCGCTGGAATGGGGGTTCCCCCGGGGCGTGTTATACAAGCTAGTGTCTAAACTTTAAAACTGTCAACCCTGTTGCTTCTCTTTTTTGGAAAGCCGAGTTTAAATCATATTATGGGTTCAATACAATTTGTAAAAACGTAACCCTCATGCACTGTTCAGTCATTTTTGACCGAAATCAATTTTTGGTTATTCAATAAAATTGGTTTCCTTTATCTGAGGGGTACGAGATTTGGTGACGTTTCGTCCATTTGATATCTGAACACACACACAAAGAAATTGGAGTTGATTCGATCAGTATGAGTGGTAGAAAAAACGCATACACACACACTATGTTTTCCATGTTTTACGGGGACTTTCCATAGGGCGGCTGTGGCTCAGGTGGTAGAGCGGGTCGGCCACTAATCGCAGGGTTGGCGGTTCAATTTCCGGCCCACACGACTCCACATGCCCAAGTGTCCTTGGGCAAGACACTGAACCCCAAGTTGCTCCCAATGGCAGACTAGTGCCTTGCATTGCAGCTCTTCGGCCATTGGTGTGTGAATGGATGATTGGTCGAGTGGTGGTGGTGTAGTGGGCTAAAGCACTGAACTGGTAAGCAGAAGGTTGCTGGTTTGATCCCCTCAGCCACCACCATTGTGTCCTTGAGTAAGGCACTTAACTCCAGGTTGCTCCGGGGGGGGGGTATTGTCCCTGTAATTAGGGCACTGTAAGTTGCTTTGGATAAAAGCGTCTGCCAAATGCACAGTGAAAAGCGCTTTGGTAACCTTAAGTTTAAAAAAGCGCTAAATAAGTGCAGACCATTTACCATATACATAATGTTTTTTATACTGTACAAACTATATATTCTATCCCCTAAACCTAACCCTCACAGAAAACTTTCTGCATTTTTACATTTTCAAAAAACATAATTTAGTGTGATTTATAAGCTGTTTTACTCATGGGGACTGACAAAATGTCCCCACAAGGTAAAAACGTCAGGTTTTACTATCCTTATGGGGACATTTGGTCCCCCACAAAGTGATAAATACACGCTCACACACAAACACACACACACTCACATAAACACACACACTTACACACACACTCACATAAACACACACACACGCAAAATCTAGAACTCATCCTCTCTTCAACCAGGGATGAACAAGTAGCTCTCTGCAGCCATCTAGTGTTCATACTTGTAATTTCATCAGTTGTTTTGTTTGTTTGTTTTTTAAAAGTAAAGCACCGTTTTATTCTTGAGGCTTTAAGCTTTCAAACAGTAAATCATTTATGAGGACTGGTTCAGTATTTGCTAATATCTTCATAAGATAACTCAAAAAAGTAAATTCTCAAGCTCAAGGTCGTACAGGTAAATAAATGAGTAAATAAAATAAAAAAGGTCTGTATACCGGGAGCAACTGGAACATGATTTAATGATGAACAGCACAAGGTTAGCGTGAACAACTTTAAACGAATAAGACTAGAAAGTGATTTTATTAAATAAATCATGTCATGTTAATCACATATAATATTTACGTCTTGTGGCTATACGTTTGTATTTTGGCCTTTATGGACTGGCCCCATTCACTTCCACTGAAAGTGCCTCACTGTTACAATGTTTTTGCATAAACGAGGGGCGAGAAATTATTTTGATGCCTGAATATTCCTTTAAATCCCAACATGTAATACTGATGTATCTAATGTGAGTTTATTAACACTTACAGGCTGTCTTTGTCAGATAGAGAGCCGAAAATCCTTCGGAAATGTACTTTAAAGACCACCTTTGCAAAATGGGGAAGGTATTTTATAGAATAACCCTCAAGCTGTTTTTAGTGTGCCCAAGAAAACAAGCAGGAAGTGGTGGGATAATCTGAAAGTTACAGATGTTTTTGAAGTGGCTTTTATTGTTCTACTTCTGTTTATCGGAGAGATGAAAGCTTTAAATGGTGAAATCAAGTCAGAAGAGAGAAATCGTCTGGAAATCTGCTCAATTTCCTGTGTTTTTGCTTCACTTTCTGTGAAAGCCATTATCTATGTGCCACTATATACACACACATACACAATACAATACAAAACACACACACACACACACACACACACACACACACACACACACACACACACACACCGGGCCGTTTCCTTCTAGCGGTGAGGTAAGATGATCCAGTGAAGAGTTTACTAGCCTACTGGATTTTAACACACACACACACACACACACACACACACACACACACACACACACACGCACACACAAATATACTGTGTGACCATTAGCTCGCTAAAGGATGATGTCACTGTTCGGGACTGGTTCCGATTATTAAAAGCAACGACTGATGATGATTTACCTGCGTGGTTTGACATATTCTACTCTAAATCACCAGCTCCACCAATGAAAACTCTCCACCTGGCCTCCAGACACGTCTGACAAAAGGTCACGCTTATATATCCAAAATATAACACTGTGTTTTTTTTATAAGAGCTGACCTTGTTACTCTTCCAGTGTATTTTCCCCTTTCGTTCATTCCAGGTAAACATTCACAACTGAGTTTTTTTGCGTTCGGTCGATTGGCTTCCTTTATTCTGGGAAAATATTGTTGACGTAGACGTCTTCCATCCCAATGCCAGCATTGCAAATACTTGGAACCAGGCGTCTGTGGGACTAACTTGGATTTCAATGTGGAATGAATGTCACTTCTGTTAGGGTGAAGGGATGTGAGCCCTGCTCAAGTGTTCTTAGGTTTCCTGTTGATGGAATCCATGAAGATAATGTCATTTCACATTTAAATATGAAACCAGACTCCACAAGTTCTGGTAAATTAGCACATGTGCACATGTGTGTGTGTGTGTGTGTGTGTGTGTGTGTGTGTGTGTGTTTATTTTCTTATGGAGAAATTCCAATTCAGTAAGATTGGTGATGAACAGTAACACCCCCTGTCTACTTTGGATGTGTCCATTGATGTGACGCCGCAATGGCTGTCTACGCAGGAAGTGTCAAAGTGAACGTTTTAAATGACATCCAGATAGCACGGACCAATCATCTGTGAGCTTGCGCAGATTTCAGCAACGGTTAAAAGGTGTAGTTCACCCCAAAATGAAAATTATCTCATCATTTGCTCACCCTCATGGCATCCCAGATGTGTATGACTTTTTTTCTTCTGCAGAACACGAAGATTTTTAGAAGCATATCTCAGCTGTGTGGTTCATACAATATACAAATACAAAGTGAATGGTGACCAGACATTTATAGCTCCAAAAATCACATACATTGTAACATAGAAGTAATTCATAAGACTCCACTGGCTAAAATATATATCTTCAGAAGCGATATAATAGGTGTGGGTGAGAAACAGTTCAAATTTAAGTCATTTTTTTACTCTAAATCTCCACTTTAACTTTCAATTTCAGATGTAAAAGTGAAAGTGGAGATTTAGAGTTAAAAAAAAAGGACTTAAATAATGCTTCTGATAGATATATATTTTAATCAATGGAGTCTTATGAATTAATTCAGCTTCTTTTTATGTGATTTTTGGAGCTATAAATGTCTGGTCACCATTCACTTGAACTGCAAGGAGCTCCAGAGCTGAAATATTTTTCTAAAAATCTTCGTTCAAGCTACATCCACCAAACTTGGTACAGACCTTCAGACTAGAGTGACCATACGTCCTTTTTTTTCCTGGACATGTCCTCTTTTTCTGACTTTAAAAAGCGTCCGGCCGCGATTTCTACATTTTGAAAATGTCAGAGATTCGGCTTTAGTTGCTTTATGATGTGCATCTGGTCTAATACTTTACTGTGTGCGTGCACATATTTGCATTGCTTTAATCCCTCTTTGTAAGTCCCGCCTTCTCGCACAAGCTCGCGGGAAGCTCTGTTGTGGCCTCAAACGGTTGCTTGACAGTAGCAGCAAATGACCCCCCACCCTCCCGAATGCTGTTCAAAGAGGTGTATTGTCTTCCCTCACTGAAAATCGTAAATCTCACGACTGAGAAGGGCCCACAAGTTCTCAGTAGGATTTGTACTAGGGAGGAAGGGGGCCAAGTCATTATTTGGGCATCTTTGAGGCCCTTGCTGGCTAGCCAAGCAGTGGAGTACTTGGATGCATGTGATGGATGGAGCATTGTCCCGTATGAAGGTCATGACCTTCTTGAATGCTGAGGACTTCTTGAAGAAAGTACTTTTCAGAAACAGTAGATTTCAGAGTTGAGTTTCAGTCCATCTTCAACTCGAAAAGGTCCAACTACCTCATCCTTAATGATAACAGCCCATACCAGTACCCCTCCGCCACCTTACTGGCACCTGACTCGAAGTGGTGCCCCGTGCCCATTAGTGATCCAGCCACGGGCCCATCCATCTGGTCCATCAAGAGTCACTCTCATTTCATCTGTGCGTTAGACCTTTAAAAAATTGGTCTTCATGTATTTCTTTGCCCAATCTTGACGCTTCAACTTGTGAATATATTCAGTGCTGGTCGTGTTTCAGTCTTCTTGACCGTGTCCGTGTCTCTGAGCAGTTGGCACCTCGTACTTCTGGACACCCCAGGTAGGGTGCAGTTCTGGAATATGGTGGCACTCGAGGATAATGGGTTCCCGGTAGCTTCACATTAACTCTTCTCAAGTCTTTTGAAGTTAATTTGCATCTTTTGTGATAAACACGTAGAGTGTTGCATCCGTCTGAGAGGCATTTAACATTATTTGACTTTTCAGCGTTAGTTAAATCTCTTTATTGGCCCATTTTTCCTGAGGTAATGAAGCTGCCTAATAATTATGCACACCTTGATATAAGCTGTTAGTCACTTTCGCCACCCGCCCTCATTACACAAATACATACCACCTGAAAATGATTGAATCCAATGTTATTTAAATATGTAACAAAGAAAATTCATGGCTAAAGATTCACACCTATGACTGAGACGTCCGTCAACCCCCTCAACCGAAGGCATCGGGGGCGCACCGTAAGCGTCCGTTGTGATGCAACGAGATGCACCTTCAGTTGTAGTCGGGGTGTTAAAGAGGTTTAAATGTTATGTGGAGAGTATAGGTAAAATGATTGGCTCTTGAGGATTTGGATGAGAAATATTTGAGTTCATATTGAGATCTTTGACTTTTGATTTGGCAAATCTGAGCACATTACTGAGATCTCTTCTGAAACTAGAGGAGACACGTATGGACAAAATATGAGATGCAGGAGACTTCCGCAAAAGTCTCAATTTGTTCTCCATTTAGTCTCATTGTTGCCTTGAAGAAACAAAAATTGACATATGAAAGACATTAAGATATTAAAGATGTTTTTCGGCCCTATGTGTACCTTTACAGTCACTTTAAACCTGTTTTTGTCCAATCGCTTAATACAAAGACATGCAGTTACTCTGGAGCTTAAGTACCTGAGTAATGGCTTCCATGTGCTGCCTAACTCACCCCACACACACACACACACACACACACACACAAATAGCAACAAACACTCCAAAACATCAACCATCACACACTCTCATTCATCTCTGCTGATGTGTCTTTGAGGTTTGGAGCGTGTGACTGCAGATTTGCGCCGCATGCTTTCTAAAGCCTTAAAGGGACAGTTCTCCCAAATGTGAAAATTCTGTCATCATTTATTCACCCTTATGTTATTCCAAACTTGTATGACATTCTTTCTTCCCTGGAACACAAAAGGAGAGGTTAGGCAGATTGTTAGCCTCAGTCACCATTCACTTTCATTGTATGGACAAAAGATGCAGCCATACGGGTTTGGAACAACATGAGGGTGTGTAAAATATGACAAAACGTAGATTTTTGGGTGAACTTTTCTTTTAAAATTTGCCTTTTTGATCAGCGCCTTGATTCCATTTCTCTTTTGATTTGGGCCAATGAGCATCTACCTAGCAACCACCTAGCAACGGCCTCGTAACCGCCCAGAACCACGTAGCAACCGCAATTCAAACAGTTTCCAATCTGATGCGTTTTGATTCCAGTTTTCACTATAGTACATTTACGGACAAACTAAGGCAGTTTTCTTCTTTTTATGCTTGTTAGAGACAGAAATGAACGAATCTATATTCTGTAACTGCTCATGTGGCAAAAATCCGGCGCATTACTCATGGTGGTCAGTATCATTAATGACAGACTTGTCTGATTCTGATGTAGCGCACTCATTCAGCACTTATATTCAAACCGCTTATTGGTGGCTCACACTGACCAGTGGCCAACCACGAGATCTTGTGGTGAGTGACATAATCCCACATCCTAATCAGAGGGGTGAACACCGCCATGTGTGTGTGTGTGTGTGTGTGTGTGAGGAGCCAAAATTACAGTCTTTAGCTGAGACTGCTCTGTCATTAAAACTTTTTGAAGCATTATGGGTATGTTAAGACCCAGGTGGGCAAAGAACTGGAATGTTCTGATTCAAACCACCTTCCTCTGGTGTGTACTTTTGTTACAACAGGATGCTGGCCTTAAGACTTTCTCAGAATGTCTGTTGGATCTGTCAGTAGAACAGGAGGAAACACACACACACACACACACACACACACAGTGTCCTTTTGTTCCAGTAGGGTGAGATGGTCTGATGGAGGCTGTTAGTTCACGGTAAGACGACCCTGCTAATGATCTTACCATGTGTGAGTGCAAAGGTTCAGTTGCACAGACAAAGACACATATCCATCTTTATGTTTGTGTTAGGGTGGCCACAAGTTGTGAGCCTTTTAGCATATAGACATTGCTCGAATCCAAGTTATCCCTCTCAGACACAGACTCTGTTCAGTACGTGTTTATTGAGGCTTTTAACAGCCTGTGTAACTGACCATGTTACATGGACTTTAGGAGCATGTAATTGCCAAGACGGGGCAAACTGGGGCAGTAGAATGTTCTCTTGAACTACTCAAGAGGAAGTTTAGTTTTCTTGTTTGGAATGGTAGAATGTCCTCTTAACCTGTTCTGGGGCAAATGAACACCTACATCCAACATCTACAAGTTACAGCTGACATGCACAGACCAGTTTGGACTGTTTTGACACTTTTTACACAACACTCGGATGGAACCAGATGAAAACAAAACAGATGTTACACGCTGATTAAGTCCCACAAATAGCTTTTCATTATCTAGTCTGCTTTGGTGCTTGGGGTTTTGTGTTCTTTCTTTTAGTCCAAGTTGATCAGCTTTGAGCAGGGCTTTACACTTACTTTTTGTTAGCACAAATTAAAATCTACTGGCACATAGAACAGTGCGGTGGAAATTGATTATTGTTATTTCTAGAAATATTTATTACAAATTTTTATATTTTAATTTGGGCTATCAATTTAAATAAAAAAATAACATGTTAAAAAAATGAACTAAATGAATCATGCCACGGACTTTGAAAATTTAATTTATATAAATTATCTGAATTATATTTAATAGAAGTTATTAGATAGACAGACAGAGAGAGAGAGAGAGAGAGAGGGAGGGGGGTGGATGGATGTAGAGAGAGAGTGATAGACAGACAGACAGACAAATAGATACATAGACAGACAGACAGACAGACAGATAGATAGATAGACAGACAGACAGACAGACAGACAGACAGATAGATAGATAGATAGATAGATAGATAGATAGATAGATAGATAGACAGACAGACAGACAGACAGACAGACAGACAGACAGACAGACAGATAGATAGATAGATAGATAGACAGACAGACGGACGGACGGACGGACGGACGGACGGACGGAGAGATAGATGAGAGAGAGAGAGAGAGAGAGAGAGAGATAAACAGACAGACAGACAGATAGACAGATAGATAGATAGACAGACAGACAGAGAGAGAGAGAGAGAGAGGGAGGGGGGTGGATGGATGGATGGAGTGAGAGAGACAGACAGACAGACAGACAGACAGACAGAGAGATAGATAGATAGACAGACAGACAGAGAGAGAGAGAGGGAGGGGGTGGATGGATGGATGGATGGATGTAGAGAGAGAGAGATAGACAGACGGACGGACGGACGGAGAGATAGATGAGAGAGAGAGAGAGAGAGAGATAAACAGACAGATAGATAGATAGATAGATAGATAGATAGATAGATAGATAGATAGATAGATAGATAGATAGATAGATAGATAGATAGATAGATAGATCTTGCATACACCACTTCTCAGAGTCTCTATTGCGGCCCATTCGGTATAACGTGGTAGCCCATTTTTTTGGGAGTAAAAATAAATTTTAGGCTCAACTTGTGCTGTTGTTGGTTGTCATAACATTAACACAGTAACTAACCTCGGACCATCGCTTCATATCAGGTTGTATGATGTCAGGTGAGGCACTCTCAATAAAAACGGTCATCTTGACTCTGCAGTTAAATTGCTATTTATTTATAACAGATATAATAAACAAACTAAAACTGAAGTACATTTTAAAGTAAAAGTAAGAGATCGATCTTGGGATTTTAAAAATGTATATTGGGATCATTTACATAAAAATCACGGTTAATCTGAAAATGTATTTTTTTTACCAAGCCCCAATACAAGTAATGATACTTGCTTAAGAAGCAGCACTAATAAAATCCAGCATGCAATACCCACATACAGCTCACAGCCTTTGTAAAATGCTTCAGTGAATATTCGTAAACTGCCATTGAGTTGAAAGATGAGATAATTGGTTTGAATTGCTCCTGTATCATTAAAAGACTGTTACCAGTAATTGTGTCAGGTGGTCACATGTGTATCTGACGTTTTAATTTATGTTTTATTGCCGAATCCTTCGGGCAAGAATCAGACGTTCATGGAACATTAGCAGCACTCCATCCAGTTAACTTTAAACAATTCCCCAAGGATCCACCTCGGCAGACATACTTTACAGCACCTGTCAGTCAAAATATGAAATAAAATGTGAAAACAAGGACAACTGGTGGGGAAAGCCGGTTGAATGCTGTGGAACAAATGGAACCTCATAAAAGGTCCCATTAAGTGTTAAGCCAGGTTGGCCAATACAGCACCACACTTAGCTCCACCCCCTCGGTATGGGGGCATCTGTTACAGTCATAACTCCGCCTACCACAGCTGCTAAGAGTTGGTAGACAGGCTGTTACCTCTCCCCAACACTTACACACATATGCATCATTAAAACCCGAAGGCACACTGAACCAACTCTTTTCCGCTGTTCCCCACACAAGTGCTCTCTTCGAGAGCTGAAGGTTTGACTCAATCAGTCAGATTTTCTCTTTACTAATTGACAGCAACATACGCACACACCTCACCAATCCTAGTCATTAAAGGCAGAAGACGCAAAGAAATCAAAGCTCAGCTCTTCCACACACTCCTGTGGAGTGGCAGAAGGTTTACTATAGGATGGCCGCGTCAGTGCTTCATCTGATGGCCATTTCTTTCATGTTGAGTCTCAGCTCAGCGAATGCAGAGTCAACCGGTGAGTACACATATTCATTTTTGAAGGTTCAAATGTTGCGTGAATTCAGAACTAGTTGTGTTACAGGATTTAATTCATAAGAAGAGTGGTTTCATGACATCCTTGTCACTTCAATTGTGGTTTCATTCACTCCCTCTCTCTTTTCCTCATGCGTCTCACTCTCTCGTTGTCTGTCTCGTAAAATCTCACGCCGAGTCGTATTTCAGTGGCTGTCTCACCCTAAAAAGGCTCCGAGTTCTTTTCTAATGGCTGAACTTTTTAAAGTCTCTCAGATTGATTTCCTTTCCAATTTTCAATTTGTTCATCTCAGCGATATGGGTGTTTAGCACACATTGCAAAGCTCCAATTTCCACGTGTTATTGTGAGAGATAGTTGATGTGTTTGTGTACATACTGAGCAATAGTTTGGGGACAATTTGAGCTAAGTCTGACCAAACCTCTCTGTAGGGATGTTAGAAAAACATCCAAAAAACTAATAATAAAAAAGCAATTTTTTTTCAATAAAATATTTTCTTTTATGAGTTGAGTATGTTTGAATTCATGAGAATGACTTTTATATAAGAACAATTGAAGTCTACGTTATGTCCTCATTGAGATAAGTGACTATGCTAAGTATACGTGGATGTGTGTGTGTGTGTGTGTGTGTGTGTGTGTGTGTGTGTGTGTGTGGGAACAGTACTTCATCCTGGGCTGTAGAAGTCATAATGACCTAAACATTATCTTCATTTATTTCAATGTAATATTTACTTTAAAACATCTGTGCTGATGCACGTTTCCACATTAGGGTGACAAATAATATATAAAGTCAAATCACACGCGTTTGTAATCACCGTCCGCATGTAAACATTTCAACACACCATCTGTGAACACACGTGATTGATTAAAACAACAAAAGCAATGCTGCGAGTGTTTGAAACGGACGATCTATTTCTCTTAATTTATCATAAGAGAGACCAAAACCAAAGAAAGATGGAATAGTGTTTTTTATACATATAGTGGGTTTATGTTTCCAACCAGATTTTGTTTGAAGTCAGGCTATCTCTTTTTGCTCACGTATTGGAAAGATGTCATCGCCATGTCGTTAAAATAACTTTTTTTCACACACCATAATATTTGCCTGTTCAGCAAATGGCAAACCCCCATTACCATAACAACTAACATCTGCACTAGCGGTGTAACCACAACGGCTGACCATTCACCTGGTTTTCATGAAGCTTTCCACTCAAAGCGTTCAATGGATGAGATCCAACTCAATCCCAGTCCCTGTCGATATCAATTAAATGAAGACCAGTTGCTACAGTTAGAGTTTAATGTGTTTCGATTTACTGTTTATTCTGGACTTCAACAGACCACACGGTAATTTTAAGAAATGTACCTTGAATTGTGGATTTTAATGGTGCTTTGCCATGCAAAAGTTGCAGACACGTTTTGGAGGTTGCCAGGGCATTTCTTGTTCTGGGTGGTTGCTAAGGTGTTTTCAGTGGTTACAGGGTGTTGCTAGTCAGTTGCTATGGTGTACACGGTGGTTGCTAGGTGGTTTCTAGGGTGTTTTGGATGGTTAAAAATGGCATTGATAGGCAGTTACTAAGGTTTTCAGGGTGGTTACTAGGGTATTGTTAGGTAGTTGCTAGGGTGTTCTGGTTGGTTGCAAGATGGTTGCTAGTGTTGTTACTAGAGTGGTTACACGTGTATTGTTAGGTAGTTGCTAGGGTGTCCAGAGTGGTTGCTTGGCTGTTGCTAAGTTGTTCTGGGTGGTTGCAAGACATTTACCCGGGTATAATGTGTGGTCACAAGGGCACAGCAGGAAAGGTGTTCTGGGTGGTTGCTTGGGTGTTCTGGGTGGTTGCTAAGGTGTTTTCAGTGGTTACAGGGTGTTGCTAGTCAGTTGCTTGGGTGTTCTCGTTGGTTGCAAAGGTGTTGTTTGGTGGTTGCTAGGGTGTTCTGGGTGGTTGCAAGATGGTTGCTAAAGTGTTCTGAGTGGTTACAAGGGTATTACTTGTCAGTTACTAGGGTGTTTTAAGTGGTTTCGAGATGGTTGCTATTGTGTTGAGAGTGGTTACAAGGGATTCCTAGTTTCTTTCTAAGGCATTCTAAGTGGTTGCTAGATGGTTGCTAAGGTGTCAGTTGCTATGACATTGCTAGGTGGTTGCTAGGGTGTTTTGAGTGCTTTTTGGGCATTCATGGTCAGTTGCTAGGGTATTCTGGGTGGTTGCTAGGTGGTTTCTAGGGTGTTCTTGGTGGTTACAAGATGGTTTCTAGGGTGTTTTGGATGGTTAAAAATGGCATTGATAGGCAGTTACTAAGGTTTTCAGGGTGGTTGCTAGGGTATTGTTAGGTAGTTGCTAGGGTGTTTTAAGTGTTTGTGAGATGTTTGCTATTGTGTTCAGAGTGGTTACAAGGGATTCCTAGTTTCTTTCTAAGGCGTTCTAAGTGGTTGCTAGATGGTTGCTAAGGAGTCAGTAACTTGTCAGTTGCTATGACATTGCTAGGTGGTTGCTAGGGTGTTTGAGTGCTTTTTGGGCATTCATGTTCAGTTGCTAGGGTGTCCTGGGTGGTTGCTAGGGCATTGCTAGGTGTTTGATAGTATTTTCTGGCTGGTTACATGATGGCTACTGGGATGATCTGAGAGGTTACATGGGTATTGTCAGTTGCTAGGTGTTCTGGGTGGTTGCTAGGCCATTGCTATGTGTTTGATAGCATTTTCTGGCTGGTTACATCATGGCTACTGGGATGATCTGAGAGGTTACATGGGTGTTGTCAGCTGCTAGGGTGTTCTGGGTGGTTGGAGGGCATTATTGGGTGATTTCCAGGCTGTTCTGAGTGGTTACAAGGCCACTGCTAGTCAGTTGCTAGGTTGTTCTGAGTGTTTGCTATTGCTTTGCTGGGTGTTTGCAAGGGTGTTCTAGGTGGCTTCAAAATGGCTGCTATGATGATCTGAGTGATCACATGGGCATTGACAGTTGCTATGGTGTACTGGGTGGTTGCTAGGTGGTTTCTAGGGTGTTCTTGGTGGTTACAAGATGGTTTCTAGGGTGTTTTTGATGGTTAAAAATGGCATTGATAGGCAGTTACTAAGGTTTTCAGGGTGGTTGCTAGGGTGTTCTGGTTGGTTGCAAGATGGTTGCTAGAGTTGTTACTAGAGTGGTTACACTTGTATTGTTAGGTAGTTGCTAGGGTGTCCAGAGTGGTTGCTTGGCTGTTGCTAAGGTGTTCTGCGTGGTTGCAAGACATTTACCAGGGTATAATGTGTGGTCACAAGGGCACAGCAGGAAAGGTGTTCTGGGTGGTTGCTAGGGTGTTGACTGGCAGTTGCTATGGTGTACTGGGTGGTTGCTAGGTGGTTTCTAGGGTGTTCTTGGTGGTTACAAGATGGTTTCTAGGGTGTTTTTGATGGTTAAAAATGGCATTGATAGGCAGTTACTAAGGTTTTCAGGGTGGTTGCTAGGGTGTTCTGGTTGGTTGCAAGATGGTTGCTAGAGTTGTTACTAGAGTGGTTACACTTGTATTGTTAGGTAGTTGCTAGGGTGTCCAGAGTGGTTGCTTGGCTGTTGCTAAGGTGTTCTGCGTGGTTGCAAGACATTTACCAGGGTATAATGTGTGGTCACAAGGGCACAGCAGGAAAGGTGTTCTGGGTGGTTGCTAGGGTGTTGACTGGCAGTTGCTATGGTGTACTGGGTGGTTGCTAGGTGGTTTCTAGGGTGTTCTTGGTGGTTACAAGATGGTTTCTAGGGTGTTTTTGATGGTTAAAAATGGCATTGATAGGCAGTTACTAAGGTTTTCAGGGTGGTTGCTAGGGTGTTCTGGTTGGTTGCAAGATGGTTGCTAGAGTTGTTACTAGAGTGGTTACACTTGTATTGTTAGGTAGTTGCTAGGGTGTCCAGAGTGGTTGCTTGGCTGTTGCTAAGGTGTTCTGGGTGGTTGCAAGACATTTACCAGTGTATAATGTGTGGTCACAAGGGCACTGCAGGAAAGGTGTTATGGGTGGTTGCTAGGGTGTTGACTGGCAGTTGCTATGGTGTTCTGGGTGGTTGCAAGATGGCTGCTATGGTTTCTAGTTATTAACACATACAAAATTGACTAGTTCTTGTCATGTTGAAACTTAACAGAGCAAGAAACGCTTTAGGATTTATTCAGAGCCACATGCAAGTGGCTAAATAAACAGCAACAGTATTTACAGTCTAACAGAATTACATCAATCTACAAGACCTGGGCATCAATCCCAGCATGCATTAGCCTAAGGAAGAACTACATGTTTGTGACTGGAATGCTTTGTGTTTGAAAGACATGGGTATAATGCTTACGTAACATTTTAATGACATTTCCCCGCAGTGTATAACCTCTTAACGTCGCCAGACTGTCTGCCGGATCTCCTGCACGGTGGTTTGGCAGAGCAGGGAGTAACAGAACTTTTTATTCTCACAACCTTCCGTCTTCAGCCTAGAACCGGAACCACTGTATTCAGCCTGTACAATCCTCAAGACAACAGCAAATACTTCGAGTTTACTGTGCAGGGAAAACTCAACAAAGGTGAGAGCATTTTTCAATATCTATGACATTTTTATATGCATGTTTATTTTTAAAAAAAGAACTACTTTGGCATCTTAACTTAACTTAATTTTATTTATTTTTTTTATTTTTTTTGCTTGTCTTACTCAGATCACTTTAGTTGTTTGGTAAAACTTTACTAAATGGTTCCATTTGTTAAAGGAATATTCCGGGTTCAATAAAAGTTCAGCTCAATCAACAGCATTTGTGGCATAATATTGATTACCACAAAAATTAATTTCGATTCGTCGCTCCTTTTCTTTTAAAAAAGCAAAATTCTGGGTTACAGTGAGGGCACTTACAACGGAAGTGAATGGGGCCAATTTTTAGAGGGTTTAAAAGCAGAAATGTGACGCTTATTATTTTATAAAAGCACTTGCACTTATTTTTCTGTCAAAACTCATGTATTATTACATTGAGCTATACAGTTGTTTAAATCTGAATTTTTACAGTCATTTTAGGGTTTTAGGGGTCATGGCATCAAAGTTGTAAAATTGTCTATGACTTTACACAGAAAAGGTTGGTAAGTGGTTTAATCACACTGAAATCATTTTTACACACATATCCTTTATGTCTTGTGGCTAAACTTTTGAAACGGGGAGTATTTTAACGTTCAAAAATTGGCCCCCATTTACTTCCATTATAAGTGCCTCACTGTAACCAATAACAGTGAGTGTCAAAATAACTTTTTGTTTTAATCAATATAATGCCACAAATTCTGTCAAATGAGGGGCGGCTGTGGCTCAGGTGGTAGAGCGGGTCGGCCACTAATCGAAGGGTTGGTGGTTCGATTCCCGGCCCATGCGACTCCACGTGCCGAAGTGTCCTTGGGCAAAACACTGAACCCCAAGTTGCTCCCAATGGCAGGCTTGTGTGTGTGTGTGTGTGTGTGTGTGTGTGTGTGTGTGTGTGTGTGTGTGTGTGTGTGTGTGTGTGTGTGTGCGAATGAGATGCCGTGTAAAGCGCATTGCAAACCGCTAAGGTTAAAAAAGCGCTATATAAAAATTAATAATTGTGTTTTTATTAATAACATAACTAAGATGAATAAATGCTGTAAAAAAAAAAAAAATTGTTTAATGATTATTTATGATAAATAATGCATTTGGTAATGTTAACGATTGGAACCTTATTGTAAATGTCACCAGTTTCTACTCTAAACAGATAAAAAAAAAAATGTAATTGGATTTTTGCAAAACCCAAAAACATTCAGATGTGGTTTATAATCTGATTAAAATCTGACTTTTGCACATTTGCTATTGGTCAGGCAAAATTTCCAGTTTTCCTTCCTCTCTTTGCACAATGAGTTACTTTCTTATGTCTCTTTACATTGTGTTGATGCTAAAGTCATTTCTATGGTGCCTAATGTAGAAATTGTGGATATTTACTACATTGTCTGAACAAACATATCTAATTTTATCACTTGTGAAACGATTGACAGTCGGATGCAATGTGAACCAAGCCTTTGTCTCTTTATCTCTTTCTTCAGCTACCTTGCGTTACCTTCGCCGAGATGGTAGGATGAGTACTGTTACCTTAAACGATCTGAAACTGGCCGATGGTGAGAAGCATCACTTGCTCTTCCATCTTAAGGGACTGGAAGTGGGCCGGCCGGGGGCGTTCCCAAACACTCAGGGGGTGTTACCTGTGCCCGGGGTGGAGATACACCTGGACTGCAGGCTGGTAGAAACGCTGCGAGATTTACCGGCAGTGTTTAATGGCATAAGCAATCACCAGGGTGTGGAGCTCAGAACTATGCAGGGGAAAGCACAAGTATACAGCATATTTAATCATAACTTACTCGCATGCCGAGAGACTTACTGGATGGCTTTCAGTTCACGCTGGTATAACACACCCACATAAATGCCCCACTGTGCTCTCTGTGTTCTGATTGGCAGGAGGAATTAGAGGAGCTCAAACTGGCATATGGTGATTCAGTGGAAAATGTTGCCTTGCTGCAGGACTGCCACACCCATCAGAGTGACTCCGTACAGACTTTAGGTAATGATAAAGTAACATTTGCATTGCATGCAATAAAACAATTGTCCCAGGTTAAATACAACTGCAGCTCTATATACAGCATCCAGTTAACACAGAAAATAATTTTGACTCTTCCTTTAGTTTGTAAAAACAAACAAACGTGTTGACAGAAATTCACTTTTGTTTGTAATAAGATTTTCCTAAATGCTTTCATTTGTTTTGGTTTTTGTGTGTAAAGCTTTTGTTTGTATCAGTTTTGCTTTTAAAAATATTATCCTAACAGCTTTCGTCTGTTATGGTTTTGTTTGTAAAAAGATTGTCAAAGAGAATATAAAATGGACATATTTGTCCAATTAAAATGATTGTAGATTGAATGAGAGAGAGAGAGAGAGAGAGAGAGAGAGACAGAGAGAGAGAGTGTGTTAGAGAGTGAGTGTGAGTGTGAGTGAGTGTGAGAGAGAGAGTGTGTGAGTGTTAGAGAGTGAGTGTGAGAGAGAGTGTGTGAGTGTTAGAGAGTGAGTGTGAGAGAGAGAGTGTGTGAGTGAGAGAGTGTGTGAGTGTTAGAGTGAGTGTGAGAGAGAGAGTGTGTGAGTGTTAGAGAGTGAGTGTGTGAGAGAGAGTGTGTGAGTGTTAGAGAGTGAGTGTGAGAGAGAGTGTGTGAGTGTTAGAGAGTGAGTGTGTGAGAGAGAGTGTGTGAGTGTTAGAGAGTGAGTGTGAGAGAGAGAGTGTGTGAGTGTTAGAGAGTGAGTGTGAGAGAGAGAGTGTGTGAGTGAGAGAGTGTGTGAGTGTTAGAGTGAGTGTGAGAGAGTGAGTGTGAGAGAGAGTGTGTGAGTGTTAGAGTGAGTGTGAGAGAGAGAGTGTGTGAGTGTTAGAGAGTGAGTGTGAGAGAGAGAGTGTGTGAGTGTGAGAGAGTGAGTGTGAGAGAGAGAGTGTGTGAGTGAGAGAGTGTGTGAGTGTTAGAGAGTGAGTGTGAGAGAGTGAGTGTGAGAGAGAGTGTGTGTGAGTGTTAGAGTGAGTGTGAGAGAGAGAGTGTGTGAGTGTTAGAGAGTGAGTGTGAGAGAGAGAGTGTGTGAGTGTTAGAGAGTGAGTGTGAGAGAGTGAGTGTGTGAGAGTGAGTGTGAGTGTTAGAGTGTGAGTGTGAGAGAGTGAGTGTGAGAGAGAGTGTGTGTGAGTGAGAGAGTGTGTGAGTGTTAGAGAGTGAGTGTGAGAGAGTGAGTGTGAGAGAGTGAGTGTGTGAGTGTTAGAGAGTGAGTGTGAGAGTGTTAGAGAGTGAGTGTGTGAGTGTTAGAGAGTGAGTGTGAGAGTGTTAGAGAGTGAGTGTGAGAGTGTTAGAGAGTGAGTGTGTGAGTGTTAGAGAGTGAGTGTGAGAGTGTTAGAGAGTGAGTGTGTGAGTGTTAGAGAGTGAGTGTGAGAGTGTTAGAGAGTGAGTGTGTGAGTGAGAGAGTGTGTGAGTGTTAGAGTGAGTGTGAGAGAGAGAGTGTGTGAGTGTTAGAGAGTGAGTGTGAGAGAGAGAGTGTGTGAGTGTTAGAGAGTGAGTGTGAGAGAGTGAGTGTGTGAGAGTGAGTGTGAGTGTTAGAGTGTGAGTGTGAGAGAGTGAGTGTGAGAGAGAGTGTGTGTGAGTGAGAGAGTGTGTGAGTGTTAGAGAGTGAGTGTGAGAGAGTGAGTGTGAGAGAGTGAGTGTGTGAGTGTTAGAGAGTGAGTGTGAGAGTGTTAGAGAGTGAGTGTGTGAGAGTGAGTGTTAGAGTGTGAGTGTGAGAGAGTGAGTGTGTGAGTGTTAGAGAGTGAGTGTGAGAGAGTGAGTGTGTGAGTGTGAGAGAGTGAGTGTGAGAGAGAGAGTGTGTGAGTGAGAGAGTGTGTGAGTGTTAGAGAGTGAGTGTGAGAGAGTGAGTGTGAGAGAGAGTGTGTGTGAGTGTGAGAGAGTGAGTGAGAGAGAGTGAGTGTGAGTGTGAGAGAGTGAGTGTGAGAGAGTGAGTTTGTGAGTGTGAGAGAGTGAGTGTGAGAGAGTGAGTGTGAGAGAGTGAGTGAGTGTTAGAGAGTGAGTGTTAGAGAGTGAGTGTGAGAGAGTGAGTGTGAGTGTGAGAGAGTGAGTGTAAGAGAGTGAGTGTGAGTGTTAGAGAGTGTGAGAGAGTGAGTGTGAGTGTGAGAGAGTGAGTGTGAGAGAGTGAGTGTGAGTGTTAGAGAGTGTGAGAGAGTGAGTGTGAGAGAGTGAGTGTGAGAGAGTGAGTGTGAAAGAGTGAGTGTGAGAGAGTGAGTGTGAGTATGAGTGTGTGTGTGTGTGTGAGAGAGAGAGAGAGAGAGAGAGAATATAAATTGCTTGTATGATAACCCGGTGAGCTGTGTTTGTATATTAAGGTCTTAATACAAAACAGCTTACAACTCAGATGCTGGAGTTAACGAAGGTCATTAACGAGCTGAAAGATGTTCTTATTCAGCAGGTAAAATCTTAAACCCTTTTATTTTCCTTCCTATTACGGTATATTTTGTTTAATGTTCTTAATTACCACCATATATTATTTACTTTTCTAATTTGTTTGTGTGTGCACACACTTTTACAGGTGAAGGAAACATCTTTCTTAAGAAACACCATCTCAGAGTGCCAGGCATGTGGTAAGACATTATTTGATGAGAGCCAAAGCTTGATGTTTGTGCATTTGGCATGCCAACACACACCAAACAAACACTCAAGGCATTGCTTTGTAGGCACACATTCTTTGGTAAATTTGAAACAGGATGCAATTATGGTGTCCCACCATTAACCTAATCTTGAATAGTTCAAAGCACACCAAACATGCAACATTGAAATGATTGGTTATATACTAGGGCTGGGTGGAACGGAGGTGGTGAAACCAAAGTGCACTCCCGGAACATGTTTCCGTGACGATATGTGCATAGAAACCGTAGACGGTGTGGAATGCGGTCCATGCCCTGAAGGATACACTGGAGATGGCTATAGCTGTGATGATGTTAATGAGGTATGTGTGTACCTGTATATGAAGGGATCTTCTTATTAGTGCAGTTTGTTCTTCTGACACCATGTTTGAATGACACTTTTAACCTGGCATGCATGGCTGTGCATTCATTGCAGTGTCAGTTTAACCCCTGTTTCCCTGGCGTGAGGTGCGTGAACATGTCACCAGGGTTCCGCTGTGAGGCATGTCCTCTTGGATTCACTGGTAAACCAGTGGAGGGAGTGGGCGCGACCTTTGCACAAACACATAAACAGGTATGTCACGGCTAGGGTATACTAAGTTTTTTCACGTGCCGTTCTGTCTTGCACATTGCCGGGCGCTCAAGTCTTTCAAAATATACTCTTTTGACCGCAAGCCCATACAAATACATTTAATTTATGCGCAAAAAAAATAGAAAGCAAATATTTCATGTGTTTTAATGCAAGAATGAAAACATCTACAATACAGATTACACTCGCTTTAAATCAAAATACAACCCAAACTAAATCCGATGGAGTGCGTACTCCGGGTAGGGAAGGAGGTACTGCCCCAAGTGAAGGAGTTCAAGTACCTCGGGGTCTTGTTCACAAGTGAGGGGACAATAGAGCGGCAGGTTGGCCGGAGAATCGATGCAGTGGTATTGCACTAGCTCTATCGCACCGTTGTCATGAAAAGAGAGTTGAGCCGGAAGGGAAAGCTCTCGATCTACCGGTCAATTTTCGTTCCTACCCTCACCTATGGTCATGAAGGTTGGGTCATGACCGAAAGAACTAGGTCACGAGTACAAGCGGCCGAAATGGGCTTCCTCAGAAGGGTGGCGGGCTTCTCCCTTAGAGATAGGGTGAGGAGCTCAGTCATCCGCGAGGAGCTCGGAGTAGAGCCGCTGCTCCTTTGCGTGGAAAGGAGTCAGTTGAGGTGGTTTGGGCATCTGGTAAGGATGCCCCCTGGGCGCCTCCCTAGGGAGGTGTTTCATGCATGTCCAGCTGGGAGGAGGCCTCGGGGAAGACCCAGGACTAGGTGGAGAGATTACATCTCCACACTGGCCTGGGAATGCCTCGGGGTCCCCCAGTCAGAGCTGGTTAATGTGGCTCGGGATAGGGAAGTTTGGGGCCCCCTGCTGGAGCTGCTGCCCCCGCGACCCGACTTCGGATAAGCGGTTGAAGATGGATGGATGGATGGATAGTTCACCCAAATATGAGAGTTTGGCCATTTCAAACAGCATCAGAGCCCTGGACGGGCGCTCCGATTTAAAGTTAAAAACGTTTTAATGATCGACTTGTTTCTTACATAAACCTATCGATTCACTTCAGAAGACATTCATTGATCAACTGGAGTCATGAGGATTACTTTTATGCTGCCTAAATATTACTTTTAGACCGTCAATGTGCTGGCATCTGTTTACTTGCATTATAGGAGCTCTATCTTCGTCTAAAAATCTTAATTTGTGCTCTACCGTAGAAAGACAGTCATACACATCTAGGATGCCATCAGGGTTAATGTAGGCCTATAATGAGAGAATTTAAATTTGGGGGTAAATATTTCCTTTAAATGCTTGTTTATAAACAATTACTGTCCATGCCTTTTAAATTCATATCTTGTGCTTTTATATGTTGCATATACTTGGGACACCAGTTACACATCAATCTGGAATGTATTTCTGTTGTCTTCCCATAGGTGTGTGATGATATAGATGAGTGTAAAGGACCAGATAATGGAGGTTGCACGCAAAACTCCATCTGTGTGAACTCTGTGGTGAGAATCGATGTCTTCAATAACACAATGCTATGTGATGTCATGTGGCTGTGTTTCAAGTCACACATGCAAAGCAAAGGAAAACAGTATCTTAATGCTTGTGTTATGTATGGATATTTGTAGGGATCATATCAGTGTGGCAGATGCAAGACCGGATTTACAGGAGACCAGATCAGAGGCTGTAAACCAGAGAAAAGCTGTGGAAACCGCCTGCAGAATCCTTGCGATCCCAACGCACAGTGCAAAGAGGAGAGAGATGGCACCATCACTTGTCAGGTAAACTTGCTTTCTCATTTTCTAATGTCACACTTTGTGGCCCTTCCTACAGTGTAATCTCATTGGAAGTCCAAACTCCTGCCCTGAGTATCTAAATATTAAACATTATATATATGTTCTGACTGGCTGTGATTTTCTAGTTTTACACTAGATTTTGACTCGCGGTATGGACCAAAAAATTACTAGCCGCATTGCACCCTATTAAAGCACATTTTAAATGTAAAATGTAAAATTTTGCTTTTGTTTACCAGTGTGGCATTGGATGGGCTGGAAATGGTTATCTCTGTGGAAAAGACACAGACATTGACGGCTACCCTGATGAGAAGTTGCGCTGCCGAGACCCCACCTGCAGAAAGGTAACTATGGCAACACTGCAATGGATTTTGACTTGCTCAAGGCTGTGGTGACATCACACAGGGAATGCTGATACACATTGTGTCTTTAATACCAGGATAACTGTGTTACTGTTCCCAACTCCGGACAAGAAGACGCAGACGGCGATGGGAAAGGTAATGCATGTGACCCAGATGCAGATGGAGATGGAATACTGAATGAGCAGGTAAACACATAGAAGTCTGGCATAGCTGTTCACGTTTGTCTCACACCAGTTCCTTTCCGATCACTTACCTCTTGTTCTTCTATCCCTGGTTAAGACATAAACACTGTAATCCGGTGTGTGTGTGTGTATGTGTATGGATTTTAGGATAACTGCTGGTTGACGCCAAATGTAGATCAGCTAAACATTGATAAGGACAGTCACGGTGATGCGTGTGACAACTGTGTCAGAGTACAAAATCCTGACCAGAGAGACACAGATTCCGATGGCCTCGGAGATGCTTGCGACGATGACATGGATGGAGATGGTGAGATTTTAGTAAAGTCATAAATCTGGCGTAAGAAACAATTTGCTCTTGTTTGTCTTTCTGATATGGAATCATCTCCATTGTTTTGGATGTGCATTTGCATGGATAAATTGTTAGGGCTGAAGAACATCCTGGATAACTGCCAGCGAGTCAAGAATCGTGATCAGCTGGATCGTGACAGGGACGGGGTGGGAGATGCATGTGATAGCTGTCCTGACATCCCAAATCCAAACCAGGTACTTGATGCCCAGATGTCCTTGATAAACTTGTTAGAAAAGTCATAAAATATTATTAGTCCAAGCTACTTATCATTTAATATTTATGCTCAATTTTCCTCTACGTAGTCTGACGTTGACAACGACCTCGTTGGAGACTCTTGTGACACAAATCAAGACAGGTATCACTCTATCAGCGATGTTCATGTGTCCATTTCTTTGTTACTAAACCAAAACAGATTATAACAAGAAGAATTGACCCTTTTGCAAAGCTCTGCCTCCCTTGATCACCGCTCTGACAAGCTTTTCAGAATTTCCCATAGAAATGAATGGGAGATTGCCGGCAATAGCGCCATTTTTGGCAAACCACTCTTATAAACTAAATAGATGTTATTCTTACATGGGCTGGAATAAAGTGACCATGTAAAGCATTTTTATCAGTCTTTAAAGAAATTGTTAAATTACGCCATAATGTGATTAAAAACTGTGGAGTCTGTAAATCAGAATCGAGGCCAATGATTATCAGTCATTTGAAAATAGAAAAGTGTAATTTGATTGCGATTACACACCTGATTTCATTACTGTAAGTGTACAGAACTGCACATAAAGTGTCTATGTCACACTCACGGTGCTGTTTTTTTTTCCTATCACCTCTCCTATGACGTTGGGAATGAGGACTGACATATAGTTTAACCGATAATATACTATTTTCAAGATATATTTAAAATTAAAAAAGAGAAAAAACACTGTGTGTATCCTCTCTGGTTACCTTGTGTCACTATAATTGACCCGACAACAATGTTTTTTCCATATTAGCTAGAATTCCTCTAAAACTACTTAGACACACTTGACTCCCGTAGACTCTCGTCAGAAAAAGGCTAAGACTTTTTAGGTAAAAAAGCCAGATGTGAACAGTTACTATGATAGCATCGGTCAGTAACACTTTTAAGGTGGTGCTTAGCAAAGGGCCAATTTGTAAACAATACACTGTGAATTCTGAGATTTCCGTGAGCCTTCTGCTGCTCCTTTTTCCTCAGTGATGGTGATGGTCACCAAGATAGCAAGGACAATTGCCCACTGGTAATTAACAGCTCCCAGCTGGATACAGATAAAGATGGACTAGGAGATGAGTGTGACGATGATGATGATAATGACGGTATTCCCGACACACTGCCTCCAGGACCTGATAACTGTCGGTTGGTGCCCAACCCTGACCAGATAGATGACAACAGTGAGTACTTAGCATAAACACCTTTTTGGCCCAGTTTCATTAACTGCTGCATAGAGACGGCATGCTCTGTGTGTTACATGGTTCACCTAAAACAAATCATCCACTTACTGCTATCTTGGTCCATTAACTTTTTCAACCGTGGAATGCAATAGAAGATATTTATCTTTGTTTATTGCCTTCACAATTAAATTAATAATACAGCAATCATATGCGGTTAGCACTGTCACCTCACAGCAAGAAGGTCATGGGTTCAAACCCCGGTTGCCCCGGCCTTTCTGTGTGGAGTTTGCATGTTCTCCCCGTGTCTGCATGGGTTCTCTCCGGGTGCTCCGGCTTCCTCACACCATCCAAAGACATGCAGGCTAGGTTAATTGGTGTCTCCAAAAATTGCCCTAGGTGTGGATGTGAGTGTGAGTGTGTGTCTGTATATGTGTGGCCCTGTGATGGACTGGCGACCTGTCCAGGGTGTACCCCGCCTTTCGCCCAATGTTAGCTGGGATAGGCTCCAGCCCCCCGCAACCCTGTACACAGGATAAGCGGTTGACGATGGATGGATGGATGGATGGATAGATGGCTTACTCACCTGTTAATTTCTCCACTTACTAGATGATGGAGTGGGTGACATTTGCGAATCAGACTTTGACCAGGACAAGGTGATCGACAGGATTGATAACTGCCCAGAAAATGCAGAGATCACACTGACAGACTTCAGAGCCTATCAGACAGTCGTCCTGGACCCTGAAGGTGATGCTCAGATTGACCCCAACTGGGTGGTTCTGAACCAGGTGAATGATTTGAAATATATATATATAAACAGAATTGATCTGTAGAGAAAAATGTGTTTGCGATGTACTAGTCTGACGAATTCTTTGTTATCCCATAAAGGGAATGGAGATTGTCCAGACTATGAACAGTGACCCAGGCCTTGCTGTTGGTGAGTGGATGCATTTTTTCCATTATGGTTAACAACATAACATAATCTACTCCATAATTAAGCATTTCAATGGATAATGTTATCTGCCTCTCCATTACCAGGCTACACTGCATTCAGCGGTGTTGACTTTGAGGGTACGTTCCATGTAAACACAGTGACTGATGATGACTATGCCGGCTTCATCTTTGGATACCAGGACTCCTTCAGTTTCTACGTGGTAATGTGGAAGCAAACGGAGCAGACGTATTGGCAGGCAACACCATTCAGGGCCGTGGCAGAACCTGGCATTCAGCTTAAGGTTGATAAGATTAATTTCAAGATATGTCACCTCTGAATTTATAATAATGTTGTACACAACAGAAGAACTCTCTAATCTTTATCTCTCTCTCACTTTCAGGCAGTGAAGTCGAAGTCTGGCCCAGGTGAACATTTGAGAAACTCTCTCTGGCACACAGGTGACACCAACGATCAGGTGCGCCTCCTATGGAAGGATCCACGGAATGTTGGCTGGAAAGACAAGGTATCATACCGCTGGTATCTGCAGCACCGCCCACAGGTTGGATACATCAGGTAAGCCAAGCAAAATTCAGATTCTTCAAATGTTAAACGTGCATGTGGCCAGTCATTATTAATGCTGAAACATACTCTTCGCAAGTATGTCAACGCACATGCTTCTAGTTACACAAGTTCGAATTTGTGCATTCTTGCATTCCAAAACGTGTTAGATCCGCAATTCAAAACATGCATTCTCAATGTTGACACAAGGGGCACTATAGCATTAGCACATTAGCGTCAAGTCAACTACCATCATGGTGGAGCAACAGTTTGAAGATAACATTGCTGAGCATTACTGGGACAGACTTAATGGTAAATCTTATTGCCCCCTTGGGTACTGAGGTTTGTTACCACCACAGTAATGCAATAACGCATTTAAAGCATGTTCAACCGGACAGCACGTTGGCAATAAATTGGCCACACGCTCGAATCTGCATACGTGTACTTGCGTTAAGTACGTTTCTGGCCTTAAAGTGATAGTTCACCAAAAAATGAAACATCTCTCATTATTTACTGACCCTCATGATATCCCAGGTGTGTATGAGTTTCTTTCTTAACCAGAGCACAAGAAAAATGTCAAATATCTTAGCTCAGTAGGTCCTTAAAATGCAAGTTAATGGAGATTTCTCATCTGAAGCTCCAAAAATCACAGACAGACAGTATAAACATTTACATTTATGCATCTGGCAGACGCTTTTATCCAAAGTGACTTACAGTGCACTTATTACAGGGACAATCCCCCCGAGCAACCTGGAGTTAAGTGCCTTGCTCAAGGGCACAATGGTGGTGGCCGTGGGGATCGAACCAGCAACCTTCTGATTACCAGTTATGTGCTTTAGCCACTACGCCACCACCACTCGCCATAAACTTCATCAAAACGACACCAGCTGTTAAATTAATGCCTTCTAAAGCAACACGATCAATTTTAGTGCAAAAAAAGATCAATATTTAAGTATTTTTTAACAATAATCCAGCACTTCACAAGAGGGTGGCGTTCAAGCGAACTCTTGTGTGACTTATTCGCGTTGCCATGGATTCAGATGTAATCTCAAATTCTCCACTCGGTTGAGACATCCAGGATGAGCAGACAAACGCTCCATTGTGAGTAAAGTAACAGATCAATGCAGATATAAATCAATACCAACCAAGCTACTGTGCAGTGTTCCTCCTACTCACTTGTAAACAGCGCTGCTCATCGGAAGCATATTTTTTCTATTTTTCTTTACTTTTCAAATGTGTTCTGGTGAAGAAAGTCATACACGCCTGGGATATCCTGAGGGAGAGTAAATATTGAGAGACTTTTCATTTTTGGGTGAACTATTCCTAAGCAATTCCTTAAATGCTTACTGTACCACCCATGATTACCCATTACTTTTTGAGTTTGAGTTGATGTGTGAAGCCTAAAGACTTAAGTGTGTTTTTAGGGTGCGTTTCTATGAAGGCTCAGATCTGGTGGCAGACTCAGGGGTGACAATTGATACCACAATGAGAGGTGGACGATTGGGTGTGTTCTGCTTCTCTCAGGAGAATATCATCTGGTCCAACCTGAAGTACCGCTGCAATGGTGAGAGGACACAAATGTTCCACCCTAAAGTACCACTAATACAGCTGCAATATGTACACATTTTTAAATGCAAACATAAAGTTACACCACAGTCTAAACTGGCAAAACCCACACATTTGTCATCATACTTTTTTGTTTCTTTCCAGACACCATCCCAGAGGATTTCCAAGAGTTCAGTGCACAACACAACATGGACCCCTTATAAATAACTCCCAAAATGCTATACACACCTGAGTGTGTGTGAGAGTGTACCCTCACATCATTATGCACACTCTTGGCGTGTCTCTGAATGTCTGTACACGATGTGTGTGTGTGTGTGTGTGTGTGCATAATTGGGATGTGTATACACAATGTGTATGCCTTTAAAAAATCTACTTTTTAATTGGTACTGGATTACTTCTTCTAGTGGTTAAAAAACTCTTCTTCAGCAAATCAATTAAATCAAATAATGTTTTAGATAAGATAATGACATTATCTCCTGTTCTCTGTTGTTATAATTTACTAGAATTGCATAAAACCCATTGTAAAGATAACATTTACAAGAAGAATTAAACTTTATAAAGATAAAACAAAATGACAAACCTTCAGCCTCACGTTCTGTTTTGCACCAATAATATAATCACATTTTCTGCCAATCTGTTCGAAGTGTTTTTGTTCACCCATTTGCCACAGATATCACACGTCGATACGTTCTGTGGCTCTTAAACTTTAATTCAAAGGCAGAGAAAACAACTTCACATAATAGGCTAGGTGTTTGCACAACAGAATTAGTTCCAGAGTGAATTAGCGGCGGGAGTATAGACTCTCCTGCTGGTTTAACCACTAAGCTCATGCTAACCTCAGCAGTTCATGACGGTGTTCAAATTCCTCCTGTATGGGGAAGGTGTTTCATTACAGACTTTGAAAACAAGCTTTATAAATGTAGTTGGTAGAACATTTAGTTCTACCAGCAACTGTCTGGAACATTTGGAAAACATGGTCAGCAGATGGCAGTATGGCACTCACATTCACAGAACATTGCTTTGAGCTATTATTAGAACAATCCGTTCTTCCTACCTTGTTCCAACTTAACACTCTCCTATTTGTGCCTCTGTCCTGTTTGTGAATAAATGTGATATGCATATCCCGATGTATTCCCGCCCATTTCACGTCTGTCAGGTGAAAATTATACATTAGATAAATTACATTACCTACATAGTTTAGAAAAATAAATATGCAGCACACCTCTCCTCAGCAAGGTATCATTCATATCTGTAGCACAAACGCAATGGGACAATGGTGATACGCACCTTTTGAAAAATCCCTAGCACAGTAGTAGAAATACAAATAGTAATTTAACTTTCCTTAACAAATAACACTAATAAAGGGAGGTTGATTAAACAACAATTATCTGGACACCCCTCTGTGGCTCGGACCTTGTTTAACAGATGGGCTTTTATTTTATCCAGGAACTAGATTAGACTTAAGGTCGTGAATAGCAAACCTTGGCACTATGAGGGCGTGCAAGGGCAAATTACGCGGCAAAGAAGGACATCCGCTGGTCACGCGCCAAAAGTTAATATTTATAGCACGACTTCTCACGAGCCCCTGCTGAGACTTTTCACCGCAGAATAAAAGCTCAATGTTCCCTCAGCTTCCTCACAAACATCTATTCACACACACACACACACACACACCTTTTATCTGACATTTATCTCTCTCGAGACACAACTGAAATGTCCAGCCGGTCGTTATTGACAGATTTCGAAGTGTCGATAAAAAATTCCAAAATGGACGACATTTGACTGAGAGATTCTCTGACGTTGAGGGGGGTAATTTGCCAAATTTTTCTAATTTTCCGGAACAAGCGGGAATCCTAGCATCTTTCGCCTGTGATTGGCTGACCGCGTCATGAGTGAGGAAATATGGCCATTTATGTACTTGGGAATGCGCGCCAATTCACCTGCACGTACGTTGCGTAGTGCGACATTCCCCAAGGCTCCGCTTTAGTGAGGACAGTGTGTGAAGAGGGAAATATTTAACTATTACCGTGACGAGCAGAAAGAACAATTAGTACATAAGCCATCCAAGCCTTGACAATCACGCGTTAATTGTATGTGTGGGTGAAGCGGCACTGGCTGTATAATTTCAATCTGTTTTAATTGCACTCTGACACAAAGGGATATTGAGTTGTTTGTATGGTGGGGGTACTTAGCTGTACTTTGGGGACAAAATGTCCTCAGAAGATAGCAGTTTGATAAAAGCTCCCTTTGGAAACGTCCTCAAAATTAAAAACAAATTATAAAGTAAGCAATCCTTTTATTTATGCTCTGGGTTAGCATGTAGTAATGATAATAAGCTTTTTAAAGCATTAGTAGTCTATGTGTTATATCATTCAATGTCAAATGTTTTGTCAGGAATCAAACAATGCATTCCATATGGTGACATCTATATATATATATATATATATATACATATATATATACATACACCTACATACATACATACATACATACACATACATACATATATATTTACACACACACCCATATATATATCTATTAGTACCGCCGCTCCCTACACGCATACTACGCAGTCTGCGTAGGGCACCAACTCAATACACCAGCTAATGTGGTTGCTAAGAGTCAAGACAGGTAACAATGTTTATACTTGCTTGCATACATAATTTTTTTTTTACAAAGAATTTGCCCATATACTCCAAACCAAAATCACTCTGCCAATCTCTATTGAAAACAAAAAAAAAAGATTAAAAAATATATCTTACAATGTGTAATATTGCGTTTTTAACGTGCATATTTCCCCTTCTTGCATTATTTTAAGTTCGTCATATGCAAAAACCCATTCTCAATTGTATTTATTGCAAAGAGATGTGTTGAAACAACCTTTGCAGGCATACATGCCAAAAGAACAATCTGTTACAGGAGCTGAAATTAGGAGAGATGGATGGATGGAGGCTCATTGTGAATTCCGGAAACGCTCCTTCACATGGAGCGATGGGCAGCTACATCCGCGTGAGGCTCATCTCCTCCCGCATCAGCATCGAGCGCGGATTGGTGGGCACGCGGTATTCCCTCTCGTGTACGTGGAGAATGTGCGTGCTCGGGGAAGCTCGGTCACGCAGCGTGGGCGGCATGTGTAGCGCGCGAGTATATAAAGCTCAGGGAGAGCGGCGGGAGATGCAGCAGACATCAGCTCAAGCTCCCGGCTCGGACTCAGCAACAGCAGCGGCATCAACATGGTTCTTATCTGGACTCAGTTTGGCGTCAAGCACAAGAATGTCAAGTGCAAAGTGCGAGTGATCCACGGCGAGGAGGGATGTACCTCAGAGGTAAGATGATGCCCTAAACATTTAAATGACATTCTGAAAATTCATATGCATCTATGCTTTCCAATATAGATATAATATGCATGCAAAGTACAATTACTACTTAGTATGTGTGAGGCAATAGTTTTTACTTTAATATACAACCAAATGCATTTTATATATACATACATTATATACATTATATTATATACATACTATATATATATATATATATATATATATATATATATATATATATACACACACACACACACGTTTTTATTTAATATATTTGTATTGCAAATGTAAAATATTTTACATTTTATAATATATATATATATATATATATATATATATATATATATATTATAAAATGTAAAATATCTTAAAAATTAAATAATTTTAAGCATAGTATTTTCTGCCTCTTTAACATAACTTTATGGCAATATCTCTACCTGAACCTAAGGGTGTAACCCAATATTCAAAATGAAAAATCAAGAATCACTGAACAACCTATATTGATCGACCACTGTTCTAAATATTCGAGTTAATGTCTATGGTGATTCCCCGCCTAAACCAGTGAACCTGAGTCACACTTTTACTTGGGATCACCTTATATGGGTAAACAAGAGAACTAGTGACAAGCTCACTCTAAATGTCTGCTGTCTCTCTCTTTCTGTGCGTGTAGGAGGTGCGTGAAGAGCCTGAGGTGTCTAGCCCCCCGTCTTCACCAGAGTGTTTGGATTACTATGCTGTGCTCGGTGTGTCAAGTGACTCTAACGAGGAGGAGATCAGGCGGGCGTATAAGCGTCTGGCGCTCCGTTACCACCCAGACAAGAACCCCGATGCAGACGCTGAGGACAAATTCAAACAGATTGCACAAGCCCACGATGTTCTGACAGATGCAGAGAAACGAAGTGTTTATGATCAACAAGGTGAGAATAAAGTGCATAAACATTTTCTTTGTATGTACAGATTGACTGTAGATTTGAGGTACAAAAATGGCTCAAAATTGCATTTAGAGGAGGGATAATTCCCCAGTCCTACACTTTAGTGGAATAGGTTTAGAGACAACGTCAGCTGTATTGATTCTCTCTCTCACACACACACAGTGCTGCAGACTAAGACATGTGCAAATAGCAGCAAACATGATCAATTATTTATCCACGCTTTATTAACCAGTGATTGAACTCGTACAAAGGCATAACAAATCTCAGTACTGAGACTAAGCTCGGCTAAGCTCTGAGGAAACCCTCAGACATTTACACTAAAACACACACACACACACTGTCTTTTTGCTGATGGCATCCTCCTCTTCTCCTCCAGGTTTGACAAAAGGAGGCGTGGCTTCCACAGGAAACAAAAGTGACTCCTCCCACAGCTCCAAAGCCGACGCACACTCCTGGCGCGTTTTCTTCAACTTTGATCTGGACTCTGACGACGACCTCTTCAACCCGTTCCTGCGAAACCCCCTTCCCCACCTCAGCCGTCACCATGGTAACAAGGGCGGGCCTAAGCCTTCGGGCGTGGCCGAGGTCCACGAGCTCCTCGTGTCATTGGAGGACATTTTGACGGGCGTGACAAAGCGCGTGAAAGTGACACGCCTTCGACAGACCGACAAACACACGTTGAGGCCGGAAGAATACGTCTTCGACGTGGAGGTGAAGAAAGGATGGAAGGAGGGCACCAGAATCACTTTCCCCAAGGAGGGCCATCAGATGCTCGGCCACGCCCCTAACGACCTCGCCTTCGTCATTAAAGAGAAGAAGCATGCCCATTTCAGACGAGAAGGGTCGCATGTTGTGTACACCTCCACCATCACACTGCGAGAGGTGAGATACGATTGTGTGTATGCGTGGTACGAAATGTTCCCTCACAGTCTCTGGTACTCAATAAGCCTCTGCAGAGAGAGCAGCATCTAAATTTAGCACCTCTCCCCGCAGCTTTAGCGCGCACACTCACACACACTCCCCCTCCCTTCTCTAGCAACACCTCCTCCGCATTCTGCATCATCTGACACACACAATCTCACACACATTCTGTCATTCTCTGCTCCTCTCCTCTCTAACAGTCAGTCTTTTTTTGGCTTTTCTGCCCTTTTTTCTGCCAATAATTGTGCCTGAATGTGGTCAATTAAAAGAAGTGGTCACTCTGTCCAATGTCCGTTCCAAAATCCACCAATGGTCAATTAAAAGAGACCAGTTTACACTATTTAGATATCAGTTATGGCATCAGCCAATGAAAAGAAGTTGTCGACCACCATTCATTCTTTAATTTTCTTTTTTTTAATCCCAATTTACACTTTTAATGCCACTATTACCACCTCTCCCCCCTCATTTCCTGTCTCTCTGATTTTCCACATCCACATAATCTTACTCAACCCACGCACACCTTCTCGTCCCACGCAGACTGTAGAATCATTGAGAAATGGGAGCGATTAGCAGCTCTTTCCAGTGGTTGCATAACAGCGAGGTTCATTCTGTCTGGCCTATATGCCGCCCACGTCGGCACAGATATGCACGTTATATAAAACCATCCTATATTTACAAGTGGATCAGATCTCGTAACATATGCCGGAGGCGTATTATAGCACTCCTGCTGATACCTTTGCAGCCAAAAACCTGCAGTCAGTGATAGAACAGATCAGGTCTCTGTTCGCAAAGCATTTTAAGAGGAGTGCTGTGTAGCTGAGATAGATAAAGACGTGATAGAAGGCTGATTCTGGATCAGTGCTGAAAATCTGATCCTTTCTTTAATATACATATCTAGGATTACCTTGGGACACAATATTTAATATGCATTTTTTTCTCTCTTTGCTTTCCTCCAGGCTCTATGTGGATGCACAGTTAACGTTCCTACCCTTGATGGACAGATGAAACCACTCCCATCCAGTGATGTCATAAAGCCAGGATCAATCAGACGCCTTATAGGGGAGGGGCTACCCAGAGTGAAAAACCCCGCCCAGCGTGGCGACCTGTTGGTCGAGTTTCAAGTGGTTTTCCCAGATCGCATTCCACCTAGCAGCAAAGAAATCATCAAACACAGTTTGGGACAATGTTAACTTAGCAACACAACCATATACATATGGACGCTTACCAAAGTCAATGATGGACTTAACATCAACTGTTTGTCTCTGTGAGGCACACAAATACACAATTAAACATTCAAAAATGATGCTCGCACATTGTACATATGGGTATGTCATACCTGTATAAGTGTGATTCATACAGAGATGTAATGTTTGAGAAATATACAAACACACACACACTGAATACACACACCTGCATTCCTCTGCAAAGCACAGAGGCGTTACACTGAAGTGTTGGCATACTTCTTTAACCATGACGATCTTGTACTTGCGTACAGAACAGTCAGTGATTTAGTCTCTATGAGAGAACCCTGTGTCATGTTCAAATGAATTATTTGTAAAAAATAATTATACAGTGAAAATGTTGAATTTAAGATATAACCTGGCATGTATGATGAACGCATGTTTTATAAGCAAAAATAAAAGTTTTATTATTGAAAACATGTCATTTGATTTTAATTTTGTTGTTGTGGTGGTGCATTCTAGATACAATATCAAAAAATCAGCTAAGTTAGAAAAAGATTTCTCTTTAATAGACTAGTAATGCATTAAAATGCTTTCATTAGTCAAGAAATCTATTTAATTATTAAAAGGAATAGATTCAAGTTCATAGAGAGCTGTGCATAATGATATGGGTATATATATATATACACACTCACCTAAAGGATTATTAGGAACACCTGTTCAATTTCTCATTAATGCAATTATCTAATCAACCAATCACATGGCAGTTGCTTCAATGCATTTAGGGGTGTGGTCCTGGTCAAGACAATCTCCTGAACTCCAAACTGAATGTCAGAATGGGAAAGAAAGGTGATTTAAGCAATTTTGAGCGTGGCATGGTTGTTGGTGCCAGACGGGCCGGTCTGAGTATTTCACAATCTGCTCAGTTACTGGGATTTTCACACACAACCATTTCTAGGGTTTACAAAGAATGGTGTGAAAAGGGAAAAACATCCAGTATGCGGCAGTCCTGTGGGCGAAAATGCCTTGTTGATGCTAGAGGTCAGAGGAGAATGGGCCGACTGATTCAAGCTGATAGAAGAGCAACTTTGACTGAAATAACCACTCGTTACAACCGAGGTGTGCAGCAAAGCATTTGTGAAGCCACAACACGCACAACCTTGAGGCGGATGGGCTACAACAGCAGAAGACCCCACCGGGTACCACTCATCTCCACTACAAATAGGAAAAAGAGGCTACAATTTGCAAGAGCTCACCAAAATTGGACAGTTGAAGACTGGAAAAATGTTGCCTGGTCTGATGAGTCTCGATTTCTGTTGAGACATTCAGATGGTAGAGTCAGAATTTGGCGTAAACAGAATGAGAACATGGATCCATCATGCCTTGTTACCACTGTGCAGGCTGGTGGTGGTGGTGTAATGGTGCGGGGGATGTTTTCTTGGCACACTTTAGGCCCCTTAGTGCCAATTGGGCATCGTTTAAATGCCACGGCCTACCTGAGCATTGTTTCTGACCATGTCCATCCCTTTATGGCCACCATGTACCCATCCTCTGATGGCTACTTCCAGCAGGATAATGCACCATGTCACAAAGCTTGAATCATTTCAAATTGGTTTCTTGAACATGACAATGAGTTCACTGTACTAAAATGGCCCCCACAGTCACCAGATCTCAACCCAATAGAGCATCTTTGGGATGTGGTGGAACGGGAGCTTCGTGCCCTGGATGTGCATCCCACAAATCTCCATCACATTGCTATCCTATCAATATGGGCCAACATTTCTAAAGAATGCTTTCAGCACCTTGTTGAATCAATGCCACGTAGAATTAAGGCAGTTCTGAAGGCGAAAGGGGGTCAAACACAGTATTAGTATGGTGTTCCTAATAATCCTTTAGGTGAGTGTGTATATATATATACATACTCTCAATAGACTTGGAATAAGATTTATGTCATTATTAATGCATGCTAAGGCAAAATATCACATTTAATATTGCATAAACTTAGTATTAAACTTTATACATGCCAAGTATACTATGTATACACATTGGGCATTAAACTTAAGCACAAAACTCACACAGTATGTGCTGGGAAACATGACTTACATATCTAGGGATCAGAATATCATAGAGACTTAGGGTTCAAGCTCTTTTAAGCAGTTAGCAACAAACAAGAACACCCTAGCAACCACTCAAAAGTCACAACACCTTAGCAACCACATAGCAATGGTCTGGCAACCACCCACAATACCCTAGCATTGCTAGTGTTGGCATTTAAGAAAAAAAAATATATATATTTATCCCCAATTTGGAATGCCCGAGTCCACCTTCTTAGCAGGTCCTTGTGGTGGCGCGGTTATTCACTTCAATCCGAGTGGCGGAGGACAAGTTTAAATTGCCTCCGCTTCTGAGACAGTCAATCCACGAATCTTAGCACATGAATCGTTGTGCATGACACCTCGGAGACTCACAGCGTGTGGAAGCTAATGCTACTCTCCGCTACAACGCCCCATTGAGAGCAAGAACCATTAATCGTGACCATGAGGAGGTTACTCCATGTGACTCTACCCTCCCTAGCAACCGGGCCAATTTGGTTGCTTAGGAGACCTGGCTGGAGTCACTCAGCACGCCCTGGATTCGAACTCGCGACTCCAGGTGTGGTAGTTAGCATCAATACTGGCTGAGCTACCCAGGCCCCACCTGTGTTGGCAGTTTTTGCATGAGTTAAGTTTCTCCACAATGTGTAAAAATGAACTTTTCTAAATAAAATCCAACCACGGTATAAAAAGAGGTTATTCAGACTTAATAAATTATTAAGTGAGAAATAAAGTCACAATAGCAACTTTATAGCACATACTTCCTACTTTATATCTCATAGAGGTAAGTCTGATTTTAAAACTCATAATTTCAAGAAATAAAGTCACAATTGTAACTTTATACCTCACAATTTCGACTTCTCGCAAATGTGACTTTACATCTTGCTATTGTGACTTTATAACTGCATGATAAATGCATGATATAAAGTCACAATGGATGGAAATAAAGCTTGAATTGTGAGAAATAAAGTCAGAATCATCTTTTTTATTCTGTGGTGGGACCAAGGCACCGTTTCCTCCATGTGTGTGAAAACATGGAGTAATATTTTAAAGCAGAGATTGGGTACTCAGACTGTGCTTCACAGGCAATGTGTGAATGTATGAACTGTCTGGGTGTCAAAGAACATTGTCTTGTGTCAGTCAGAGCCGTATCTGTGGTCCATGAATCATACTCACAGCTCCAAGTGCCAAACACTTACTCAGGGGCAGAATTGCCTTTTTTCCCCCCCTTCTTCTTCTTTTTGCAGTGTGAGAGTGATCAGTGTGAATTTTTTTTTATTTTGATCCTAGACGATTCTTAGAAATACTAAAATAGACCTTTCTAAATCTGAAGTGTAATGTTTATTTACTTTGCCATCTAATTTGGAGGATCCATCCTTAAGCTGTAATATTTATATAAACTGTATATAAACACATGTAAAAACAATAAATACAAAATATAAATATTTCTAAGTTGTAATAAAAGTGTATTAAATTCCCTCTCTCCCTTAATCTTGCCTATGTAACGAGAGCACTAGCAATAAACGCTAGGGGCTATAGCCTATAGCCTCCTTGTTAGCGCACCCGCCTCCCAGTCCCGTTCGAAGTGGGGTGACCAGGGCCGGTTACAATGGTGAGGTGAGGTTTAGGGGGGGTGAGTGTAACGGTGGCCAGCTGATAGATAAACCTCACTGCTGACCTCAAAAGGTGCACTTGCGACTGACGCTGTAGCCTTTAGCCTCCTTGTTAGCGCACGCACCTCCCATGCCGGAGACGCCGGTTTGAGTCCCGTTCCTAACGCTGCTATGTGCTTTGAGCCATATCCATCTACAGAGCCATACAGGTGCATTATCCAAGGATGTGCCTCTGTCAGTGTATTTGACGCTGCAAAACCAGATACTTCAGATGCGTCGCTAGTCTACAAAATCAGATGAACCGCGGTATCTAGATAAACGTTTTAATGCAACAATGAACTTGATGGTAGATTTGATTATTATGACTGATAAACACCTACTGTAAAGTACTTCTGCATCCAGCATATGCATATGCATACTTCTGCATGTCAGCAATATAAGTATAAAATGTATATATAAATGACTGAAAGCCAAGCTAGAGGGGTGAAGTTGTATAAACAGGAAATTAAGCTTAAATTAGCATTTTAAGCACACATCTGTTTTTTTGGCAGGTGCTTTCTTAGTGGTGATTTCAAAGAAAACACAAATATGTTTATGATGGTAATACATAGATAGAAGATGAAAACAAAATGGCTTAAATTGTAAAATGGCCTATACTGCCCCCTCTTGGTCACAAGGTGAACGTCAGAGATAAAAGGAAGTTCTTTGGAATATCTTTGGATCTTCTTTGGAAGACAGAAAGTTTTTATTATTATTATTTTTTATTTTTTTGCTCATATTTTAGTTCGGACGCTTACCAACTCAACAAGGAAAATTAATGTTAATGCCATAGAAGGGAATATCTCATGGTAGTCAAAAGTATTTAAATTTTAGATATGCTGTTACATTTACATTGAGACCTATTTAGATAGAGAAAAATAATACAGATGACATTCACGTTAAAGTGGCATTTTTTTCTCTCCATATTTTCGTACAGCCGATTAACGGACCTGTAAATGACTCGGTAGCGCCATCTTCCCGCCAAAACATGGGAATCACCGGACATTGCCCTGAAAAGAAGCAAACATTCCTTAAGTTATTAGATAAAGAATTCTCACATTGTTTTAACTGTTTCCAGAACATATTTTTCTTAAATAATATTGGGAATTAGAAAGTTTCAACCCTTGATTTTACCTCAGCTGCAAGTCCTCAACCGTCAAGTGCGAAAAACCGCCACACAACGCCCTGCAAAAGTGCTGTTACATATTTGAACATTATTAGGAGGGCCCACAAATGGATGAGTTAACACACCAAAAATATTCTCCCCTGTGATGTTAGACTGCAATGTTGATGTACACTGTCGATTTCAACGGTAGAAAAAGCCAGAAATCTCTTTATGCTCGAGCGCCGTGTCAGAGTGGAGCACACCACTGTCGATTGAATGCATAAATCCCATATAATCCCATATGCAGTTTGTCTTGCAATTAAAATGACTAGTGATGACTTCTAGAAAAAAAATTATCATTTGGTGTGCAACGCTGGACTTTTAACTATAAACAAGCCAGAAATACAGTTATTAATTTTGGGACGCTTTTATAGGAGACAGAGAGCTCTATCAGCTCCAATATATTGGTTTACCTTTAGGCTGAAAGCATCATGAAATTAGCCAAAATATTTAATAAACAAACATGGAAGGGGTGGGAAATGCATAGAACTATTATGAATAAAAGACCTTCCAATTTTTTGCAGGTGCAGAGCCAGGAGTTTTTAAAAGGGGTGGCCAGGCAGGGGCAAGCGATCAGTCTGTGGTGGCACAGAAATGTTCGGGCATCATTTTTATATCGTCGGACTGTGGGGGTGTTTGAGTGGATACATTGAAGTTTTCCTCTAAAGAACTCAATTGTGCCTGAAAAAATCACTAAAACAGCAATTGCGAATGGGGTGGCCAGGCTTCGGTCCTGGGTGGCCACGGCCACCCCTGGCCACCCTCTAGCTCTGCAACTGATTCTTTGGAAATCTGTGGAGTTTTCTTCAGAGTTCTGCATGTGCAGATTCCGTCTGGGCCTGTCCATGACATGTTTATATGGTTTTCCATGGTGGTTAAAAGAAAACCTTTCCAATACCACCATATGGTACCATGTCTAAAAAAACACAATACTTTGGTTAGTGCCAATGTATCATAGCCTTGTACCATTTAGACAAAAACGTCTACATTTTTGACTATAACAGATTTTTTTTTCCAATACATTTTTGTGCCCAGAGCAGTAAAGAACAAGTGTTTTCAAAGCTGGTGGTTTCCATGCATAGAAGCAGCAACATGGATCTAGAGAACACTTCTCTGGATAAGATCCACATGGAGTGTGAATCTGCCAGCAGTGTCCTGCCAGAGAACTCATTTTATGTGCCGTCATCAAGTCCTTCTGCTGGAGGCCCTGGACTGGACAGTGATTTTGGAGCCAGCGCAGGTCAGTGGGTTAGAAGTAACTGCAGTATGTGGATGTAAATGTTGTTTACATGGCTACTTTTGAGTGGTTGAAGAGTTTAGGAAGATCACAGATTGGATAGAGTTCAAACTTGCAGTCTTAATGAATCAGAAAGCCATCAAAATTGTAAGTAGTTCGGGAGTAACTCATTAAAAAAAAAAAAAAGGGTCAACATGGAATACTACATCTTTTTTTGTCACAATAAATATTTAGTTAATATGGCTATGTTTCAACATGATTATGATCGAGTTATATACAGTAGGGTGTCTTTTTAGTTTTATTAATAGCATTTTTTTATTCATTTATAGCTACAAGATTAAATTGTCAGTGTGATCATTGTTTTGTGCTAGATTAATTCTGCTCTTATTTTTTTAAATTATATAATCTGATAATTATATGTAATCACACCCCAAATCTTATTAACCCAACGTGGGGGAAAAATTGCTTATGATTCACATTATCGCAACATGATAATGTATATTTTTAATTGTGAAGTACATATAGATTAAAGTGGTATTCTATTAGTACTGCCTATGCCAATTTTTACTTTATTTCTCCCCAATTTGGCACACAGTATTCCCAATGCACTCCAAGTCCTGGTGGTGGCATAATGACTCTCCTCAATCCATCCAGGTGGTGGAGGATGAATCTCAGTTGCCTCCACATCGGTGAGTCAATCTGCGCATTTTATCACGTGGCTTGTGTTACCGTGGAGACCTAGGGCGTGTGGAGGCTTCACACTATTCTCCAGATTCAGCAAGAACCACATTATAGCAACCACGAGGTTACCCAATGTGACTCTACCCTCCCTAGCAACCAGGCCAATTCAGTTGCTTAGGAGACCTGACTGGAGTCACTCAGCACGCCCTGGATTCATACTTGCGACTTCCAGGCACGGTAGTCAGCGTCAATACTCGCTGAGCTACCCAGGCCCCAATTTAAAAAAAAAAAAAAATCAGCTCAAATTAGAACAGCATCGTTTTTATTGTTATATACTAAAAATGACTTACGATAATGAGAATCATCTTATTATGGGAAAGATTAAAGTAAAACATGGAAATGAGAATTGGGTGGTAATGTCACAATATAAATGTATGCTAAATTTTCTTTACGCAAATGAAAATGTCCCGTTTATGTAGGTGTATTGATTTGGGAATACTGGGATAAAATATGGCCAGGACAATTTCTTGCTGATATGAGAATCACCCAACTATTTTAGATATACAAGTAGCTTCCAGCTTGGTGCAATTTGAAGTCACTTTCCTAACACTGTTGTCTATATAAAAAGCTCGATACTGAAGAGATTTTTGAATAAAATAAATCATGTTTCAGAGGATGCGTCTACTAGGCTTAACTTTTGTAATTGAAATTTGTTGTCATGATGAATGCTCTAAATTATTCTTATAGGTGTCTCTACGAATCCTTTCTATGGCTAGTGATGGTTTCCCTGGGTGCCCGCTCTAGAATTGGATTACTATGACCAAGTTACATCACCCAAAGCGACATCCCCAAACAGACACCATGTTGAAGACACCATGTTAAATTTGCAATCCCAAAATTCAGCCAACACCACAATGTTTTATCAAATCTTACATTTGAAGAAAGCTTTAAATAAGCAACATGCAAATTGATTTTTGGGAGAAAGTCAAGTTTAATACTTGACTTGTGTAGACAGTTTGTTGAGTATGCAACTGGAAAACTTCAGAATGCATTTTGTGACTAGTTACTCCTTGCATTTTGCATCCTACATTTTAAAGAACCTGTTTAACCATCATTAGCACATTTACTAATGCAAATAAATTTAGAATTTTATACAGTGTCAAAATCGTCAAAGGTGCTTGTTTGGACGTTCTAACAGCATTCCTTATTGAACAGTTACATTTTTATACAATAGGTAATAAAAAGGCACAAAGGTGGAGTTGGGAAAGCTTTATTCTCTGTTAAGAGATTTCTGTACATTGAGGATCAAGTGCCACTTGAATATTTTCTTTAGAGTTTGTATAAATTTAAACTGGCACTGTGCAAACATTGACAAAACATTAGCGATAAAAAGGAAACAAACTACTCGAAGCTGGACAGGAAGTTGAGCACAGCTGCCTTGAGTTTGGTGTCAGAAGCCTCTGAAATCTTACCATCAATCCTAAAACACAAAAACGAAAATCGAATAAACAGATATATTTACAAAAGCAACTAACAAATGGTTGATACCAAATGGAAACCCATTAGTAATTGTTTTGTTATTTAATTTTTTTAACCAACTTCCAAATGTAAGTGAATGGTGGTCAAATCTGCCTAACATCTCTGTGTTCCACAGAAGTCATACAAGTTTGACACAAAACGAGGTCGAGTAAATATCAGAAGTCTCACTTTTGATGAACTATCCCTTTAAGAGAATTGCTTCTCAAAAGAAAAGGTCACCTGATGGCTGAAAGCAGATCCTGGTGCTGGCTGAGGACATGCTGAAGGAAGGCTTTCTCAAACTTTGTGATCTTGCTAGGATCCATCTTGTCCAAGTGTCCTCTCACACCAGCATAAATGACTGCTACCTGCTCCTCAATGGCCATGGGACCTAAACAAGAAAAATCAGTAACTATGGGATCATCAGAAGGCAGAATGAGAGACATTGATTACGTATACGTGGACCGCAGAGAGCAGTTTATTGCAAGAAAATGACGTTCCCGTTTACATGCACCATTTAAGTGGGATCTATACTCCCATAGCAACGATTTTCCTGCAACACTGGTGTAAACAAACATGGGCGTCCAAGGAAGACTTTGGTATTTTACTATGGTATATCTGGAAAAAAGAAAAATCAAGAGTTGTTGCTGTGTGTTTCCTAACTAAATCGCAACCTGCAGCAGAATTGAGGCAGCAGTGGGATTTCCCCTCTTACACAAAACTCCAGGATTCTCACAACGTACAAATCCACATATGCAGACTTTTGGGACAGTAGATTTTTACATTTGCATGTATAAATGGGTATAGTTATAGTCCATGTGATTTTCCCACTGTACTCCCAGAAATGTTGAATACTTTCCGTTGTGTTGACATATTGTGGGCTCCGTCCTATGACGTTTGTTATTCGGTCTGTTCCAAGCACGTGCACTCTTCACTTGTTTACATGACCACATTAAGCCACATACTCATGGGTGCATTACACCACTTTCTCTTAATCTCGCTTAAAATGTCACAAGGAAATCAGTGTTCTTGTTTACATGACGTTTCAGAATGCTGCATTCTGCCAAAACCCCGGAATAAATGGTTTTATTAAGTGCATGTAAACATGGTCACTGATTGAATGTCCTCCAATGCAGAAGGGGGCAGCAGTGTACTTACAGTACTGGCCCTGCTTGAGCAGCTCTGTGAGCCGCACACCCCTGTTCAGAAGTTGCTGTGTGGCGGCGTCCAAATCGGAACCGAACTGGGCGAAGGCGGCCACCTCACGATACTGAGCCAACTCCAGCTTCATGGTACCAGCCACCTGGAGAAAAGACAACAGGACATGTTTTTGCCAGAGTAGTTAAGTTTTCTTGGCTCCCTTTATCACTTGCTTGCATGCAAAGTCGATACGTTTTAAGATAAACATGGGACTTTCTATTGTTATTCCAGATTTACAACAAACGTTATTCTAAATCTTATCCTGAATTCAACCAAACAAGCCACGTTGATGAACAGGACAATTCTGGGCTGCCATATTGGCACCCAAAGTTATCCTAAACTAAACCTTATCCTAAATTCAACCAAGCCAGCCACGTTAAAGAACAGAGCCATGAGAGAAAACGCCTGGTTGAACTTTACAGAAATAGCAATGCACTGACCTGCTTCATGGCCTTGGTCTGGGCAGCAGAGCCGACACGGGACACAGAAAGACCCACGTTAATAGCGGGACGGATACCCTTGTAGAACAACTCTGTCTCCAAGAAGATCTGCATGAACACAAGTTGATCAGAATGGAGTTTCACCTTGTGCAAGCTGAACAACAAAACACAGGGAAAGTCAACGTTACGACACCTGTATGACTGCTTACCTGTCCGTCAGTGATGGAGATGACGTTGGTGGGAATGTAAGCAGACACGTCTCCGGCCTGGGTCTCGATAACGGGCAGGGCAGTGAGGGATCCTCCACCAAAGTTGTCATTCATCTTGGCTGCTCTCTCCAGCAGACGGGAGTGCAGGTAGAACACATCACCGGGGTAGGCCTCACGACCAGGGGGACGACGCAGCAGCAGTGACATCTGACGGTAGGCAACAGCCTGCAAAAAGCATCATGGGCCAAGTTTAATTAAGGAACATATTCTAAATTTACAGCACTTGGACTGTTATTACCAAGTGATACCATGGATTCTAAATGATCCCTCGGTTATGGAGTCCTCACCTGTTTGGACAGATCGTCGTAGATGATGAGGGCATGTTTGCCATTGTCTCTGAAGTACTCGCCCATGGAGCAGCCGGAGTAAGGTGCCAGGTACTGCAGGGGAGCGGCATCAGATGCGGTGGCGGACACCACAATGGTGTACTTCATGGCATCAGTGTCTGTCAGCCTTTTTACAAGCTGGGCCACAGTGGATCTCTTCTGACCGATGGCCACGTAAATACAATACAGCTTCTTTTTCTCATCAGTGCCATCGTTGAACCGCTTCTGGTTGATGATAGTGTCGATTGCAATGGCAGTTTTGCTAGAGAAAACATAAAACTACATTTATATTTTTGCAGGGGCTCCAACCAAAGTGACTTGCAATTCAGTGTACAAATAGCATTAATTTGCATTAATCAAACATGCAACGTTTACATGCAACCAAATAATCAAGACTGATAGCTCAATCGGATTGAAAAGGCCTTCATATTAACAAAAATGATCCAATTGAGCTGGATCCTAATGAAATTTCCATCCGATTGAAGACCTAAAATAAACTAATTAAAAGAAAAATATTAGCCATGTAAACGTTTGAATCAGTCTACTTTCACAATCGTATTCTAAACTACCTTGCGCACATGCATGATACTCTTTCAAGGGACCACAATTAATGCAACGCAATGACAAAATGTATTTTCCTATTAACATTTATTGATTTCAAAGAGTTGACAAAGAAAACAAAATATACATACATTGAATTAACATTCAACTCACTCTACTACACCTCCCCAATCACCAACCCCATCCTGACCCCCAACGAACATCCCCGTGGTCACACATATATACATATAAAAAAATCCACATTTAAACTGCTTAATTCAAAATAACTGCCCCATTTCCCATCAAATTAATCCCAGATCCCCAGTCATCTATATGACACCTCTCTCCTTGCACCACTCACAAAACAAGATCACTACAGCAGACTTCCATCCCCTTAAAAACAATTTGACTTGCCTGTCATAACACTGGTCAAAACCCAATTTATGCATTCAACCCCCATTTTGAAGAATGCTCCATCATCTAAAATACAGTGTATACTAGGGCGAAAATAATCCAGAGCGCCCAGCACGTCACACACAAAACTCCTTGAACCAAAATTCCTGGATTTTAAAACACCCCCAAAAAACATGGGTTGTGTCTTAAAACCAAGCCTATACAATCTAGAGGGAGGTCCAACAGAATCCATATAAAGTCTTGAATTGCATAAGGCTCACCCTTGCATCTCTAGATACAGACTTGATGTTTTTTTTAGAAACCTAGCTCACACTCCCTCCAATACCAAGTTTAAATCGTTCTCCCATAATCTCTTAAATTGAAGCTCCGCCCCCAGACTCTGAATTAGCAGGGAGTAATACACTGATGCATCATGACCTTTACCAAAAGCAGTAATCACCACTTCCAGTACTAAATATACCATAAATGAATATTTGTATCGGATTACAAAGTTTAGGGGCACAATAGTAACTGAGGTTTCCAGTAATTTAAATTCACCCTTTCTGGTGCTTCAAAAGGCAAACACAGATTTTTTTTAACCACCAAGCAACACAAACCCATTTGATTGATATTGCCTTGTCTCTGCTTATACCAAAACCATAATCCCCCAGTCACTTACCCAGTCTGTCTGTCACCAATGATCAGCTCTCTCTGTCCACGGCCAATGGGCACCAGACTGTCCACAGCTTTGATGCCAGTCTGCATGGGCTCCCTCACTGAGATACGGGGAATGATGCCAGGGGCCTTCAGACCCACACGCCTACGCTCCTTGGAGCCCAGGGGTCCCTGTTGCGAGAATGACAAGAGGGGAAATATTGACATTTATCCAAGGAGTTGAATTGTAAAAAGAACCATGTCAGAACTAAGTCTTTATATAGTGCAACCAATCTTCAATCTTATACAACAAACTAGGGCTGTCATGATTACTCTCATTTACTACAGAAACTATACAAAATTCCTCAATGACAAAATTGCCAAATCGACTAATAGAAAATAAGGCTGAAGTCTCAATTAACCAACATCGTACGGTGTTGTGTTCCTTGCCACAGTCGCCTTCGGCTTGCTCACTGGGGTTATAAATACAATTATTATTTAATTACTTATATTTAAACAATTCACAATCTTATTTTATCAAACTACACATTGACGACCAAGACATTATAGATTACGGTTTAATTTTCTGTTAATGCATTTGATTTTCTGTAAAGCTGCGTTGAAATAATGTGTTGTGAATGGCACTATACAAATAAAAATGACTTGACAGTCATCAGACAAGGGTGCAAATACATGTAAGAGAGCACTTCAAAATTAGATTTGAAAAAAAATGGAGGATCTAAATTTTTCAACAAATAAATGCCAGTTTTCACAGTTTTGAGGGCATTTTACATGGTACATGGCAAGCTTTTGCAATCTGTAAAACAATCCTGCAGCTCAACGCAAGGGTGAAAATTTCTCACGAGATTACTAGGAATATTGTATTCTGTTTTGCATGCAATAGTGATAGTAAAAAAAACCACATAAAATGGATTTGCATCTCAATAAAATGGTTTACCATGTATATAACTTATCCTCAATAAACAAGATTGGTGGGAAGATTGTTTCTGAAAAGATAAATATTTTATGTCCATGGCCCATTTTCCCATATTTGAGTTCGATCGATCGATAGATCAGACAGTTATTCTGATGAGTAATCGGAAAATTATTTAACTCCATTGCCAAAAAGTTGTCAAGGATGAAATGTTTTCATTAGCCTAAGTTCCTATGCATTTTAGAACTGAATAACTAAACTATTGTGCAAATAATGTTACATTACTTGATTAACAAAATAAACAATAGTGACAGCCCTACAACAAACCCAATTCATTAAATCTTAAACCCCATATTTCAATTGATGGTCAGACCTTGCCATCAATGGCGTTTCCCAGAGCGTCAACAACACGACCAAGCAGCTCCTCGCCAACAGGCACATCCACAATAGCTCCTGTTCTCTTGACGATGTCACCCTCCTTGATCAATTTGTCATTACCAAACACCACAACACCAACGTTATCAGGCTCCAAGTTCAGAGACATGCCCTGCAGAAAGACCAAGAAAACGTCAACTAAAGCAACAGACCTGAAAGAAATTAGAGAAGTTTACTTTTTGGTAAATAATGCAATTTATTGGTGACAATGTTGAATATTGAGACAAATATTAGAAGCATAATATAAGGGCTTATTTTTCCAGTTCAAACTACATGCTTCCTCTACGTCAGTGGTTCTCAACCAAGGGGCCGGGGCCCACTAGGGGGCCTCAAGGACTACAAATTATTCAAAAGTAGTTTTATTAAAATATTATAATTTAATTGCTGAATTTATTTAAAAATCATGATGTAGACCTACAACATAAACTGACAGTTTGCAAAACATCTGGAATCACAAAATGAATCATAAGACGCATTTTAAACTATAGAAACTCCTAGATTCTGGGCATAGTCTTGGATATTGGAGGCCTCTGAGTCAGAAAGGTTGAGGACCACTTGAATGAGGTCATCTCTTCCACTGGAGCCTAAAGTGTTTCAATGCCCGATTTCCATTTGAAATAAGATCCAGCATAAAAAAAAGAGAGCTATAAAAGTACTAATATACAGTTTAAGGATACAATCATTGTCAAAGCAGTTGTGCTCCACATGACCTCTTGACCCTTGGCTCACTCACCTTCAGACCAGAGGAGAATTCCACCATTTCTTCGGCCTGCACATTCCTCAGCCCGTACACACGAGCGATACCATCACCGATGGACAGCACGCGGCCAGTTTCCTCCAGATCTGCTCCAGTAGTAGCTCCGAGAATCTTCTCCTCAAGAATGCTGGACACCTCGGCCGTGCCTAAATACACGTGCAAGCAGAACATTTTAAGCAAGCATGGCAAGATGAGGTAAAAGCAATAGACAGATTGAAAAAAAAATTACAAATATTGTTGCATTTCATAAAAGATAACATGAACTACAGACCTGTCTTCTGCAGCCATGGTGAGGTGGTGTGTAGATTCTTTGCTCCAACACATGCAGCAGCTACATTTTTGGAAACCTGGATGGTTAAAATCCAAAAATTATAAATTTGAAAATGAATGTCCAATCAGAATGCAGTTTCAGTCATACAAATCAAAGCTTGTTGCATGTGAGCCATTGACCTTTATATGCTAACAACCACCACGTCATTGCAGCTAAACCAATTCTGCATTTAAATAAGTATAATTTTTTTTTTTTTTTTAAACGACAACCAATACATACTAACCATAAGTCAATTTCATTTGCAATAGCCTAATAAGCCAATATTTGTTTCCACATAATGCGCATATTCATAACGCGATTAACGCACCATCCAAACTTCCTCCTAAATGTATAGTACATGCTAGAGCAACAAAAAAAGGATGCATATATTGATACAAGCACGAAATCTAAACAAACCCTATTAGTGCATTACAAAAGGTCCTTCGAGGACAAAAATTCTCATGTCAAAAAACTGCCATATTATATTAATATTATTTTCCACTTTCAATGGAGGCAATTTTTTTTTACCAACATGAGTCCTGATCATAACTACCAAATATTAATATTTTTTCAGGATTTTAACCCTTTAAATGCCACTGTTTTTATACACCCACACCATTAATTCAATTGTCCCACAGTGCTCTATAATACTGCAAACAGGAAAGAAGCATGTATTTGCTCCATAGGCTAAACATGAGAAAAATGGCGGCATCTGGTGGAAAATATAACATTTATATTTTGAAGCCAGGGCTCCGGAATGAAATCATATCATAAAAGTCATGATTTTTTTGCTTTGGGATCAAATATTGCCGTTGTAATGGGATTCAAAGGGGGCATTTTTGTCCTGAAGGTCCGGAGTGTAACTATTTAGTGTACAGTGTATTATAGATGTATTATAGGAACTGAGGTTCAAATTTCAAAATTCCCAGCAAAATACACACCTTTGGCTAAATGCATGCAGTTGGCATTAACACAGTCAAAATGATCGAGGAAAAAAGAAAACCGAAAAATGAAAAAAACAAATGTCGCACAAGGGTTAAATGAACAACAAATCCACTGATGGCATGTCACAAACCAAAGACAGATTTCCTGACCTTCAATTATTGATGACGTCCATTTAAAACAACCTCAACAAAACGTGCAAATGCAGCCTTGTTTGTCTGAAAATCACAACTCAAACGTCTTTCAATGGTTCGCTACGAAAAATCAATGCTGCAAGACATATTAAAGCAGAATAATGCAATAGTTCGCGAGACGTACGCAGGCCCTTCACATTGCAAGATGGCGGCGCGCGTCCTCAGGTCACTTAAAAACGATGACATTCAGTGGTTTGGTTTTGTACATTCGTTAAAACAATGCAACTTACGAATCCGGCCCGTCGGGGCAGGGTGCGGGCCAGAGCCGCCGCGACACGAACAGACAGCATGACTGTGAGGAGTTTGTGTAGTGGAGCACGAGCGTGAGTCCTCCTGCAGCCGGCTGGAGCGCGAGGAACTTGAGTGAAGGAAATGGAGGTCACGCGAGCAGCTCATATATGAAAGTCAGCGCGAGACCCGGATATACTTAAGCAAGACGGAACGACAGATTAGTAATGGTTATTATTATTATTTATTATTATTATTATTATTATTGAAACAGCAAACGTGTTTAACGTGTTCAAATACAATACAAACACTACAATAAACAGGGGGCTTAAAAGACAAAAATCCTCTAAAGTAATATAAATACATATTTACAACAAATCTTTGTGCTTTACTATTATTTTTTTTTAAATAACTTTGCAATCTTATTGATAACGTTGCAATTCTATCAGAAATAAATAAAATGTGTGTTTTATTTTTCGACAGTTTCATTTCATGGACATTTTTTATTTATTTAATTTATTTACAAATTAAACCATTTATAATATCAATATAGCAAGTACTAAAAAAAGAAAGTATAAATAGTTAAGGCATTATGTTAAATTATACAAATTAAAGATCTTTATAAATCTTTTGGCTTTACCATTTTACAAAGTTTAATCATGTTGTAATATCCTTGTAAGTCTATCAAAAATAGGTTAATATTGGATTTCTTTTCTGACCATTTCAACATGTAAAAATAAACTTCCATAAATAATTATACAATTTACAATAAAAGAAGAGTTAACATCTTTGTTATTGTAATGAAAATAAAGCAAAATGTTGCTTTCTTCCATGGAAAATGTATAATTCGTTTTTCTATACATAAATTGAGCGACATCCTTCCAGAATATTTTAACAAGATGCCAATTCCAAAATAGGTGATGGGATAATGTTTCTGGTTCAGATTTACAGAATGCACATTCATTATTAATGTCAATTTGACATATTTTAGTAATATAATCTTTGACAGAATATACTCTATGAATAAGTTTAAATGTTACCTCTTTAATTTGATTAGTTATAAGGTATTTATTACCAGGGTTGGGAGTAACGGAATACATGTAACGGGATTACGTATTTAAAAATGCAAAAAAAATAAGTAACTGTATTTTACTACAGTTACAATTTAAATCATTGGTAATTAGAATACAGTTACATTCAAAAAGTATTTTGATTAATGAAGAGATTACTTTGGATTTTATTGCCGTTTGTTTCATTTAATATTTAGTCCTTTCAGATGGAAAACATTTATACAAATAAATGATGCGATCCAAAGTGCATTTGAACATCAGTGAAACACTTTCTAATGATGTGTCACATTCATACGAGCAGACAGAGAAGTACGTTTGAAGTAAGTTTGGAGCAGAAAAGAATAGAAATAAACCTTGTGTAAACTGTTAGCTTTACGCTAAGCTAAAATGCTATTTCTAGCCATTACATGCACATGTTACCAGATACGATCATATTTTTTTTTATCAAGAAAATTCACGTTGGATCATAATTTCTCTTTTCTAGTAAGACCTTTGAGTTTTAGAAACAACACTGATAAATTTTTCAGAGAATGTATTTTTTACATGTGTATTTTGTCTTACTGTACTGGCAGAGTTTTTATAGTCAAAACAAGTGAAAAAATCTACCAGTGCTGAAGAAGTAATCCAAAGTACTTTACTGACCTTGAGTAATCTAACAGAATACGTTATAAATTACATTTTACAGCATGTATTCTGTAATCTGTAGTGGAATACATTTCAAAAGTAACCCTCCCAACCCTGTTTATTACATTGATTCAATGTATATTTCCAATGTATTTATTCCAAATTAATGTTCCAATATATGAAACTAGAGGGAGTGTTATTGCTTCTGCACATATATCTGATATTGCTATTATTACATTTTCTAATATCTACACCTTCTAGAGGAATAAAAGCTATACATTTTTTTTTTTTTTTTTTGGCAGATTGGAAAATCTGATGAATTCCTGAAAAGCAATATAACTCCTCCAGGGATGGATCGCAATAATTTGTCCAACTCTTTGTCTCTGACTAATTATTTATTTATTATGGTGAATTAAATACACTGAATATTACGTTTAATAAATATTCGTAAAACTCTATGCTTTTATACTTGTTACCTATATTTTTTTCTAATGTACATAATTTAATCTAAGGCTGTACACTTGCACTTTTTATTTGTTTTTTGTTTTGTTGTTTTGTTTTTTGTTAATATCCTACCACACACACACACAAAAAAACGAGTAAAAAAACGGAATAAACTTTGCACACTGTAACTGGGCGGAGCCTCAATTTGCCATAATTTAATTGGTCAATTTTTATGTGGCCAGCCAATGAGAGCGAGCGCGTTGCGACACCGGAACAAGAAAACAGATTGGCGCGATATTTCAGTTGTTTGGCTTGAAATTTCATTTGAAGTTAAATGTATTAAATGTGATGCGCAGCTAGAAAAAAAATGTGTGAGAAAAGCAAGATTGTGAGTAATTGTCTTTGTAGAATCAAACAATTATGTTAACAGCTTTTCTGTTCGATGAACACTTCTCGAATGCATTGTGTGTTTTGTCATGTTTTATGTCTTATGTTTTGTGCTCCCAAGCATACTGAAACAATTTACAGTTGAAGTCAGAAGTTCACATACTCTTAGGCTGAAGTCATTTAAACAATTTTTTTAACCACTCCACATATTTTATATTAGCAAACTATAGTTTTGGCAAGTCATTTAGGACATCTACTTTGTGCTTGACACAAGTCATTTTTCCAACAATTGTTTACAGAGAGATTATTTCATTTTTAATTGACTATATCACAATTCCAGTGGGTCAGAAGTTTACATACACCAAGGTAACTGTGCTTTTAAGCAGCTTGGAAAATTCCAGAAAATTATGTAGAGCCTTTAGTCAATTAGCAAGTTAGCTTCTGATTGGAGGTGTACTGAATTACAGGTGTACCTGTGGATATATTGTAAGGCCTACCTTCAAACTCATTGCCTCTTTGCTTGACATCATGGGAAAATCAAAAGAAATAAGCCAAGACATGAGGGAGAAAATAAAAAAGTGGACCGCCACAAGTCTGGTTCCTCTTTGGGAGCTATTTCCGAACGACTGAAGGTACCACATCTGTACAAACAATAGCTCACAAGTATAAACAGCATGGGATAATGCAGCCATCATACTGATCAGGAAGGAGATGCATTCTGTCTCCTAGAGATGCAGTTTAGTGTGAAAAGTGCAAATCAATCCCAGAGCAACAGCAAAGGACCTTGTTAAGATGCTGGAGGAAACAGGTAGACAAGTATCTATATCCACAGTAAAACAATCCCTATATTGACATAACCTGAAAGGCTGTTCAGTAAGGAAGAAGCCACTGCTCCAAAACTGCCATAAAAAGCCAGACTACAGTTTGCAAGTGCGCATTGGGAGAAATGTCCTCTGGTCTGATGAAACAAACATTGAACTGTTTGGCCATAATGACCATCGTTATGTTTGGAGGGAAAAGGCGAAGAACACCATCCCAACTGTGAAGCATTGGGGTGGCAGCATCATGTTGTGGTGGTGCTTTGCAGCAGGAGGGACTGGTGCACTTCACAAAATAGATGGCATCATGAGGAAGGAAAATGATGTGGATATATTGAAGCAACATCTCAAGACATCAGCCAGGAAGTTAAAGCTCGGTCACAAATGGGTCTTCCAAATGGACAATGACCCCAAGCATACCTCCAAGTTTTGGCAAAATGGACAACAAAGTCAAGATATTGGAGTGGCCATCACAAAGCCCTGACCTCAATCTGATCAAATATTTGTGGGCAGAACTGAAAAAGCATGTGCGAGCAAGGGTCCTACAAACCTGACTCAGTTACACCAGTTCTGTCTGGAGGAATGGGACAAAATTCCAGCAACTTATTGTGAGAAGCTTGTGGAAGTCTCCCCAAAATGTTTGACCCAAGTTAAACAATTTAAAGGCAATGCTACCAAATACTAACCAAGTGTATGTAAACTTCTGACCCCAACTGTACAAACAACAAGGTGATTCTTGAATCTTACAACACTTGCTTGTACCATGTTATTTCAGGTGACCCAATGGCTCAAGAAGGCGTTCGGGCAGCAGCCGGTCCCAGAGTTTGAAGTAAACACACGCACTGTGGAGATTCTCCACGAGCTGGCAGAGAGCAGTGAGATGAGATGCAGAGAAGTCGCGCTGCTCATCGAGGACCACGAGCAGAAAGCAGCAGAGTACAGCAGTGATGGTGAGCACGAGATTGTCATGTTTCACTCATTTGCTTGTCCAGCTTGGGGCTGGTGTTCCATAAGTTTAACATTCGTTGATGGCAGGTGCCCACCTACAAGACGTTCTTCTCCAGGGAGTGGGTCTGCAACCCAGAGGAGTTTCCAAACCCACAGTGGATCTGCTGTCGGTGCTGGAAGGCACCGCTGAGGTGCTTAAAATCAGGGACACATCACTTGAGAGGTAGAACAACATGACTAATTAATGTTATGAATGAATGAATGACCAAAATATCGGTTTTACTGATTACTGTCGGTTATCGCAAAAAATGAACACCGATAGTTGCCGATTGTTTGTAGTATTACTATTATTATTCCGGTGTTTAACTCTGTGGTGAAAACCCTTTATCTGGTGACTCTATAGGCTACAAAAAAGCTTAATTTGGTGAATACTTGCATATTGAGCATTGTAATGGAATTCACAATCGTTAATGCGAAATGTCTGCACTTATATGGGGCGGCAGTGGCTCAGTTGGTAGAGCGGGTCGGCCACCAATCATAGGGCTCTACCATATGACTCCACGTGCCGAAGTGTCCTTGGGTAAGACACTGAACCCCAAAGTTGCTCCCGATGGCAGGCTAGCGCCTTGCATGGCAGCTCTGCCGCCATTGGTGTATGAATGTGTGTATATAAGTGCAGACCATTTACAATTGACAAACTATTGACGAAGGATCTACTGTTGATTAATTACAGCTCATACAGTATTTAGCCCATTTGACAGTGTTTATTTTATAGTGATTCTATTGTAATATTCAGTATTTGTAGATGATTGTAAGAGTGCATGTTTTGTTTCCCGTTTGTGTGAGCTGGAAGCAGGGCCGTTTCTAGGCATGGGGTGAACTAGGCGGTCACGTGGCGGGGGGTGCAGCCGAATTAGAAAGCCCCCTACAAACTCTGCACTGCACGCTGGATATTATTGGGATTTTGGTTACGCAAAAAACTAAGGCTGGGCGATGTTGCTACAATAATGATATCGCTGTTTTTCAGCCTTGACAGTAATCAATATAAATCTTGATAACTTTGTGTTTGCTATTAAATGGCTCAAAAGTGATAAAAAATACAAAATAAATCAGAGGAATCATCATATCATCCAAACATACACTGTGGCCAAGTAGACTCAATATTGTATTTCAATAAGGCATTTAATAAAAATCTATTTAAAAATAATAGACATGTTTCCCCACAGTTTCTTCTTTTTTTTTAGATGTATGGTAATAATTTTCATTGATATTTACACATTTGGCAGACGCTTTTATCCAAAGCGACTTACAGTGCACTTATTACAGGGAAAATACCCCCCCGGAGCAACCTGGAGTTAAGTGCCTTGCTCAAGGACACAATGGTGGTGGCTGTGGGGATCAAACCAGCAACCTTCTGATTAGCAGCCCTGTGCTCTAGCCACTACGCCACCTCCTGATATGCAGTTTTATATTCAATGATACATAGTAACCTAATGCAAAGCATTATATACCTTCAGATATATTTGCAAAAACAAATTGTAAATGAGCAGGATGTGCAAAAACAACTTTGTAGTAATATTGCAAAATACTACAATATTACTGTGGGTCACCTGCCATTTATTGATTTAGCAGATGCTTTTATCCAAAGCGACTTACAAAGTGAGGAATGGTACAAAAGACCTTACTCCGTCTATCTTATTGTTATAATATAACTAGATTTGGTTATATTCCAGTAATGGCCTGTTTAAAGTGTTCTGTATCTGGTGAAATGCTGTCATCTCCTTTTCTGTTATACAGTGCCACCTTTGTAGATAAAGTAGGCGGCTGTGGCTCAGGTGGTAGAGCGGGTCGGCCACTAATCACAGGGTTGGCGGATCGATTCTTGGCCCACATGACTCCACGTGCTGAAGTGTCCTTGGGCAAGACACTGAACCCCAAGTTGCTCCCAATGGCAGGCTAGCACCTTGCATGGCTGCTCTGCCGGTGTGTGTGTGTGTGTGTGTGTGTGTGTGTGTGTGTGTGTGTGTGTGTGTGTGTGTGTGTGTGTGTGTGTGTCGTTAAGGTTAATAAAAAGGTGCTATATAAGTGCAGACCATTATATAGTCTACCAAAAAATATGAGCCCTGCATGTGCACAGAACAGTGTGTCAGCCGATTATTCTCAAACGAACACAGACCATGTTTATCTGTCTTTTAATTGCAGCCTTTTACAGTTTTATATTCATATACGACCAGTTCTGAAGGATCATGTAATTAGTCTATGATGCTCTTTATGAAACCTAATGTACACATAAAAAGCACATTAAAATCATCTCGACTACATGGTGAATATTCAATATATTGCCATGTCTTTGCTAAATGATCAAAACTAAGTCTGACAAGTAAATTGTGATTTTTGTGAGTCATTTCTATTCATTGGTTCTCCAGCTTCATGCCTGCAATCAATAAACTGACCAATGATGTGCTGGAGGCAGAGAAAACCGAAAGGAGACTGCAGAAGGAACTCTCTGCGGTGAGGAAGAAGATGACTGTCGCAGTTGATCGTCGTAAAAAACTCCAGGAGTAAGGAAACGCAAGATGCTCACTGCATCTCATTTTCCTGTCCGTCTCCGTTGTTGTGCAATATTTTGAAGATGTGCTTCTGATTTAAGGTTTGTATGCATCACAGTTTACTCTGCACAGACTTTTGTTTAGGTGTGTAAATATGTCTTTCAGCAATTTGATGAAGATCACGCATATACAACAGGTGGAAGCAGCAACAATAGAGGAGAGACTTCTTAATATGGACTTCATGAAGAATAAATTCAGAGATCTCACCTGCCGGAATAAGATGGCACAGGTGTTGAAGTGTTTGGAGAACAACCATGAATTTATAGTGTGATTATCTTTCATCCGACTTTACAAACTCAATCTGTTTTTTCGGTAACCAGAAAAAGTTGGACTCACTGCATATGGAGGATTCACTTTCCCATCAGGGGATTCTTCAGTTGTCAGAGGTAACCTTGATCTTAACCTAGGACTTGTGGTACGCTGCAGAAATGCCAGGACACTGTGGAGATTCTACTCTAAATGGTTCACATACACAGACTCAGAAATTGTTCAACACAATGAATCCATGTGTTATCGATGATGGCAAAAATACATTTACGCACCTTCATGTTGTTCCAAACCCATATGACTTTCTTCTATAGAACACAAAAGAGGATATTAGGCAATATGTCTCAGTCACCATTCACTTTCATTGCATCCTTGTTCCATTCAATGAGCATGAATGGTGAATGAGGCGGTCATTCTGCCTTTTTTGTGAGCTATTACAATTAATTGACTTAAATACTATGTTTTAGTCATGTTCCATTTGCGCAATATTAGTTAATCTATCTGTCATTGACATTTTTGCGCACACCTTCTACTACCATAATGTATAAATAGCCTCTTATCTCACCCAAAAATGAAAATTCTCATCATTTACTCACCC
>JAVLUX010000001.1:40366404-40453904 GCA_032164185.1 Moxostoma hubbsi
CGTCCGACAACGAGGGAGAGACAATCAACTCTCACACACCAGGTAACCGACCAAACGCATACATGCAAAAACACGCAGCATTAAATGAGGAAAATCAGAGCGAACTGCCAACTGTGTATAGATACAGACACGTGGAAATTCACAGTAACAGCCTGTCCTGAAACAAACCACCACGTAACCCCATTTTTGATGTTTTAGTTTTCTTTTCTTTCCGTACATAGTTTCGTGCATGTTGGTTGAATGATACCATAAATCTATTCTAGGGCTGGGCAGTATGATGGTGTACACTGGCGGCAAAAAGTTTGGAATAATGTACAGATTTTGTAACTACAGTCTTCAAAGACAAAGCACAACTGTCTCTAACAAGGACAGAAGTAGATGTGGAAGACCAGATGTACAACTAAACAAGAGGATAAGTACATCAGAGTCTCTCGTTTGAGAAATAGACGCCTCACATGTCCTCCGCTGACAGCTTCATTGAATTCTACCCGCTAAACACCAGTTTCATGTACAACAGTAAAGAGAAGACTCAGGAGGCCTTATGGGAAGAATTGCAAAGAAAGACACTTTTGAAACAGAAAAACAAACAGAAAAGGTTCGAGTGGGGAAAGAAACAGACACTGGACAACAGATAATTGGAAAAGAGTGTTACAGATCTAATCCCCATTGAGCTTTTGTGGGATCAGCTAGACTAAGTTGCGTAAGAAGTGCCCAACAAGACATCTATGGCAAGTGCTACAGGAAGTGTGGGGCGAAAGGTCAAGTGCTACAGGAAGTGTGGGGCGAAAGGTCAAGTGCTACAGGAAGTGTGGGGCGAAAGGTCAAGTGCTACAGGAAGTGTGGGGCGAAAGGTCAAGTGCTACAGGAAGTGTGGGGCGAAAGGTCAAGTGCTACAGGAAGTGTGAGGTGAAAGGTCAAGTGCTACAGGAAGTGTGAGGTGAAAGGTCACCTAAGTATGTGGACACACTTACAGCTAGAATAACGAGGATCTGCAAAGCTGTCATTGCTGCACGTGGAGGGTTTTTTAATGAGAACTCTCTTTGAAGCAGTTTAAGAAGTTTTGAAAGTATTCATTTCTTTCCATAACTGCAAAATCTGTACATTATTCCAAACTTTTGTCCGCCAGTGTATATTACTGATCCTGCAGTGTTGCGTTCACAATGCATGTTACCCGTGAGCTGCTCCACTGAAATAAAGCGACCTAAATTCACAGCACCTCCTTAGATGATCAGAGATCATTTGCAGTATTCTCATAAACAACGAGACCGACACAGGCTGCACACCTCTGAACAAACTGTGAGTCAGACAAGGGCATTGACGGCTTTTCTTTTGTCTGTTTCTTCAAGCACATGTTTTTGTGTCTTAACATCATGTGTCACTCCGAGACGTCAATGAGTGTTGCAAATCGGCATCGGGATATTTGTAAGATATCTAAAGGCCCAGCCCTAAAAAATACATGTAAACAAAACAAGCAAATTAAACATTTTAACAACAAACACAATATACTTGCTACGAAAAACAACGGAGCCCGAGTCAACAGTATAGTCCAGAGTGATGATGGTATCAGCGGGAGTGTGAGCCACAAGACCGAATGAGTGCAAGTGAAAAGATAAAATGTCTAAACAAGAGGGAGTGATGAAACAAACGGCTACATCCTGACACTTTAAGTATTCAGGATGGCAGTTGTCAGTATTGAGTCCAAACCCACAAGTACTACAAGAACCGACAGGACGAGGAAGACCCAGTAAAATCTTACTGAGTGCAACTTTAATTGGTTTCAGTTTTTTAATCTTTAGGTATGATCGTTCTGGATTTTTCCACAGTAGCTACTTCTAATAACCTTTTTTTTCCTAAAATATATTTGTAAACTTTTCCGATACTTTTCCGCAAAGAAATTACGGTTGATGTTAGCCTAGAGGAACAGAGGCCACATTGCATTTGTAGAACAATTATTGTGCCAAAACAAAGTGTTTTGCTGTTTAGGGATGTTTTCTGTCCAAAATATCTGCAAAAGCTCATGCACATACATGCTCTAAACTTCATGAAACATCTTTGGCATGCCTGATTTCAACACGCAACACACAAATGGTATGTTTATATGCGCTCTCCTCGATTTCAGTTGGACTGCAACAATTATGTCTTTTTAACATATCATGCAAACACTGTTGTCCCACTGAAATCGCACCAGTCCTATTTTTCCGAAATTGGATTAACAGACCCAGAAAATGTGTATATTGTCTCAGTTAATGTTGTGTAATGTTGTTTGTGTGTTATATCTGTGGTCTGTGTTTGTAATGTGTCTAGTATTCAGTTTCATTTTTTATTTGGTTTATGAGAAATACATACCTTAACCTAAAGTGCTTACTGCAGGAACAGACCCACATGGCATCACCAGGGGGGTGTATGCCTTTCTGGGAGCCATATTGGTGTCAGGGTAGAAGTGGGATCCCCTCCATACCTCTCATTTTGGGTCAACCCTACCAGGATTCAAACCAGTGATGGTAGCCCAGATTATTAACCAATAGTTGATGCCACCACCATAACTCTGATTTTGCTAATAGGGGTTTTATAAATATGTTCTTGTAGAATTATAATTGGATTATAATTGAAGAGTGGAGGTTTGGTAGATTCCTTTAAGTAGATCTTGGTCAAAATGGTCGACTAGTTGTCATATAGGCCGACTAGTCAGTGAGTCCGGTTGACTAGTTTATTTAGGCCTATTTCTTGATGTATTTTTGCAATTATACGTTAAAGGGAATGCAGTTAAAGGAATATTTCGGGTTTAATACATGTTAAGCTTAATCAACAGCATTTACGGCATGATGTTGTTTACCATAAACATTTATTTTGACTTACCCCTTTTCTTTAAAAAAAGCAAAAATTGGGGGTCTGCGTAGCTTAGTGAGTATTGACGCTGACTACCACCTCTGGAGTCGCGAGTTCGAATCCAGGGCGTGCTGAGTGACTCCAGCCAGGTCTCCTAAGCAACCAAATTGGCCTGGTTGCTAGGGAGCGTAGAGTCACATGGGGTAACCTCCTCGTGGTGGTGATTAGTGGTTCTCTCAATGGGGCGTGTGGTGAGTTGTGTGTGGATCACAGAGAGTAGCATGAGCCTCCACATGCTGTGAGTCACCGCGGTGTCATGCACAACGAGTCACGTGATAAGATGCACGGATTGACGGTCTCAGAAGCGGAGGCAACTGAGACTTGTCCTTCGCCACCCGGATTGAGGCGAGTATCCGCACCACCACAAGAACCTACTAAGTAGTGGGAATTGGGCGTTCCAAATTGTGAAGCAATAATCTGGGTTACAGTGAGGCACTTGCAATTGAAGTGAATGGGGGCCAATCGGTAAATGTCAAATTTTTGCTTTTTAAACCCTCCAAAAATTGGCCACGTTCATTTCCATTGTAAGTGCTTTTTTTTAAAGAAATGGACGGACAAGTCCACATTTTGTGGTAATCGGCATTATCCCACAAATGCTGTCGATTGAGCTTAACTTGTATTGTTCTAGCCGTCAAGGCCTACGAATACTTCGTTTTTCTGCATACTGCCCTCAGTGCACACAGTGAGCATGATACAAATTTCGCCATTAACACCATATGCTCTGACTGTTGTGTGCAGCCCAGTTTTTCGGCACTACAATGCTACAAGAGTATCCCAAAGCATGCATGCATATGCGTCGAATATGCCCGCATGTGCTATCGGTCAAAAGAATAAAATTCGCCTTAGTGCTCACTGCTTGATCTTGCGCAAGACAAATAGCAAAATGAAGCATAGCACGTTAAAGCACTCTCTGAAAAGTTGCTTCTCTAAATTCGTCACTTTTAAAGTTTGAGGGCAAGCGATATACAAGACAAGCGAGTAGCCAAAGGAACAGTACCACGACCCTGATATGGCAACCCATCAACACTTATCGCACCCTGCCAATGGGTTTAAATTTCTCGTCGCATATCATGATTATTTATTGCAAATGCGTGCAAAATCATTGTGCTGTTACAGCCTTGCGTATATCCGAACTAAGAAACGTATCTGATTGGTGTCTGGCAGTCACAACCTAATTATAAAGGGCTTAATTAAAGGGTTAGTTCATCCAAAACTGAAAATTCTCTCATTGAAAAATATCTCAGCTCAGTCGGTCCTTATAATGCAAGTGGATGGTGATCCGACTTTTGAAGCTCCAAAAAATGACTCCGCATAAACGTCATCCATACGACTCCAGCGGTTAATGTCTTCTAAAGTGACACAATCACTTTTGGTGTGATAAAGCTCAAAATTTAAAGCATGATATAAAGCATCACTTGCAGTCAGCAGTAGGATGCGCATGTGACGTAATCACGTTGGCAGGTTCGCACGAGAACTGATGCACGTGCGACACACCCAGAAGAGCAGCTGTGTTTTTGTATATGTTTGTTTTTCACAATGGTGCGTTTGTGTGCTTATCCTGGATGTCTCAACCTAGAGATTACGTCCATAACATGCCAGTGCGAATACATCTCACGAGAGACCATGTGAACTCCGCCCTCTCGTGAACATTCATACGGCTACTGACCGGATGCGATGGTTTATAGTTAAAAAGTACCTAAAATTTGATCTTTTTTGCACCAAAAGCGATCATGTCAGTTTAGAAGACATTAATTTAACCTCTGGAGTCGTATGGATGACGTTTATGCTGACTGTCTGTGATTTTTGGAGCTTCAAAAGTCTGATCACCATCCACTTGCATTTTAAGGACCGACTGAGCTGAGATATTTTTCTATTTTTCTTCAGATGTGTTCTGGTTATGAAAGAAAGTAATGCACACCTGGGATTTCATGAGTTGGTGGGTGTTTACTATGAAATACTAGGTAAAAAAAAATATGGTGGTATCTTTCTCACTAAGCCGTCTTGTAGTCATGTGATCATTGGTGAACTGTATTTAAAATGCACTGCGAGAGCTGCATGACTTGTTCCCAGCATGCTCGCCGGTGTGCATGCAATAACGCAGCCACTTTCTGCCTTCCTGTGTGTCTGACGCCTCTCTCTCGGCACTGCCGTCTGTCTTTAAGCTGGTCGCCGCCGAGCCGAGAGTTCTGGAGCTTCAACACGAGGGCGGGGCCAACTCGACGTGGGTGTGGCCAGTGGAAGTCTGGGCGGCGTCTTGGAGGAAGCTTTTACACGGTTTGCCGCGATGCAAAGACAGACCGAGGAGCGCTTTCGCGTCTGGATGGAAAGATTGACCCACCTCCACTCCGACGACGAGCTTTCGTCCAGCGAAAATCCCGAGGGGCGGAGCCACGTTAGCTCGTTCCTACCATCATCGGAGTCGCAGGAAACGCTGGCAGGATATCAGATGGCCCGAATCAACGCAAACACAGTCCCACCTGCACACACCAATGGAAACATGGAGGCATCTGAACCAAACGTTTAAGGAATGCGTCCGATTCAAGCATACCGAAGTGGAGGCTCGCAACAAAATTCTTATTTTTTTCCTCTTTATGTTTCTTAATTCTGCCTTTTCAACTTTTTTTCTATTAAAGGCTTAGTTCATCCAAAATGAAAATTGATCTAATAGATTTTTTTGTTATCCTGGCAGCTCTTTTCCATATATTGAAGCAAAATGGCTCCAAAAATGACGACAAACACCATCGAAGAAGTCCATATGACCCCTGTAACGTATTCCAAGTCTTTTAAAGCCATTTGATAGTATGAAAAATATTCACTGGTCATCTTAACCGAAGAAATGCCCTACTGAAGAGTGAGTGATGACAGATTTTTCATTTTTGGGTGAACTGTGTCTATAACATCCTCTCTCTCATTTTATCATTTTTTTTTTCTAGTTGTTTGTTATTGACATCTCAGGGGTGCCCTCCAGAGTCTGTGCCTTTTGCCATTTGTTCTTGTCTTTGGAAGAGACAACGCTTCAATCCATCTAGAGATGCATCATTTCAAAGCATCATTTGTCTTGCCCATTTAATATGACTGTTTGGTGTGACCGAAACAGCTTTTCCTGAGAGACTTGAATTGGAACTTTTGCTTTGACTGTCATGTGTGTTTTTGTCTCATGTTATATGCTCTTCTGGAAAACGTGGGCTGGAGTGTCTACCAAAGATCTCTGAAGTTTTGTTTTGTGGCTTGTTTTAGCTCATTATTTAATCACTTCCGAGGTTGGATATGCATGATATAAAATGTAAGTAGAGAGCTGTAAACCATGACAGCCTACACATTGGATTCGATGCTAAAAACGAACACCGGAACTCGGGCCAATCTGACCATTTAAACACTAATATTACACGTTTTAGCGTGTTTTATGAAAAGTAATCTTTAATATCAAAAGCTTAATGTATAATCATAAACACTTAGTATCATATGAAAGCTTAAAACACTCGACATTCATCATATGAAGTCCATTTTGCAATCAAAACATTATAGTGTTAACATGCAATAAACAGGAGTGATCATTTTCTATTTACAAAACGCACGTCATGCTCGCAAAACTGCACACCATGGCAAGCAAGAAATGTTTTTAAGGGCGAATCTCACGAAAAACTGTCCGGGTCATATTTCGCTCGAAAATAAATACTTATTTTGCATAAAGAAAATGGAGCCTATGTTTAAAACCATTAAGATTTGATGCATTGTGACATCATAACGATGGAACACATTTTCAATTCTAATTTGTTTTCTTCTTCTTCTTCATCAGATTGCTACTGTAATTCATCCTGTACGCAATACAGTAAAATCATCAGACACAGATTTGTCATTTGAGCCAAAAACTAATTTCAACAAATACTACTATGATGTAAATGTTTAACATTGTTTAAACAATAGAATATCTCGAATGTTATTTTTAATACAAAATGTATTTTTTCACGTTATAATTCTTAATTAAATTGTCTTTAAATAGTGGCTCAGTGACAATTTCATTGATCCCATTTTATTTATAAAAATTCAAAACAAATTTATAATGCAAAATATACATTTCTTTCGATTTTTGGGTGAAATAAGACCAGGAAATGTTCTTGCCATACTAACAAACATGCATACTCAAAAGTTTACTGTAGTCACACACTTCAGCTCACAGGACGACTTGAAAGTTGTTTACTGCATTACTCTACACTGTGTGTGTGTGTGTGTGTGTGTGTGTGTGTGTGTGTGTGTGTGTGTGAAACTAACCTGGCTGCCTAAATAAATACGTTTAGTGTCATACTGTTTAGATGAAGAAATGAATTTAATTTGTGTAATTGTTAGAAAGTCAGTGAATATCTTTATTTTTTGCTAAATTGAGTTTTTTTAAAGTCCTCAACTAATGCCTGACCAAAATTAAAAATGTGCCAGGTGGTAATTAGACTCTTCATGTCTGTGTAACACATTGTTTGCTCATTAGCTGGTAAATAAATATACTGTCATTTTTACAATGCATTCCTTCTGTTTTTTACGCGATACATTTACGTCGACGTAAATTTTATGTAAAATGGTCTTTATAAAATTCGACTGGGTTATTTTAATTTTAATGCTTGTGTAAATATGCAGCTCTCAGACTGTTTTGAAAGTATAATTATAACACTTATATATGTTTGTCACTATACCAACATTTTAGTAATTTCACGATTTTCAATACCACAAAGTAATATTAATAACATGCTATTGAACACTCCTTCAGCATATTTAACAAAGTTAAATGTATCAATGTATCAATGTAAATACATTTAAACAATTGCATGTTTCTTTGAAGAGTTTCTCAATTGTGAACTTTGTTTTTTTAGCAAGACCGTATAAAAATGAGTTTTGTTTGTTATTTCTAAATTCTGCCCATTAATTAATTTCATCCTAAAAATAGTGTCTAATCAAATGAATGAATACAACTTTCAACATACCTTAGCACTTTTATTTTAATAAAATGAAGCGCTTCAGTAAAGATCCTCACAGCATAATCCAAAACACAAAATTGGTCTTATTTTTGTCAAATAATGTCCTGCACAAAAGAGCATCACATTATAAATGAAAACTTCCATTCAGTGCACAACAGCGCTCTTGCTTGAGGGATATTGCTTAAATGTAATAATAATCATAATTATTAATTTTACAGTAAAACTACATTTTGGTATATTGTAATGCATTACTGTCGCGATTTCTTCAATTCTCCTGTCGGCGTAAATGCGTTCCCTTTGCATACCATTTTTGACGGTAGTTTCACACCTCAGGTTAAGACGTTGGTTATATGGCCCAGTGTGCCCAGTTATGATGCTCATAAAATGTGTTTTGATCATTCAGGAGAACTGTGTTTACAGCGTATAATGGCTTCACACATTCACATTTGTTGTGAAGCATGCAGCACATGCAGACTATTTAATTCGGCGGATTAATATTCACACTAGGACATATCACTATTTTAATTTGATCAATTGCCCATTTCAGTGCAAAAACAGAAATAGCACACATGGATAAGCGTGTGAGCATCTGGTATCATTATATCTTTATAAAGTATTGACTTGGTACTGAAGTACCGGTACTTTTATTGTTCCTATTCCTTGTCCCTTATGTAAGGTAGGTTGACAAGAATTGGAAATAAATTAAATAAATACCGGAACTGTATGATTTTCATAACTTAGTTCTGTTAACCTGTTTCAGAACGTGCACTTAATCCGCTAATGCGGATGCAATGACGTACTAAAATACTCAGACAACAGGCGGTAAATGCAAATGCTAAATTAAGAGGCGTAAATGGAACCATCTCGGAATTGTAAAGCAGAATGGGAACCGTAATCGCTAAATTCTTTACGATATCCATCCCCACCCTTAAAGTACATGGCTATATCCTGTTTCATGACCACCTAAAAAAAAGTACATTTGCATGTTATCTGTACAAGGATACCCACAGGGATTACGTTGGAAACCGTAAGTACTTCCACCTAGAGAAGTAAAGCAAAGCAATCTCAAAAAGGAACATAAAACTCCAGAAGATGTTGGTTAATGGAGAAAAAATAACCTTGGGAGAAACCAGACTCACTGTAGGGGACAGTTCCCCTCTGGATAACCAATATTACTTATGTATAGTGCAAGTCATGGTTTAAAATGAGTAAACTGAGTAAGTGTTAAGGCCCAGTGTTTAAACAAAGATTTTGTATGCACCGTAAGATTAATGACTATGTCTTTGAAGTCCATCCTGGATTAACTGCAGAAGTGCACATAGATGCAATTGTCCTTTGTTAATTGGCTGAGGAAGGTTTTTGTTGGCAATTAATTAATAGTCTATATATTCCATTTCACGAGTGTAGTTCATCATTAGACCGAGGTGCATCGCAGTTCAACCTGGCCGGTAATTTCAGTGAGGTCTATGCTAAGTCCAAGGTTTAGGCAATGGCATATGATGTATCCCATGTCATATGGTTGGAGTTGGCATCAGTGCCAGAGTGCTCGACTAATGGACTAGTCATCCAACAGCTGGTTTTTAGTGGTGATGTTTCAATAGGAGGCGCATTTCTCATTTTGGTCCTCAAATACAATTTTTCATAATAATTAAAATATACATAATAACCAAAAAAGGTGTGGGCTGAATCCTTTGTTTATTGTGCCTACCCCTTTTTACATATTTATCTAAAAATACGGTCTGCAAGAAGTTTTGTCTTTAAGTCTTATAGCAGAATTTAGTCATTCTTGGTTCAGGATGTGCATAAGTGATTTTGTGCTGCTCTATATTGGTGCCTTCTTTTCTTACTTGATAGTTTTGTGCTTGAAATGTTTGTTATTTAGCCCATTTGTTTTTTGAGTATCCTTTTGATGCCATGCTCAACTGCTGCGCTTAATTTCCGTGCATACTTTACCTCTTAAATGTGTCTGATTAGGGAACATAATGGAGCCTAATTATACTTTTATGGGTTTGTTAACATTGACTAGTTGTTCAGACAACCCGCCAACTAGGCGATATATGAAAAATGGTAGTTTTCCACATTGCAAGATGTAACAAACTTTTTTTTAATGAAGAATTGATGTAAATGTATTAAGAAAAGTACCAGCTTCACATTTCTGCTTTTTAAAGCTTCCAGTCCACTCGCCTTGAAAACAACCCCAAATATTTCTGTAAAAACATTTTATTCGGGTGATGTTATCAATGGGTTATCATTGGGGAGTGTAGAAGCTGTAATATGGTCTGATTGAAATATTGCAGTGAATGTCTGAACTGTGTGTGTGTTGCAGTGGGTCCTGCAGTGGTTGGGCACTATGATATTTCAGACACTCACTCTGAGCAGGAACAGCAGTCGCACTCGCTCTCAGGTTCGTTTATACTGTTACCCAAAACTTTGGGACAGTAATGTTATAGTACACTTGTTCACAATGGCTGCATCTCATTATGCATACTTCCAAATGGCACACAAGATAAGGATTCGCATGTTGTAAATAGAACTGGGTAAAAATATAGATTTTCCAATGCATCACAATCTCCATGTATGCATTTGGCAGATGCTTTTATCCAAAGTGACTTACAGTGCACTTATTACAGGGACAATCCCCACGGAGCAACCTGGAGTTAAGTGTCTTACTCAAGGACACAATGGTGGTGGCTGTGGGGATTGAACCAGCAACCTTCTGATTACCAGTTATGCGCTTTAGCCCACTACGCCACCACCACTCCAGCATTTGAGTAAACCACTCGCATTGCAACAGATTTCACGCTATGCAACTAAAAATCACTGTCTGTGATTAGCCACTAGCTAATTTCATATAGTATAGCAGGGTTTCCCCAGGCCCTTCTGCAAATTAAGGCCTTAAAAAGGTCTTAAATTCATACAGTCATGGCATTAAATGTTAAACTTGTTGTGTTTATGTAAAGTGACCAGACGTCCCATTTTTAAGAGGTGATTTCAGCTGGTAGGCTCACTGTTGTTTTTCTAATTACATTTAATGTACTCATTGTCTTCGGCATCGTTTGCAGAGAAGACTATTTTGATGCATTGCACGTTGATTTGAGGATACTTTCATTCTAGTCTTTCTGCAAATCTGCCACTCTTCCTCGTCCATCAGTCAGCGCAGGTAGAAATGCACCAATAAAAACGAGTTTTCACCAACGAGCTGAAAGAAGCAGATTCATTTCTTAATGCAAAATGTGAAGATGTCACTGATAATGCTCATTTCCCCACGAGCATGGAGGTAAATCAGACAATGCCACATTCAGACAGCTACACTGCACTTTTTACATGGCACTTATATGTTGAGATGTGGGGGTTGCATTTTGAATTTTAGGTTACAATGTTGTGAATTGTGTATTAAAGCGTGCACCTGTTATGACGAGTCATTTCATAATTACACATGCAATATGACATCATATGGATAGAGAATGGGCTACATGGAATTTGTACATTTTAAAAAGAAAGCTAAAATGTGGTTAAATTGTGAAAAATAAAACTCAAATCTAAAATAAAATGGCCTATACAGTTAAGTGTAGAAGTTTGCATACCCCCTTTGTTTTTATATAAAATATACTTTTATTTACACACATCATCTTGTTCAAAAGTTTGCACCCCTTGATTCTTCTCGTGTTGCCGCCTTGAGCATCAGTAATTATTTGTACCTTGTGTAATATATGTGAGGATCTGTTATGTTCAATAGCTTCTTCGGGGCAGTACTAAATAATAGCAAAATGCAATTTTTTATGATCCCTCGTTTAAAAAACCTTTTCCCTTCAATTGATTCCTTACATTTCATTTAGTTGGTCTTATAAAGGTCGTAAAGTCTTAAATTTGGCTTCATAAAACCTGCAGAAACCCTGTTTAAATGGTAAATGGTCTGCACTTATATAGCGCCTCTTTTAACCTTAGAAGTTACCAATGAGCTTTACACTGTGTCCCATTCACACACACATTCACACTCGTACACCAATAGCGAAATGGTATAGAATATGGTATAGTGGCGCCGATGATGCGCATAGACTAAATTGATCAAGTCTGGGCTGGGCTGTGCGCGGAGCAATCGCCAACGTGGACAAGTGACGTATACTTTGGCCTTAAGAGTCCAAAATGAATAAAATCCCAGATGTAGTTTGTTCAAACAAAATCCTAATAAAAGCCTTTAAAAAACAATGATTTGGTGTATAACAAGGACCAAGCCTAAAACACACTAGGGACTCTTATTTTGAAATTACGAACTGCTCGGTTACAGTGCTAATGAAATTAAGCATTTTATAGCCTAAATATTCACCAGATGAAGGGTTTTATATACAGCGATCAGCCACAACATTAAAAACACCTGCCTAATATTGTAAAGGTCCCCCTTGTGCTGCCGCGAGCATTCAGAGATGATATTCTTCTCATCACAATTGTACAGAGTGGTTATCTGAGTTACTGTAGACTTTACCAGTTTGAACCAGTCTGACCATTCTCTGTTGATCTCACTCATCAACGAGGCGTTTCCATCCACAGAAATGCCATTTTTTGGCATCATTCGGAGTAAATTCTAGAGACCATTGTGGGTGAAACTCTCAGGAGATCAGCAGTTACAGAAACACTCAAACCAGCGTTGTTTGTGAACGCACCATTAGAGGAGGAGACGCACGCTTGCTCCATTTCTGTGGAGTAATAAAATGATTCATCAGAGCTTTAAAATAGCGTGTGAAAGAGAAGAAATTAGGAAAATAAATGTTACTATTGCACAGTATAATACAGATATAATAATAATAATAATAATAATTTTACATCTTTGCATTGATCAAATATGAGTTTAAAAAAAAAGTATCTTTTTGGTTCGATATTTAAAACATTGTTTCATATCATTCATAAGTTTTTAAAGCTTTAAAATAAAATCATAGTTTATCCCTATTTTATTATTTGATTTATTACCTTTATTTGAAGTTAAATATGTAAAACTGACTTCTTAAGGTGAATGAAGTGAACATGCAAAAAAATATGACAGTTAATCGTGAAAGTCCCAAACAGACAATTAATCGTAATAATTTGTTAATGGATTAATCATCCATGTGATTATCTAATCAGCCAATCATATGGCAGCAGTGCATAAAATCATGCAGATATGGGTCAGGAGCTTCAGTTAATGTTCACATCAACCATCAGAATGGAGAAAAATTTTGATCCCAGTGATTTGGAGCGTGGCACGATTGTTGGAGCCAGACGGGCGATACGCTCCTTGAACAGCCGATATTTTTAAAGCGACAGTACTTTTTTTTTTTTTTTTTTTTTTTTACGCTTGTTCTAAGTAACAATGTAAATCCTTATAAATGGAACAAATAAAGCATGTTAAAGGGATAGTTCATCCAAAACTGAAAATTCTCATCATTTACTCACCCTCATGCCATCCCAGATGTTTAAGACTTTCTTCAGCAGAACACAAATGAAGATTTTTAGACGAATATTTCAGCTCTGGGGGTCCATACAATGCAAGTGAATACGTGCCGAGTTTTTAAAGCTCCAAAAACTGTATATAGCCATCATATAAACTCTAAAAATTCACTAGGGTCGAGGTCAAGCGTGTTGGCAAATTCACGTGAGAACCGGAGCGTGAAATACAAAAAAAAAAAAAACGGAAGTGCAGTGTTGTTTACAAATGAGGAGCATAGACAATCATACATAGATGCCTCATTCAGCTGGTTTGGATGCATCAACTGTGGCACCATCTTTGAATGGTCAACAAGGAGAGCTGTTTGAATCAGTTTTAATATGAGAGAATAAATGGAAGACCGAGCTCCTTGCTCAGACCGCTGCATAAACTCCTTTTGTGTCGAAAAAGTACCGTGGTCCATAAAAAGCTGCTTATAAGGGATCTAAGTATGTATATCTATGCAGAGCAGGCTTATGCACTTAAGTCATGCGAGAGACAGTTTCAGTGGAAGTATGCAAATTGGGATGCAGCCTTGTTTTCATTCATTTGCCTTACATTTACTGTGAGGAAAATAAGTGTTGCCCCCCCCCCCACGACTGGATATTTTGCATTAAATAGTGAAATTTGTCCCCTGTGACATTTAGATGGTATGTCAAACACAGTCTGAAGAGTTGTCGGATATTTATGTGTTTTGTTGTCTCAGAAAGCAATAAGTGCATCAAATTCGCTCGTGTTTCTTTTTGTTGTCTTGACGGTTTTTTGTATATGCTGAATTTTGTCTGTTTCTCTGTAGGTGCAGTAAAAGTCGAGCCATCTCAGGTGAGTCTAGCCTCCACAGACGGTGAAGTGGAGATCGTTGGAGTTCAGGAGAACACCAGGTGAGCCAATCTGCATTGAATTCATGAATTCATTTCTGTCCAAAATTCAGTTTAGCATTAGTGTTTGCATGCTAACTAGTTACATTAGACCACATATCCATCTTTTGGATTTAAAAGAATTCCTTGCATGGTTGTAGACGGGATCCAAAAATGACTAGACATATACATGCCATATAGCCGTAAATACTGAATAAATACAAACACTATAACTATAACAAATATAAAAAATTGAACCGTACTGTTCATTACCGTACATTTTTCCCCATTCTGATGGTTGATGTGAACATTACCTGAAACTCCTGACCCGTATCTGCATGATTTTATGCATTGCTGCCACACGATTGGCTGATGAGATAATTGCATGAATTTGCATACTTGCATTTGGAGCAAATGTCAAGTTTGAAAACTCTTACTGTAAATATGAATGTTATTTTAATGTTTTTATGCAATCTTACTGTAGCGTTATCTCACGGTTTCCACGCGGTGGAGTGATCCAGTCACTTTCTTCCTGGAAACAAAGAGCTCCGCCTCCATGGACATCAGTCTCCGCCCAGTCAGGCTGGGTTCCGCCTCCGGAGGTGGTGGACCTGACACTGGATGAAGACAGGCACAGATTCCTGCTGTGAACAGACACACACACACACACACACACACACACACACTCTCAAATACATGTGATTGGTGGGCTTAGTGACTCAACAATAATAAAATTTGACTTTTGATTCTAAGAACACAGAAAACAATGTCTTCATGATTCCAGAAACTGTTCGGATAACTCTAAAATCCTCTCAACTTTTCTGATACTTCTTGATATACCCGATTAATTATTTCTCACTGTGTGACTGTAACATGAGTAAAAGACGCCCGTTTTTATCGGTCAGGGATGGTTTGATGTCACAAATGAGAGCATACTTTTGAGTTCGACTCAAATATATTTGTAAAATATATTATTATAAATGATTTAAAATCGAAAGAAAATTGAGTTCTAAAGTACCTCGATTAATTGAAGTTGAGTGATGCATTGTGGGGAATACTGAATGCAGAAGGTGGATACAATGAATCCTGTAAAGACGACTTCATATTTCATCACAAAATCAAAAGAAAGAAGTTGATTAGAAGCATTTTATATTTGCATTGTGACATTTTCATGGCAATTAAATACATTTCTCGTCACTTCTAACTGTAATGCAAATTTAATTAAAAAAAACCACATTCATTGTAAAGTGTTTATACATCAGGATAGTTTGTTGATTTGCTGTACTGTCTTTATACTAATTTATACTATCTTTAAATAAAAAAACAAACATTGTATTATACAGTAAAAATGACTATATTACAGTAAAGAGAGCGATCACTGATAATATTGGAAATTAAAATAACATTTCCTGATGTATTGTGGTAATGAGGATATGGGATAAATAGTTTTTTTTTTATAATTTATTAGAATTTTTTATTTTATTTTGTGTTGTTTTGTTTTGTCTGTTTGTTTGTTTTTATTTATTAGCCGAATGACCCATAATATTTTTAGGGTGAATCTCACAAAATCATGTCCAGGTCACATTTCACCCCAAAATCAGGGGAGAAAAAAAAAAAAAAATATATATATATATATTTTTTTTTTAATACAGAAAATGTAGCCTATATTTTTATATAAAAAAATTTACAATTTATGCATTTCACTTTTATAAAAAAATGTCATAAAATGATTACCAGACCTGGAGTTCGTATCCAAGGTGTGCTGAGTGACTCCAGCCAGGTCTCCTAAACAACCAAATTGGCCCGGTTGCTAGGGAGGATAGAGTCACATGACGTAACCGCCTCGTGGTCGCTATAATGTGGTTCTCACTCTGTGGGGTGTGTGGTGAGTTGTGCGTGGATGCTGTGGAGAATATCGTGAAGCTTATGTCTCCACGGTAACACCTTAACAAGCCACGTGATAAGATGCGCGGATTGACGGTCTCAGACGCGGAGGCAACTGAGATTCGTCCTCCGCCACCCGGATTGAGGCGAGTCACTACGCCACCACGAGGACTTAAGAGCGCATTGGGAATTGGCCGTTCCAAATTGGGAGAAAAAAGGGAGAATTTTTTTTTTTTTTTTTTTTAATCCATAAAATTTAATAGAGTACTCTTTAATAAAATAAAATGTAAAACGCTAAATATTTGAAGTTTTATTAATGTCATTTTGTAATTCGATGAAATTGAAATGCGCAAATCTTAAAAATAGGCTTAAATATTTTATTTTTGTGTACTTTCTCATTTCATTTTGTAATTCCTATTTCCTATTCTCATTACAGCGATGCAGTTATTCTTTATTACAGTAAAAATGATTGTAATTGTTTAAAACGGCACAAATTTATTGTAATATTTATTTATTTTTTTTAAAACGGCACAAATTTAAAAAAAAATCACATCACAGCAATGAGAGAGTTTTTTGCATTACACGTTTTAAATATGGGAAAATGTGCTTAATTGTCCTGAAATAATGTCACAGTACTGGTCCTAAAAATAGGCAGAATATAATTTCTCATTTGTTCTCATGTAACCTGGAAAATTGAACTTCCTATATTTTGTCATGAGAAATCAGGGATGTTTGTCAGATCCTTGAGTCACTTTGCCATCCAAACATCAAACACATACACTCACATAATCCTGCTGTTCGCCTCAGGAGTCGCTTGCTGAAACATCCCAACCCCGCCCCTTCCTGTCTTAGTGCCCTCTGTGATGTAACTTCCTGTTAAACTGCTGGAGAGCCTTTTAGCTGAGATATCAATGCAAACCTGCTGGTCTGTCACCGGAGCAAACGCACCACTGCTCCGAGTGTGAGTGAGATTGTGTGTTTACTGTCAAACATTTAATGCTGCTGTGTGGAGAAGCCTTGTGTGTGTGTGTGTGTGTGTGTGTGTGTGTTCCTCATCCAATACTGCTTTCACAATGTGTGTGTGTGTGTGTCCTGAGCATTCGTTGTTTTCATGTGTATTTCGCATTCGAAATGGTGAATCTCAGTAACACTTTACAATAAAGGTTGTATTTGTTAACATTAGATAACTACATTAGTTATCATGAACGAACAATAAACAATGCTTTTATTGCAGCTCTTATTCATCTTGGTTAATGTTCATTTCAACATATACTAATACTTTATGTGTATTAAAAATGTATATATGTTAACATTAGTTCATTCATTGTGAACTAACAATGAACAAAAGTATTTTCATAAACTAACATTAACCAATATTAATAAATGTTTAACAAATTGTTCATTGACAGTTCATGACACCTAATGCATTTACTAATGTTAACTAATAAAACCTCATGGTAAAGTGTTACCTGTATCTCATTAAACATATCCAGGTTATATTTCACCCAGAAATTAATATTTTGCTTAAAAGCCTGTTTTTTAGGAATTTTATGTATTTTATTTTATTTATTTGTTGCATTGTGAGAATATTTTCAAGTTAAGTTTTCCCATAAATTCTCATGAGCGTAATGCATTGTGGATGTTTCACTTTTGAGTTTTTGTCATTCTCAAAAAAATCACTAAACTGGCTGTACAACAAATGCCACCATGATGTACAAATACTATACATATATATATTAAATAATATAAAATATTAAAAAATATTGTTTAAACATTGTTTCCTTTTTCACTTATTTTTACGGCAATTAGATTGAGTTTTGTTTTGTTTATTTTCCCCCATTATTATCAATGGCGATACTCATTTATGTAAAACAATATTATTTTTTATGTAACACTTAATTTGTTGCTATACAATGTTATATATATATATATATATATATATATATAAATTATTATAAGGGCATTAAAACAAATATAAGAAGCCTTTATTTTGTCACACATTTGCATATATACAGTGACATTTTTTTTTGATGATGTTGATATAAATTATGTTAATTATATTTTTTGGACACTGCAGGAACGAAAACTGGGTGTGAAATTTACTTAATTAAAATGAAAATAATGTCACAATGCAAAATATCTTAATAGTTTTAAAGGAGACCTATTATGCCCCTTTTTATAAGATGTCATATACGTCTCAGGTGTCCCCAGAATGTGTCTGTGAAGTTTCAGCTCAAAATACCCCACGGATCATTTATTATACCATGTTGTAAATGCCTCTTTTTGAGTGGAATCAGAAACACGCTGATTTCGTGTGTGTCTCTTTAAATGCAAATGAGCTGCTGCTGTTCCCCCGCCCCCCGACATAGCTCTGGTCTCCGTCAATACAGAGACAACGGTAACTTGATCTCAGCTAACGATCACGTTCGGAAAGGCGATTTGCAAACATTCTGCTTTATATTGTAAAATTTACGGTTGTAATTTTAAAAATTGTCCGGTGGTAAAATGATTTGCACAAACCTACACACATTTTTGTATGTTTTGGGGCACATTTCCTTCAAAAACTTGTCCACTTCGTCTTCAGTGAGTATTAATGTACTCCACATGACTCTTATATTCACTTTTACAGCCAACAACAGAACACATTAACACCACTTGACGCTTACGAAGCTGAGATATTACTCATATTTCTGTATCTGCTCCAGCGCGGAAAAAAATGGCGGACCGTGTGTAGATCACTCAGGGGAGGAGGGTGGAGTCCGTCAGCAGTCGTGGGCGTGGCCGGACGTGACGTCACTTTAGAGCAGAAACGAAAACCATTCATTTTGACACACTGTTTTTGATGAATAGAAATATAAGAGGAGTGTGTGGACTTTTAACATTGTTGGGTGATTGTGTACAAACATCATGTAAAAGTGTATTTTGCATAATGGGTCCCCTTTAAAATTTACTTCATTTTCTGTTGGCAAAATATAATTTTATGCATCTTTATTTTGATTTTGGGGACTAATGATTTGGACTACCTGGTTCTTGACAGGTTTTCTGAGATTCACCATCATAGAAACAGACCCTTGCCTTTATTATGCCAATGAAATTTCTTATTCAGTTATCCACTTGTGAGTACAATCAGTGTATGACAAGAGAAAGTAGTCATTTTAGAAACAAAACTTTTCTATCTTCAACGTGTTTGTTGTCCCAGAAAACCACTGAAACTATTTCCTGATGTTTCATATCAATCTGTGTTTTACTTGACATTACATATGCTACTTGTTTGTTTAAAGAGCAATATGCATCTTGAAATCTACGCATTAAAGGAATCGTTCAGCCAAAATGGAAAAAATGTCATAATGTACTCACCCTCGTGTGGTTCCAAACCCGTACAAGTTTCTTTTGTTCCGTGGAAAACTTTGTATATATTCTAATTTTGTGTTGCATGGAAGAAAGTCAGTCATACAGGTTTTGGAACAACGTGAGGGTGAGTGAAGGATTTTTGGGTGAACTATCCCTTTATGTTTGAGTCTTGGCAATATATTTCGTCTGTTTGACATCCAGTGGGTATAAGAAAAAGTTTTGTTTTTCTTCCTTAAGATTGCCGGTTGTCAGACCTCTGTGTGTAAAGAGCACTCACTACCTGAATGTGAATTATGATGCTTAAATCAGCTTCATCTTGCATGTATCGCACTTTGACCCTGCAAGTTATTTCATAGATGGGTTTAAAGCCATTCTGATAGCCATTTTGGCTTTTGAGTCTCTTAGCCCTGCCTTAAACTGTGACCCGCACCTCAAAGCATTTAATTGGACCTCTATGTTCGCCAATTGTCAGTCTAAACAGTGTTTAGACTGTTGTGAAGGAGAGAAAGCCTCTTGAAGGTGTTTAAAATATCCACATCTGTCATCGGTGACAGAGAACACTAAAATAGCCAGGGCGTGTTATATCAGCACTTTCTCTAACAATATCACTGCATTTAGAGCTAATATTTTAAAGAAAAGTATTTAAACCCTGACATTAAAATTATGTCACCATTTACTCACCCTTATGTTGTTCCATACCTGTATGATTTTCATTCATTTGTGAAACATTTGTTTGAAGAAAAAAAAAAAAAGATATCGGGAGAGATTTAAGAGCTACTACAAAACTGATTGTCAGTGAATAAAGGCTTAAATTTCAGTCTGTTTCTTACACAAAGCTGTTGAATGTTTTCAAAACATACAGTCAACATACAGACGTTCAGACATGACGACAATTTGTAGGCAAACCCAGAAGGCTAATTCTCCGTGGGTTCCCTTAGGAACTTCCAATGGGGTTTTAAGGATTTATGAACTGCGAGTAAAATAAGATCTGCGGTGAAAAGTACTTTAAAAACGTTCCTGTTTTGTTCTAGAACATAAACTACACACAGTCATACCTCAATTGTGGATTTTGAAGCCATTATCTCTTTTATAAATGCATGTTGCTAACCCGTCGCTAAATATGGACTACAAGAATCGTCCGTTTCGTAAAGCACGTAGCTCACATGCTGATGGTAGTTGTAGTCCATTAATAGCATTGTGATAGCAACATGCGCTTTTAAAGGAATATTCCGGGTTTAATACAAGTTAAGCTCAATCGACAGCATTTGTCCAATAATGTTGATTACCACAATAATTATTTAGACTTGTCCATCCTATTCTTTAAAATAATGAATAAAAAAATCACTTGTGCGGCACTTACAATGGAAGTGAATGGGGCCAATTTCGGAGGGTTTAACGGCAGAAATTTGAAACCTTATAAAAATTTAAAAAAATGGGAAATTCCTGAAGGAACCCATGGATTGAAAATGCTACACTCAGAAAAATATCTCATTTCAGTAATGTTTTTGTATATTAAAAAAAACCTTAATATTTTACGTTTTATTAATTTGATTGTGTTAAAATTGCACTATTCAATTTGGTGGAATTTGTTATGAAATTGAAATGGGTAAATCTTAAAAATTGGCTAAAATGTTTATTTTTTTGAGTGTGATTATCTTCCAGGTTTTTAGACTACAAACTAAACAGCTCTATAGTGCACAAGTCCTATGGACCACTTTTGTTTTTGGTCATTTTTTGAGCTCAACAGCATCCAGTCTCTTTGACTGTGTAGAAATGAGGGGCCTAGGCGTCTTCTATCTCCTAACATCTATTGTGTTCCTTGGAACTAAGAAAGTCAAAGGGGTTTGGAACAAAACGAGGGTGAGTAAATGATGACAGAATTTTCAATCTTGAGTGAGCTATTCTTTTAAAAGTGTTTTCAAGCACTCTCTCCCCACACACCAGCATTTCAGGCTGGTCATTTCTTATTTAGAACTTCCCAAAGTTACCCGCCAAACTTTAGAATGTTGAACTGTTGCAGCTCGAGTTTAAAGTTCCACGGTCTCCATTATGACATCATCATCTGCTCCTGTGTTAAGTTGGTCTTGTGTCTACTGGTGGAATGTTTTGTAATTTGATTGACGTTTTTTAAGCATCATAAACAGCAATAACAATCATTTAGACAGCCAGAGAACAGCGTAAACCCGACATGGCGGAACACTCAACTTTACAGTCATGTGACATGATGGGTTTTATGCTGTCTGTTTTTTTTTCCTGTTAGATTTCAACTGCTTTCAAAAACACTCTCGCTTTAATTTAATAATGTTACTCATTTTGTTCATTTCATTTTGACCGTATTTTAAATTAACAGCGAAAGAGTGTCCATATTTTTTGCATCCGCGAGTCTTTTTCTTCCTTTAAAAATGTATGTAGAATAAAATGAAACTATTTTAAGATAAATAAAAATAGAGATATTTAAAGAGTGATGTTGTGATTTCTTGTCTTTTTTTATTTAAATGAGTTAGCAAACATCTGGGAAACTTGTGCATGAGTAACAAAGAAGTAGTTCAGCACGAACCTTTTATAATGCCGACTCCAGTGTGGGAAAGCAGTCTGTGACCTCTGACCTTAGGGGGTCACAGCTAGGCAGCTGCCACAGAAGGGTCTGTTCATCCCGAATGACAAAGAAACAGGAGCTCGCCTCATACAGACTATTGCAGCTGTATGCAAATGTGCACTTAGTCAGTTTGATTTAAACCAAAAAACGTTTTATGCTCCAGTGGAATTCAGTTCTACTATTTTAATCAGGGATTTTTTTTAATTCAGTCAGAATACTTTTAAAAATATAATTGAATGCTAAAAACCTTTATATAAATAAAAGTGATTTTTAGAAATACTAGGTTGGGAAAGTAGACAATACTCTATAACTTAAACACCGCAGTGTTGCAATACTCCATCCATAGCTATTTTAAACAGCATTTTTACTGACATGGAAGCTAAAGGTATGACGGTGCAGTGATGTACACAGCAGTTAAGTCATCAGGTGTCTTGTGTCAAAGCTGATGCAATATTTTTTATTTTAGCATCTCTTGTATGCCGTTTTGACCCATCATCATGATGTGAAATCCCAAACAAACTCAAGTTTGACTGATGTCAAACATATCTGAGGTCTAAAATGACCTTAAAGGGTCCATACATTCTAGAATCTGTGTTAATTATGATGTCATAATGAGTGTTTAAATGCACATCAATATGCTGATATCGCAAGACCATTTGACATTTAATAGCATGAAGGATATGAATTATACATATCAACCATTACGTTATTTACAGTTTACATTTATTCATTTGGCAGATGCTTTTATCCAAAGCGACTTACAAAAGAGGAAAACATAAGCGAATCATCTTAAGGAGACAGTGGTACGAAAAGTGCCATATTACAAAGTTTCACTAGCATCAGAATAGTATTCAAAACATATACAGGTGCAATTTATGATTTTTTTTTTTTTTTTTTTTTTTTAGTGACTAGTTAAGTGCTCATGGAAAAGTCATTTTTTGAAGACAGAGAGTGAGTCAGCTTCACGGATGGAGTTGGGGAGGTCATTCCACCAATGTGGTACGATGAAGCCGAAAGTCCGGGAAAGTGTTTTGGTGCCTCTTTGTGTTGGTACAACAAGGCGATGTTCCTTAGCCGACCGCAGGCTTCTAGTGGGGTGTGTAGCTTTGCAGAAAGGATTTTAGGTATGTTGGAGCAGACCCAGTGACTGTTCTGTATGCAGCATCAGAGCCTTGAATTTGATACGTGCATCAACCGGCAGCCAGTGGAGAGAGAGAAAGAGTGGTGTAACATGTGCTCTCTTTGGTTCATTAAAGACCAGACGTGGATTCTGGATCATTTGCAGAGGTCTAATAGCACATGCAGGAAGGCCTGCAATGGGAGCGTTACAGTAGTCCAGTCTAGTTATGACAAGTGACTGAACAAGCAGTTGTGTGGCATGTTCAGATAAAAAGGGTCTTATCTTCCTGATGATGTTGTAGAGTGTAAATCTACATGATTTTACGGTCTTTGAGATGTGGTCCATGAAATTTAGTTATTATCACTAATAATAAAAGTAATTGTTAGATGTCATTTACATTTGCACCAGTCAAAACAAACTCGTGGAATTAACCATTCTTGATATCAAAAGACATCAACTAGTAAAAGCAGTCATTTTCTAATCTGTAACTGTATTTTCACTACAATTTCTCAAATTCAATCTAGTTCACAATGCAACATTTGAACTACAGCTAACAAAATGCACTTTTTGTATATCTGTAATTGGTTCACAAGTGCCAATGTTCATTTGAGATATCTGTAATGTTATTGTAACTAGTAAGAAAGGCTTTTAAGATATCTTTTATTACTTTTCAGTTTCTGAAATCCATTTCCAGAAATCTGGCATACCAAATCAAATATGTTAAAACAGAAATCAAAAAGGTGTAATTCATTCGTTGACATCAATAATAGGCATTTACACTACTGACAATGTAACTTTTGATGTAAAATTATTATTTTTACCAGTAAGAAGTGCATAATAATGGAGGGTGTAGATGTAGATATTATTGAAAGGAATACCATCACCATCTTTCTGAAGGGAATTGAAGAGAATGAATTAATTGATGTGGTAATGATTTCGATATGACAGGAGTTAAAAAAATATAGTACATAACAAAACCGCTGGCCCATATCTGTCACTTCAAACTAGCATATTTCCATATAAAATGAAAATAGTAAAAGTCATTCCCATCTACAAAAATGGAGATAGGCAGTTTTTGTTTTTTTTTCAAATTACAGACCGATTTCTCTTCTACCTAAGTTCTCAAAAATATTAGTTAGCAATTTATAGAAAAGAAAACACTTTTGACTGACCATCAATATGGGTTTAGATGGAGTGGTGGTGGCGTAGTGAGCTAAAGCACATAACTGGTCATCAGAAGGTTGCTGGTTCGATCCCCACAGCCATCACCATTGTGTCCTTGAGCAAGGCACTTAACTCCAGGTTGCTCCGGGGGGATTGTCCCTGTAATAAGTGCACTGTAAGTCACTTTGGATAAAAGATAAAAATAATCTAATTGATCCACCGTAATGGCAGTAATGACTGCTGTAGGGGTATTTATAGTTTTATAGAAGTCATTCGACACGATTGATCATAGAATATTAATGAAGAAACTGGAAAGATGGTATCAGAGTTGTAGCTTATTCATGGATTAGAAACTACCTTGAAAATAGATATCAGTATGTGCTAATGCACAATGATAAATCTGAATTGCTGAGGGTCACATGTGGTGTACCACAACGATCAGTTTTGTAGAATGCTGTAAAATGTGTTTACATGCAACATGCGGGGGCGGTTCTAGACCATTTTGACTGGGGGAGCCAGAGCGGGTCCAGGTGTGCTTGTTGGGGGGCAACTGTATTATACCTTATTTATCCCCTGTACACATATAAACATCCTTTGCAGTTTTAATATTTACGTTCATGCCATTTTTTCAAGACAACCAAAGATTCAGCCCAAACATTTTTTTTAAATATATAAACAAACAAGCTCATGACAATTGTTTCAATTAGCTACTACACACTAACATTCGAGTTTTACCCAGAATATTTCAGCCATGTTGCCATGCTGTTCTTTAGTATGACTAATGTGGTCAAATGAGTGATAGGCTAGAATTTAAGCGGTAGGCTATAATCAATATGTACATGTCTTGTAAATGGTCAACATTTCCTTTAAGATTCTTTTAAGCCTGTTTTTAATTCACTAGTTCATTTTAAATGGATTAAATGGTCAATTACTATGTGTTTAAAAAGGCTGCATGCATTGCAATTAAGCAAGTGGAAAAAAGTACTTAAATATAAATAACAAAAGTGTGTTCTGTATGTTCAAACAGATACTCATACCAAAAAAATGTGTTTTATGAATGTTTGCCAAATAAGAGCGATATCTAACGAGTTGAGTTCTGGTGCTTTCAATAAGGTAGAAAATCAGGTCCAGATCAGGGTTCATGATAATAATGTGGGAAATTGTGCTATAAAAGTAACTTTACTTACACCAGCACGTATATCCACATTAAGTTGAACTGAAACTGGAGCTGGCAGGTCCAAATATGCTAAACTAACGCTGAACTTCTACCTTATCTCCAGAAGTTGTTGACCCGTTACTCGATTGACATTCGTTTGACATACCCGTGCTCTCTGGAGCTGACAGTTTTACAGTGATATCATTAGCACAATTAGGTTAAAGAATATATGACTATATTATACAGGCATAAAACATTGAACTCAAACAGTCAAGGCTTGTTGTGCCTAAAACATTATGCCAAAAAATGCTCTGCTGGGCTTTTGTTAAATGGTGCTTGTAAGGGACCGTCTATAAAATCCCACCCAAAGCACTAAAGCATTGGAGGATGGATGTTTTGTTTAAATATATTTAGTTTGGTCTATTTATTATGATGTGGGGTCACTGAACTTTTAGTGGGATGGAAAATAAGCATGCCACTCTTACCATTCTACCACTCCAATTTAGGGGCAGGCCTATTGACACAGGGGCACTGACCTGTGCCCATTGGTTTTATTTTGAACCATTTATGAATTTACCCCAATAAAGGAAAGCCGTTAAGGCGTTACACATTGTCACTTTATTAAGCATAATCGGTGTAAGATTGTGCATGTGTCATGATCGCATCAATATAAATCTCTACTATAAATCTCCACCTTTGACCAGCCCCAACCAGTAGGTGGCGATATGCATGAAGAATGCAAATTGCCCAAAAAACAAAAGAGGAAGAATGTGAAAGTGGCGCTTGTTGAGCCACACGGCTTCTGAAGACATGGATTAAACGACTGGAGTCATATGGATTACTTTTATGCTGCCTTTATGTGTCTTTGGATAATGGATGTTAAATGAGAGGTGTTACTTCGTTGAGTGTCATGGTGAGAAGTGTGAAAAGGAGCAGAGATAATCACAGCTCAGACGTGCGCGTGCGTGCATGTGTGTGTGTTTGGGGGAAGGGGTTTCAGGAATGATAAGGACAGACATGTGGAGTATATAGTCTTGCAAAGCAACTAACCCCCTTGATGCCAACAGTCTGTGTCTGTCTGACTATGATTTTTTTCACTTCCTGTTTCATTTAAATCTTCAAAACTATAACACATCAGGTTCACCGTGTTTTTGTTGGTCTACACTTACTACAAACAGAAATTGAATCGGAAATGGTCACGTTTTATAGTATTTTATTAAGCCGATTCCTTAAATGAACTTGCATAGTAAAATGTAGTGATTTACGTACAAAGTATAAAGGAATTTTCATGGTTAAATGGAATAATTTTGGGGTTTAATACAAGTCAAGTTCAGTCGACAGCATTTGTGGCATAATGTTGATTACCACAAAAAATAATTTTAACTTGTCCCTCCTTTTCTCTCTCTCTCTCTCTCTCTCGCTCTCTCTCTCTTTCACTCTCTCTCTCTCTCTCTCTCGCTCTCTCTCTCTTTCACTCTCTCTCTCTCTCTTTCACTCTCGCTCTCTTTCACTCTCTCTCTCACTCTCACTCTCTCTCTCTTTCACTCTCTCTCTTTCTCTTTCACTCTCTGTCTCTCTCTCTCATTTTCTCTCTCGCTCTCTCTCTCTCTCTCTCTCTTTCACTCTCTCTCACTCTCTCTCTCTCTCTCTCTCTCTTTCACTCTCTCTCTCTTTCACTCTCTCACTCTCACTCTCTCACTCTCTTTCACTCTCTCTCTCTCTCTCATTTTCTCTCTCACTCTCTCGCTCTCTCTCTCTCTCTCTCTCTCTTTTTCACTCTCTCTCACTCTCTTTTTCACTCTCTCTCACTCTCTCACTCTCTCTCTCTCTCTTTCACTCGCTCTCTCTCTCTCTCTCTCTTTCACTCTCTCTCACTCTATCTCTCTCACTGTATTTATCTTTCACTCTCTCTCTCACTCTCTCTCTCTCTCTCTATATATATATATATATAAATAATGGCACTTACAATTGAAGTGAATGGGGCCAATTTTTGGAAGGTATAAAGGCAAGATTATGAAGTTTATAATTTTAATAAAAGCACTTACATTGATTTTTCTGTTAAAAATTGTGTATTATTTGAGCTGTAACGTTAAATAATTTGACGTTTTTTACAGTCATTTTACTGTTTACTGTACGTCGCCATGGTAACGAAGTTGTAAAATTGGATTAGCCTAAATAAGAAAGCTTTTTTTTTAAATAACATTAAATAAATCTGAATGTACCTCAGTTTTTATGAAGATACAAAAAGTTGCGATGACTTTTATGCACATTCAATGGAAGTTTATGGGGCAACCATACAACTGCGGTTGCCCCATAGACTTCCATTGGTAGGGCGTTACTGTAAACATGTTTTTTACCCTTTAATCATACTGTTGTTTGGCTGCGCTTCTGTTTTTTGCTTCCTGAGGTATGAGTCAAAACTAGATTTTAGATGTTCTGAAAAAATTGTGAGTGCATGGTGCTTTCCTGAGCAAAACTTGTGGTTGCTTTGGTGTTCTGGGTGGTTGCTAATTAGCCCAAGTACAGCCCAAAATATTCTTTGGTCAGACAAGAATGCTGAGCATCCACGTTAAGGACACGCGAATCAAATTTCATCATCAGCGAACTTGTTTTGTGCTCTCACTAACATTCCTATGTAAACACATGCTGGATGAATGTCTTTGACTGTTGCGCCACATCTCGCTGTTTCTTCGGCGTCTCACACAGGACTGACACTTTTTAAACACCAAGTTAAAAAGAACTTAATATTCTCAAAAACGCATATCCTGCGCTCTGTTTCATTCTTTGCACTGCGTCTAGATTGTTTTCAGCGCAGGTGTCACAAAGATTCAACAATCTGAACAAGTTCAGGCTGCATAGAGGGAACGGTTGCAGCGTTTCATGTTATTCCAGATTGTTCTGCACCATGTGAAGTTTCAGCAAAGTGTCTTTCCTTTCTGCTCTACTGGACTGAGGGAGCGCCGTGACTTGTTAAAATTGTGGATGTTTACTCTTAGGGACTTTGCCTATATGCTTACATAAAATATATTGCAACAGTACTTGCTAGGAGAAGAAATTAGCTAGTATGCAATTTCGGGTTGGGTTTAAAATCTGACGGTATGGTCTCGGGTACGGGTCGTGTTTCATTTTAAGGCCTGTGCAGACCTCTATAAAGAATCACACTTTATGATTCCAGTATTGTCCGATTTTAAATATGCTCTTTGATTGTAATCTTGACTGACAGATTTTAAGATTTTGGTCTTTCCCCATTTAAGTAGATAGGAGCTGCACTGGCATGATTGGAAACTAGCCTCCCGAGAGCGTTCCAAAGATTGCCGACAGTGGACTGACTTGCTAGGAATACTTTGCTGTTAAAACGCGGAGGTTGTCGTCTCCATATTAGAAGGTCTTTGGCCAAACCCCCTGCAGCCGTGCCGAGCGCTCTGATTGGCTGCGGCCGGAGCCACAGGAAGCGACGGCTGAGCTCGATGATTGGCTGATGTTTTCTTTGTGTGCGGGGCAGCTGGCGTCTCGGCTGCATTTTCAATGGTCTCGTGTTGGGAGGCGAAGGTGTCCATGGGCAGTACAGCAACAAAGGAGCCAGGATGGTGTTAGTGCACGTCGGATATCTGGTTCTTCCCGTCTTCGGTTCCGTAAGGAGTAGAGGTAACCGCGCCTTTTTAACTCTTGCACGCAGAACGTCGCATTTGTGTTCGCAACGCAAATACTGAGCCACTGCGATCTGCTCAGTGACGTCACATCCAACGGCATTATGACTAGTTACGTGACATATAGGGTGTTAGATTTGCTTTATAAATTGAACGCGTAGATTTAGATGGAAATAGACGTCTTATAATCATAAACGAAGAGCTTTTGCAGCGTAGACAGGTTTATTATGATTATAGCGGAAGCGTTCTAGTCTGCCGCGTCATTTGTAGTGTAGCTAACGCGTTACTATCCGTTACATTCCCTTACATCCGTTCGGCCGTGTGCGGTTTTGTTTATGAATATTTAAACATGGCTCCAGCAGCAGTTGGAGTACTGGTACACAAATATCCTCAGATGAACCTGCCCCAATATTAGCGTTTACAGAATGGGTGTGTATACATTTAAAATACATTCTGTGTTAATAACTAGCTTAAGTGCGTGTTAAAATAACAATAACAATAGCAACTTGCATAATATATCAATTCTGCTGCTATGATGCATACAAAAGAAACGCCAGCCATGTCTCGACAGTAAAAAAAAGATGCATCCTTATTTGTGTTCAATTACATAAATATAATAGTGATTGCAATGCATTAGCACCAAAATAAGATGCATTGATTTTATAATGTACACCATTTTTAATAATATTATGTCATGCTTTATTAGCACCCACAAAAAATGCTTTAAAATATAGCTAATGTGTGCAATATAGTATTATGATATTGCAATGCCTTGCAATGTTGCACCAACCAAAATAAGATGCATTCTTATTAGTGTGCAATTACATTACTATAATAGTAGTTTGCATTAGCACCAACATAAAAAGATGCAATGATTTTATAATAGATACAAACAATATGTCGTGCATTTTTAGCATTAACTATTAAATATAGCTAATGTGTGCAATGGAGTGTTATGATATTGCATTGTGTTGCTATATTGCACCAACAGAACAAAGGATGTAACCTAATGCATATGTGCAATTCTATAATAATAGTAAAAATAAGACGTGCATTTGTAGCCATGCCCTGGCACCAATGGTTTCATTGATTGTGCTTGTATTTGTTTCCTTGTTCCATAGTCTGGGGGCTGATTCTACATACCGCATTTTTTCAGAGCTCTGTTCCCTTCCATTGTGTATCTAACGATCACCCGCCGCCGCTGTGCTATAGCCTCTGCCTGCCCCGCATCTAGCTGTGTTGTGACTCCCTCTTCCTCATTCCCTCTCTTTCCATCTGAAGACGACATTACAAACAAACTCTCACTCATCCAGTATATCCTCCTGTGTAACCGACTGCAGAATAACACTCTCTTCTCTAGAAGAAGCCTCCTGTCTTCTTATGTTTACAAAAAGTCATTGTTGCTTTAAAAAAAATAACTCATTGTAGCATTTAGCTTTTTTTTTTATTTATTTTTTTACAACTGTCATTGTGATTTGTCCCATTCTCAGTGTGGATAGACTCAACATTTTTGCTGTAAATTTCTGTCAAGTGGATGCATTAGCACTCTCACTCGATCATAGCCGAGCTTGATCGACCTCTGAACACTTGTCTATGTCTTGTCTTATGGAGGGGTGCACTGTGCCGGTGTGATTTTGGCTCGTATTTTGAACTCCCAATTTGTATAATTCTGTAAAACTTGCTGGAGAAGAAAGAAGTGGTCTAGTTCCTTGTTGTTTAACCAAAAATTATTTAAAACAAATTAAATCGAGCCCATTTCCTTTAAAGGAACAATTCGCCCAACAATGAAAATTGTCATTATTTACTCACCCTCATGTCGTTCCAAACCAGTATGCTGTCGTACATTCCTTTTTCATATTACCGTGCATAGTTGACCATGTCTGTCAAGCTTAAAAAAACAAACATATATATATATATATAAAAATGGTACATAATGTGAATATGTATAGTAATATTTCTATATTATTTTTATAACATTTGTAATATTTAGTACATTGTTGCATAATGTCTGTTACCGATGGACTGATATGTCGACCAGGCCTGCCTAATCGGCCGATATTTGGCCATTTTGCAGCCAATAGATTTATAAATGGATTCTCAAAATGTTCTATTTTCGAGTTTTTTTCCCATTATTCAATTTTTAAATTCGCAATCGTGCTCTCTTGATATCTTGAATATCGGCATCTGCCACTGAAAAACCAATATCGGTCGACCGCTAATATCTCCAAGGAAGTAAATGGATATATAAAGTCAGAGCTGAGTGTGTTTTTGATCCGTCGGATAAAGCTAATGTTAGCTTATTGTTCATAAAGTGCTACATTTTGCAATATGACATCAAATAGGGGCGTATTTTGTCAAATGATTCGGTTTCTATCCTACAGATCTTAAAATAATGTTATCTTCAGCTGAGAAGTTATACAGTTGCATTAGTTTTATAAATTGCTCCCAAGTAAACAACTATTTTATGTTTAAAATTGGCTTAACTGTAGTGCTAATGCTAATTATGCTAAACTGACAATGGCATGGTAGTTAGCCTCTCTTCACTGGCACAATGTACCCGTTCACCACTCAACCGACCCTCATTCATTTGATTTACCCATGCTGCCAAGCTCAGCATCGCAAAGCAGCACTAGCCTAGCGCTAACCACCAACATTCCCAACGCTGTGCGAGCGCAAATGTCATCCACTTTACAGGGATCACTAGAACTGCACTGTAGAAGTCTTCTTAGTAACAAAATGTCTCTATTTCTTTGGTTGTGGTTCTCTGCCTTCTGTTTCCTGTACTAGGCTATAATGCATGACCATGTTTATTGTTTTAATCTTGGTTTTTGTTTCTTTTCAAACATTGAAAAGCAAACTCCAATGTATCTTTGTATAGAGATGTCCTGCTGTACTGACGTGTTGTAGCATACACATCTACCCATTGGATGCTGCTTCTGTTATGTTAACTTAATGGAGCATGGTTGGGCCTTGCCTTTGCTCTTTATTTGCATGGAATTATTATTATTATTACTATTATTATATGATCACACGTTTCCAATCATACTAATATTTTCCAATAAAGACTGTAGATTTTCCCCTAACCCTCAGTGTGCTTTCTGCTGATTTCCATGTATTGTACCCTGAAGCTCCTCCCACTCCACTCGAGGGCCTCTTTGGCTCCTCCCTCAAGTCATCGCTCAGCTCCTCCCACTTGCCAAAGCAAATCACAGGAATGTTTCACCCTAGTACACTCACAAAGTAGTCACACACACATCTCATCATGCATTTCACTATTTGACCTTCTATATATTTCCCATTTTTTTCAAGCACATTTCTTTGGTATAAAGAGTTTTTAAATAAAAATGTATAGGCTACTGACAAAGTCCATATTCAAAATTGACCCTATTTACGCTCTTTATGTCACCTAGCTGATCATTCCATAGGGGGAAAAAATTGTCTTTGTAATCTTTTATCCAAGTTTAATGACTATATCGACTTGAGATCACAATTTCAACGCCGCCCTTCCAGACATCTGACTCCATTCTGGTATGAAACACTCATGTGATTGACACAATCAATTGCTAATGGATAAAATTGGTTGATAATGCCATTTCATGTGGATTTTAAAGGGATATGTTGTTATTTGTAAGAACTCACTTCAAACCATATGACACCTTAAGGAGAAAAGGTCTTAAAACTAGTCTTAAATCAGGACAAAAACCTTGCTATATGCATATGAATGCAGATTATGGACACCAAATGGCAAGTTTATGTGCTAGTTAACCAGCTGAGGTTCATGCTTGTCCAGTACATGTCAGTTTTGTAATTGTTATCCTCCAATTAATATTACATTATAATTAAAACTCATCATTGTTTAAATGCTATACCAGGCTTTTCATTGGTACAAAAATTATATTATGGCTAAATGTAATGATGATATTTGTTTAAAGGAATATTCCGGGTTCATTACAAGTTAAGCTCAATAAACAGCGATTGTGGCATAATGTTGGTTACTTCAAAACTGTATTTCAACTTGTTGCTACTTTACTTAAAAAACAAAGGGAAAATCTGGGTGCCAGTCAAAATATATTTGTTTGTGGTCATAAACATTATGCCACAAATTTTGTCAATTAAGCGTAGTGTATTGAACCCGGACTATTCCTTTAGAAGCTAGGGTATATAGTGTAGACCTTATTCACGCTAGCGCCATCTTTGATTTTTCATGGCGATGATAATGAGTGGACAATGACATTGAATGATCTTGGACAAATATTTTATCAATGTTTTGTCATCGGAATGATCCAAAAACACTTTCAATTGCAGTACAAGCCATAGAAGAGACCGTAAGTATATCCCTCACAGCCTCGTTGCCATTACCATTAAGAATCAAAGATGGAGCTAGCGTGAATAAGGTCTTGACACATGCGCATCATGACTGAATCACGGGTTGTTCGCATGTCTAGAAAAAAAACTAGGCTGCATACTGTGCTAATAGCTAGATTTGGAATTGGCCACACGGAAAACCGAAGTATACTTTGGCCATTACACTATCAAATTGTCATAAACAACTTGAATAGAGGAAGGGCAATTTTCTCTACACACGGACAATCAACTAATAGAGCCAAAGTCTTTCTAGCCAAGTCAGTCCACTGTCGGCCATCTTTGGAACACACTCGGGAGTCTATTTACAGTCATGCCAGTGCAGCTACTACTTGAAATCTCAAAAACGGTTGGTCAAGATTACGATCAAAGTATATATTTCAAATCAGCAATAACATTTGATAATATTGGAATCAATCCTATTATGCTAAAACATGCATTTTCCTCGTCTTTTATTGCGCATGCGCGTTAGCGAGTTTGACCGGCAATGTCTGTATCTAAAAGGCCATTGGCTCTTTTACCTGTAAGGTGGGAATTCCTTTCTACATCTTTTGACCGTTGGGCACTAGAGCTCCATGGTTGGGCATTCCAATTTCTCCTATTAATTTAAATAGAAGTGGCCTGTCTCTGCTAAATGGACTCTGATAGAGCACAACAGTGCCCGCCCACTATTTCAGCCATATGGGTTCCTGAAGTATTTTTCTTATTAATGTTTTAAACAGGCTTTACATAATATTCTCCATTAAAGAGTTGTAAGCCATGAACCAAACCTACCAGCTCCGAGGTGAATCACAACATTACAAACTTTGTTTTGAGGGGAAAAATATTTGAAAAGCAGACAAAAAGACAAAGATACACGATTGTGTACTTACCGTCTTTCATAAGGGCGCGGACTACAATCCCATGAAGCGTTGCAAGTGATGTAATTATATAAAAAAATGAATGGGATTTTTACTTCCTAAACCAGACTGTTGCGCTCTTTTCAGGTAAAGACAAACCTCCTGAAAGTTGACTAGATGGTAGATTAGTAAAAAAGTTCAATAAGGTGGAGGTTAGAGATGAAAGGTGAGGGGTTAGGGGTCGGGTCATAAGCACTAGATAAAACAGAGAGAGCCAAATGAGGTTTAAGCTTTAACAACACAATTAAGCCATGTACCTTAAGACGATACATGTCATAATCCTAGATTGAGGAGGAATGCGCATAGTACACCGATCAGCCACAACATTAAAACCACCTGCCTAATATTGTCTAGGTCCCCCGTCGTGCCACCAAAAGAGTGCCAACCTGCATCTCAGAACAGCATTCAGACACACTATTCTTTTCAGCACAATTGTACAGAGTGGATATCTGAGTTACTGTAGACTTTACCAGTTTAAACCAGTCTGGCCATTCTCTGTTGACCTCTCTCATCAACAAGGAATATCCATCCGCAGAACTGCAGCTCACTGGATGTTTTTGGCACCATTCTGAGTAAAGTCTAGAGACTGTTGTGGGTGAAAATCCCGGAAATACTCAAACCAGCCCGTCTGGCACCAACAATCATGCCACGGTCCAAAACACTGAGATATCATCTCTAAATGCTATTCTGAGATGCGGGTTGGTGCTGTTTTGGTGGCACGAGGGGGACCTAGACAATATTAGGCAGGTGGTTTTAATGTTGTGGCTGATCGGTGTATGTTAGGAACTCACAAAGAGCCATTTTATAAGGTGCAATGTACTCTGTGTCTAGTAGATGTCCACTGATCAATATTTTTTGCACAAAACCGTCCCTTGGGTTTCTGAGTATCACAGAGAAGATGATTAGAATTCAGAGCATGTGAACTGCACAGTACATGCATTTCTGCTGATCGAAGAGTTTTGCTCGAATTTCTGAAGCTCTGTAGGAACATTTTCCCACTGAGAGAATCACCGGTTTCATCTCTGTTTTGGGTCTCCAAAGATGCTGTGAAATAAGACAACAGCAATTTGCAGGAAACAGTTCCTCCAGTTTTGCACTGAGAAAATACCTTAATTTTCTTAATGTGTGTGTGTGTGTGTGTGTGTGTGTGTGTGTGTGTGGGTACATGTTGTCAGGTGACAAACACAAACATGAAACAGAGAGCACCCCTATATATATATATATTAAGGAATAACAAATTGTAACACTCAATTCCCAATGCACTCCCAAAGCCCTCGTGGTGGCGCAGTTACTCGCCTCAATCCGGATGGCGGAGGATGAATCTCAGTTGTGTCTGAGACCGTCAATCCGCGCATCTTATCACGTGGCTTGTTGAGCACGTTACCATGGAGACGTAGCGCATGTGGAGGCTTCACGCTATTCTCCGCGGCATCCACGCTCAACTCACCACACGCCCCACCGAGAGCGAGAACCACATTATAGTGACCATGAGGTGGTTACCCCATGTGACTCTACCCTCCCTAGCAACCGGGCCAATTTGGTTGCTTAGGAGACCTGGCTGGAGTCACTCTCAGTTTTTAAGCCTATTTTAAAGATTTACGCATTTCAATTTCATAATAAAATTCCATCAAATTCAATTGTTTAATGTTTAACGAAATTACATTTATGAAACCTTAAAATATGTCGTTTTTATATTATTTGTTTATCACATATTATTGTGTTTATTACTCAATTTGGTGGGAATTTGTTATTAAATTGAAGTGCTTAAATCTAAAAATTGTATTGGAGTGCATTAGGTGGTTACACCACTTGACATTTGTAGTCAAGCGGTGTCATTAAAGGAATATTCTGTGTGTAACGGGAGCCAGCTGGTTTAAACCTCACTCTCCTGACCTCAAGAGGTGCACTAGCGACTGACGCTAGGGGCTGTAGCCTTTAGCCTCCTCGTTAGTGCACCCGCCTCCCACGCTGGAGACGTTCGTAGGACTGGCTACATCTGCTCAATACAAGTTAAGCTCAATCCTCAGCAGTTGTGGCATAATATCACAAAAATGAATTTCGACTCGTCCGAAGTCGTGGTTACAGTGAGGCACTTACAATGGAAGTCAATGGGGGCCAATCCGTAAACGTTCAAAAAGTCACTTTTTCACAAAGTATAGCCATAAATATGCCAACATGATTTTTTTGTGTGGAAAAAATGGCCTACAATCCTTTAAGGTTTAAAACTATATCCAATTTTACAACTTGTTACCATGATGACGACCTTAAAATCCTAAAACGAGTGTAAAAATGACAATTTAATCAACTATAAAGCTCAAATAATGCAACAGCTTTAACAGAAGAATTAATGCAAGTACTTTTTTTTTAAATTTTGTATTATAAGCTTCACATTTCTGCCTTTAAGCCCTGTTGTTGGCCCCATTGACTTTGGCCCCATTGACAATTGGCCCCATTGACGTTGGCCCTATTGACTTTGGCCCCATTGACAGTTGGCCCCATTGACTTTGGCCCCAATGACTTTGGCCCCATTGACAATTGGCCCCATAGACTTTGGCCCCATTGACAATAGGCCCCATTGACTTTGGCCCCATTAACAATTGGCCCCATTGACTTTGGCCCCATTGACCTTTGGCCCCATTGACTTCCATTGTAAGTGCCTCAGTGTAAACTTTACTTTTTTTTAAAGGAGGGACGAGACTAAATTAATTTTTGTGATAATCAGCATTATGCTACAAATGTTGTCAACTAAGCTTAACTTGCACTGAACCCGGAATATTCCTTTAAATCATTAAATCTTAAAGCATTTTCGTAGAAAATAATAAAAATATATTTCAATAATGAATGAATGTATGAAACTCAACATGACCACAAAGATGACCTTTCTACGAACTTTGTGTTTTAAACTAGATTTGTAATACTCATTTTTATCATCTTAAACAACCTTATTTGTCAACAACTCTTACGTCAGCACAAGGTTGTTTTTTATGGCTCTCACCAAAGCAGGTTTCCTGTTAGAGGTAGCTGTTGGATCATTGCAGGAAGTTGCCTGCTTAACTTTATTTGGTGTGCGCCGCAGTTCAACAGCTGAATGGCTGAAATAGAACGTTGAGAAGCAGCTGCCAAAAAATCCGTCCCTCCCCCTCCATTTCTCTCTCGTTTCCCCTCCCCCCTTCCTCCGATGCCACCATTTCCTACCCCGTTCCCTTAAACCCCCACCCCTCCATCTGTCTGGGTTATCTTTGTCACTAAATCTGCGTTTGACTTCTGATTCAGCTGTGTCACATCACCTAGTCTTGTGTACTAATACACACCTGTCATAAGGTCCAATATATGTTCTCTCCAATGGGATCTCCAGCCTATCAGAGTCACAATAGAGGTAGTTAGATGCAATACATTTGCCCTAGAAGAAATCCGGGTTAATCCCGATGTACTGGGATGAGTTAGATCTGTGGTAATCCAGATAAAGAATGAGTCCTAACGGCCATTAGATTCAGCAGGTGTCACAGTGTAGCAAACATCACCTGGGCTTCAGTTATATTAAGAACAGGTAATGTGGTCTAATGGAGCGGCCTTCCTTCTAAACATTTCTTAAAGGGATAGCGCACCCAAAAATGACAGCTCTGCTATTGTTTACTCTCCCTCAGATTGTTCCAAACCTGTTTGACTTTGAACACATTTTGTGTGATATTAGGCAGATTTACAACCTAATTTTCACCGTTGTTAAGTGAGGCCATAATCTCCTTTTCTTTACCAGAAAGAATCAAAATCATATGACTTTGGAACAACACGAGTGTGTGTAAATGATAACAGAATTTTAGAAATATTGCTACCATGGTTTCCTTATCATTGGCTATGTTCAGAATGTAATACTAGCGTATTGATTACAGCATAATGTAATGTGTACTGCCTACTATTGTTTTATCAACAGGACGTGAAATAACGCATTATGCAATGATGACCTCATCAGTTAACATCTCAGAAATAAAGATTTATTTTCACTTTTTTAATCCCCCAAAACATTATAACTCAATCAAATAATGAATCACATACTACTCTTAATATATCTGCCATGTATAGTGCACATGCATAGAAGTGGCTGAAGTAGTAAGCGTAGTATGCCATTCCAAACTAAGCTATAGTCTTAATCTTTTCCACATATTGTCGCTGATTTCTGATTGGTTGTACGGACTTTCTGTTCTTTGACTGGTTGTCCCATATAGGAGCACATTTTAGCAGGCACCAGCATAGTCATGCTACCTCCTGCCGGCATTTTCATCTGGCTGCCACAGCAACGGCGCTGCCTGCCGAGTTCCCACCCCCTCCCCTCGCCCCGCCTCAGTACCAGGAAGTCCCGCCCCCTTTCCTACCTCAGGCCTTACAGCAGCAATACCTCATTCAGCAACAGCTACTGCAGCGCAGGTACAAAACACACCTGTACACACACACTACTGCACAAAAAGTACATTCACGTTTTCCTTATATTGTCACATTTCCTCAGATTCTAAATAGATTCTAGATTATTTTCTTTTCTGCAACCTAATGTTTCTCACATCTGAATGAATTCTAGGTTCTAATCTGTTTTGTTCTATTACTCACATCTGCTGAGATTCTCAATTCTAGATTATATTCTGTTCTAATTTGTTCTATTCCTCACATCAGCTCAGATACAGAATTAATTCCAGATTCTATTCTGTTCTATTCCTCACATCAGCTCAGATACTGAATTAATTCCAGATTCTATTCTGTTCTATTCCTCACATCAGCTCAGATACTGAATTAATTCTAGATTCATTTCTGTTCTAATTTGTTCTATTCCTCACATCAGCTCAGATACTGAATTAATTCTAGATTCTTTTCTGTTCTATTTTGTTCTATTCCTCACATCAGCTCAGATACGGAATTAATTCTAGATTCTATTCTGTTCTAATTTGTTCTATTACTCACATCTGCTGAGATTCTCAATTCTAGATTATATTCTGTTCTAATTTGTTCTATTCCTCACATCAGCTCAGATACAGAATTAATTCCAGATTCTATTCTGTTCTATTCCTCACATCAGCTCAGATACTGAATTAATTCTAGATTCATTTCTGTTCTGATTTGTTCTATTCCTCACATCTGCTCAGATACTGAATTAATTCCAGATTCTATTCTGTTCTATTCCTCACATCAGCTCAGATACTGAATTAATTCTAGATTCATTTCTGTTCTAATTTGTTCTATTCCTCACATCAGCTCAGATACTGAATTAATTCTAGATTCATTTCTGTTCTAATTTGTTCTATTCCTCACATCAGCTCAGATACAGAATTAATTCTAGATTCTTTTCTGTTCTATTTTGTTCTATTCCTCACATCAGCTCAGATACGGAATTAATTGTAGATTCATTTCTGTTCTAATTTGTTCTATTCCTCACATCAGCTCAGATACGGAATTAATTCTAGATTCTATTCTGTTCTAATTTGTTCTATTCCTCACATCAGCTCAGATACAGAATTAATTCTAGATTCTATTCTGTTCTGATTTGATTTGTTCTATTCCTCACATCTGCTCAGATTCTGAATTCATTCTAGATTCTATTCTGTTCTAATTTGTTCTATTCCTCACGTCTGCTCAGATACTGAATTAATTCTAGATTCTATTCTGTTCTAATTTGTTCTATTCCTCACACCTGCTCAGATACAGAATTAATTCTAGATTCATTTCTGTTCTAATTTGTTCTATTCCTCACATCTGCTCAGATACAGAATTAATTCTAGATTCATTTCTGTTCTAATTTGTTCTATTCCTCACATCAGCTCAGATACGGAATTAATTCTAGATTCTATTCTGTTCTAATTTGTTCTATTCCTCACATCTGCTCAGATATGGAATTAATTCTAGATTCTATTCTGTTCTGATTTGTTCTATTCCTCACATCTGCTCAGATACAGAATTAATTCTAGATTCTATTCTGTTCTAATTTTTTCTATTCCTCACATCTGCTCAGATTCTGAATTAATTCTAGATTCTATTCTGTTCTGATTTGTTCTATTCCTCACATCAGCTCAGATACGGAATTAATTCTAGATTCTATTCTGTTCTAATTTGTTCTATTCCTCACATCTGCTTAGATACTGAATTAATTCTAGATTCTATTCTGTTCTAATTTGTTCTGTTCCTCACGTCTGCTCAGATACTGAATTAATTCTAGATTCTATTCTGATTTGTTCTATTCCTCACATCTGCTCAGATACGGAATTAATTCTAGATTCATTTCTGTTCTAATTTGTTCTTCCTCACATCTGCTCAGATACTGAATTAATTCTAGATTCATTTCTGTTCTAATTTGTTCTATTCCTCACATCTACTCAGATACGGAATTAATTCTAGATTCATTTGTGTTCTATTTTGTTCTATTCCTCACATCTACTCAGATACGGAATTAATTCTAGATTCATTTCTGTTCTAATTTGTTCTTCCTCACATCTGCTCAGATACGGAATTAATTCTAGATTCTATTCTGTTCTAATTTGTTCTATTCCTCACATCTGCTCAGATACGGAATTAATTCTAGATTCTATTCTGTTCTAATTTGTTCTATTCCTCACATCTGCTCAGATACTGAATTCATTCTAGATTATGTTCTGATTTGTTCTATTCCTCACATCTGCTCAGATACTGAATTCATTCTAGATTCTATTCTGTTCTAATTTGTTCTATTCCTCACATCTGCTCAGATACGGAATTAATTCTAGATTAATTTCTGTTCTAATTTGTTCTGTTCCTCACATCTGCTCAGATACGGAATTAATTCTAGATTCATTTCTGTTCTACTTTGTTCTATTCCTCACATCTGCTCAGATACGGAATTAATTCTAGATTAATTTCTGTTCTAATTTGTTCTATTCCTCACATCTGCTCAGATACAGAATTAATTCTAGATTCATTTCTGTTCTAATTTGTTCTATTCCTCACATCAGCTCAGATACGGAATTAATTCTAGATTCTATTCTGTTCTAATTTGTTCTATTCCTCACATCTGCTCAGATACTGAATTAATTCTAGATTCTATTCTGTTCTAATTTGTTCTATTCCTCACATCTGCTCAGATACAGAATTAATTCTAGATTATGTTCTGATTTGTTCTATTCCTCACATCTGCTCAGATACTGAATTAATTCTAGATTCTATTCTGTTCTATTTTGTTGTATTCCTCACATCTGCTCAGATACTGAATTAATTCTAGATTCATTTCTGTTCTGATTTGTTCTATTCCTCACATCTGCTCAGATACGGAATTAATTCTAGATTCTATTCTGTTCTAATTTGTTCTATTCCTCACATCTGCTCAGATACAGAATTAATTCTAGATTAATTTCTGTTCTATTTTGTTGTATTCCTCACATCTGCTCAGATACGGAATTAATTCTAGATTCATTTCTGTTCTATTTTGTTCTATTCCTCACATCTGCTCAGATACAGTATTAATTCTAGATTAATTTCTGTTCTAATTTGTTCTATTCCTCACATCTGCTCAGATACTGAATTAATTCTAGATTAATTTCTGTTCTATTTTGTTGTATTCCTCACATCTGCTCAGATACGGAATCAATTCTAGATTCATTTCTGTTCTATTTTGTTCTATTCCTCACATCTGCTCAGATACGGAATTAATTCTAGATTCTATACTGTTCTAATTTGTTCTATTCCTCACATCTGCTCAGATACTGAATTCATTCTAGATTGTTCTGATTTGTTCTATTCCTCACATCTGCTCAGATACTGAATTAATTCTAGATTCTATTATGTTCTAATTTGTTCTATTCCTCACATCTGCTCAGATACGGAATTAATTCTAGATTAATTTCTGTTCTAATTTGTTCTGTTCCTCACATCTGCTCAGATACAGAATTAATTCTAGATTCATTTCTGTTCTAATTTGTTCTATTCCTCACTTCTGCTCAAATACTGAATTAATTCTAGATTCTATACTGTTCTGATTTGTTCTACTCCTCACATCTGCTCTTAGATTCTGAATTAATTCTAGATTCGATTTTGTATTGTTTTGTTCTATTTCGTACATCTGCTTATTGTGCAAACACTATAGATTCTATTCTACATTTATATATTCTTCATGTCTGCTTAGATTCTAAATTCATTCTAGGTTCTATTCTATTCTGTTCTAATGTGTTCTATTCCTTATATCTGCTCATATACTGAATTAATTCTGTTCTGTTCTTATTTATTCTATTCCTCACGTCTGCTACTTTTCTGAATTAATTGTAGATTCTGTTCTGTTTATACCTCACATCTGCTAAGATTCTGAATTAATTCTAGATTCTATTCTGTTCTAATTTGTTCTATTCCTCACGTCTGCTCTCAGATTCTGAATTCATTCTAGATTCTATTCTGTTCTAATTTGTGCTATTCCTCACATCTGCCCAGATACTGAATTTATTCAAAATGAATTCTATTGTACATCTATTTCGTACATCTGTTCATTCTGCAAACACTATACATTCTATTCTATTTTTATATATTCTACACGTCTGCTTAGATTCTAAATTCATTCTAGGTTATATTCTATTCCTCACGTCTGCTCATATACTGAATTAATTCTGTTCTGTTCTTATTTGTTCTATTCTTCACATCTGCTACTTTTCTGAATTATTTCTAGATTCTATTCTGTTCTATTCCTCACGTCTGCTCTCAGATTCTAAATTCATTCTAGATTCTATTCTATTTTTTCTATTCTTCAGACCTGCTCAGATTCTGAATTAATTCTAGATTCTGTTGTTCTAATTTGTTCTGTTCCTCACGTCTGCTCAGGTTCTGAATTAATTCTATATTCTATTCTGTACTGTTTTGTTCTATTTCATACATCTCATTCTGCAAACATTATACATTCTATTCTATTTTTATATATTCTAGACGTCTGCTTAGATTCTAAATTAATTCTAGGTTCTATTCTATTTTGTTCTATTCCTGCGACTGCTCGGATTGAGAAAGCATTCTAGATTCTATTCTGTTCTACTTTGTTCTATTTGTTGTGTCTGCTCAGATTCAGAATTAATTCTAGATGTTATTCTATTTTGTTCTATTCCTCATGTCTTCTCATTCTGAATTCATTCTAGATACTTTTCCTTTTTGTCCGCTCTATGTTCTGTTCTATTCTATTTGGTTCTATTCTTCACAGTTGCTCAGATTTATTGTATTCTATTTCTTACATTGCCACGTCTATTCAGACGCACACAGGAGCGAGTCCCTCTGAACACGCATCGGTTGCGCCCAGGATATGAATATGCTCCGCCCCTCCACGTCCCACAGCCAATCCCACAGCAGCCCAGATACCTTGCGGAGGGCACAGACTGGTGAGTTCCGTATCAGTATTCACTGCTGAGGATTCTGTTGATTTTAAACGGTCAATAATAAAATTAATTTGTGTTTGTTTGTAGGGATCTGAGTGTGGATGCAGGTGTCCCTCATCAGTATCCTCTGCAGCAGCTTCCTCAACCCTACCAACACTACCTGGCCTCTCCCAGAATGCATCACCTGCCCAGAAACACGTCCTCCACCCAGGTGGTGAGTGTCTGTCCTTCCTGAGTCCAATAAAAGGGGCTGAGAGAGCATGTTTGAAAGAGATATATTCAAGTGTTTTTATCATATTGTGTTTTGTGCAGGTTGTCCATGAGATTAGGAACTATCCGTACCCACAGCTCCATTTGCTGGCTCTACAGAGCTTGAGTCCCAGCCGACATGCATCTGCTGTTAGAGAGAGCTATGAGGTAACACATACACACAATTTCAGAAATGTACATGGCAAAACCTACCCACTCACACGTCACTATTTGACTGCTTAACATGAGCTTTTATGCTGTCGTTTTTTGTTTGTGTGTGCAGGAATTGTTGCAGTTGGAGGATCGATTGGGAAGTGTCAGTCGAGGAGCTCTGCAGACAACCATAGAGAGATTCACCTTCCCTCACAAATACAAGAAGGTAAATACATACAAACACTAACACACTGCACACCACTATGAAAACAATACAAACATTAATAGATTGTCATTGTCAAATTAATGTACAGGATCTGAGCCATTGAGCACAGTTCTATGTTTTCTGCTGCTAAAATGCTTTTCGCTCTGTCTGTCTGTCTGTCTGTAGCGGAAGCCATTGGACCTGAAGTTGTATGAGAGTGAGGAAGAGTCTGATGTGGATGAGAAATGCACTATCTGCCTCTCCATGCTGGAGGATGCAGAAGATGTCAGGTAGTACACTCTACAGTCTACAGTACATTCTCCAGAGTGCTCCCTACATTTGCACATTGCAGTGTACATACGACAGGTTACCCAGTACAGTGTACATAGCACATACTACAGGCTGCACACTACAGAGTACATACTTCAGTATGCAGTGCACATACTACAGGCTGCACACTACAGAGTACATACTACAGGTTACCCAGTACAGAGTACATAGCACATACTACAGAGTACAAACTTTAGTATGCATGGTACATACTACAGGCTGCACACTACAGAGTACATACTTCAGTATGCAGTGTACATACTACAGGCTGCACACTACAGGGTACATACTTCAGTATGCAGTGTACATACTACAGGTTGCACATACTACAGGCTGCACACTGCAGGGTACATACTTCAGTATGCATGGTACATACTATAGAATGAACTCTACAGAGTGCATACTACAGACTACATACTGCGCATTACATAGTATATAATACAGTATCTGCAATACAGTGAACATACCACAGCTGCAGACTGAACAACACAGAGTGCACACTACAGAGTACATAGTACAGAATAAACACTACAAAGTACACATCACAGAGTATATACTACAGGATACACACTACATCGAGAACACCACAGATTACATACTTCAGTATACAGGGTACACATACTACAGGGTGCACGCTATTGCATAAATACTACAGACTGAACACCACAGTGCCCAATAGAGAGCAAATACTTTAGTATAAATACTACAGAGCACACACTACAGAGAACATGCTATGCATATGAAAGAATACACACCACAAATGTATAAAAGTTCATACTTTTATACACAGTAAATAAGTTTTATATTTATTTACACAGTGTGCATACTACAGAATACACATTATAGAGTACATATTACAGAATGAACACTACATACTACAAAGGACACAACAGCGTAAATACTTCTGTGTCCGCAATACAGAGTTCATACTACAGTATACACATTACAGGGTGAATAGTATGGAAAGTGCACTACAGAAAAAACTACAAAGTACACATCAAAGAGTATGTACACTGCAGAGTGCATACTACTGTTTATGCAATACAGAGTAAATACTTCAGTGTGCACCCTATAGCATAGACACCACAAACTGAACACCACAGAGGACTCAATAAAGACTGCATACTTCAGTATGAAGGAATACAGAGCACACAATATAGAGAACACTACACATTACATACTTCCGTATACAGGATACATACTACAGGGTGCACCCTATAGCATATACACTACAGACTGAACACCGCAGACTAGAGAACACTACATTGTACATACTACAGAATGCACACTACAGAGAACATACTACGCATATAACATGCTTTTATACATTGTAAACACAGTAAATACAATGTATTTTTATTTTACACAGTGCATACTTTAGGTTGCACACTATAGCATACACACTACAGAGTATGCACTACAGAAGACAGAACAGAGCACATGCAAAAATACATTTTAAAACTTAACTTAAGAGGCTAAGAGTTTACCGGGTTGAGGCTAATCTATTTCTCTCTCCCTCTTAGGCGGTTACCCTGTATGCATTTATTCCACCAGGTGTGTGTGGATCAGTGGTTGGCCACCAGCAGGAAGTGTCCCATCTGCAGAGTGGACATCCAGACACAGCTCACACCCGAGAGCTGAAACACACACATGAACAAATAACACACTCTCCTATAAGACACATTGATTTACATATATCTCTATACAGATGTAGGAGAACCCCGTTTGCGGGGTTTGCATCCAAAACACAGCTCACACACACACACTGTATATTACATACACATGTTTGTGTACAAATCAAGCACTCCACAAGAATGAGCCATTCAACACACACTAAAAACACACTTACACGCTATACTGAGCCAATGAGAATAACTGACACTACACACGCTAACACACACTGGTAGAGCTTAATAAAGGGTCTGTTGTGAAGAGTGATGCTGTTTGTAGGGAAATGGTGTGTGTTCGTAGCATATGTGTGTGTATCTGTGCAATTCTTTAAGCCATGAACTTTACTAAAGACCCTCAGCTTGTATACAATACACGCACAGTGACTCGCACACCAATAAACGATAGTACACACACGCATGCACGTACTTGGGTATATACATGATGAAGCTCTTGGCGGATAAGACACTGTTAAATCTAGCTGCTGGAGTGTGTGTGTGTGTGTGTCCGCTGTATTTCTTATCTGCAATACTGCTTTAGTCTTACACACTGGAGCTATTTCACAATTTTGCTGTATGTGTGTGTGTATTGTATGTGTGCTAGTGGGTGAATCTCATGAAACCTGTTGAGAACATGTTATAGTGAACCCTAAAATCAAAAGAAAGAGTGGAAAAAAAATTATATTTCCCTTAAAGGTGCACTCAGTATTTTTTTTTGTCCTAAAAATATTAATTGTAATTTTGAAACTTATGTATAAAATCATGACTACACCTGTGAGATGAAGAGTTCAGTCATATCAGTAACCTCTTAAAAGTGGTTTTATTCCACATGGGGGAGGGGCGCCTCATGGGGGCAGCCATTTTAGAATCACATGACCATTGAATCACATGACCACTAGCTTTAATCCTGGCTGATTGTGAACAGTGAATTTCTACAATGGCATCTGTAACTGATAACTATTGATTTTGAATGATGATGCATCCACACCACTAGGTGTCACTGTAAGTACAAGATGACACAAACAAAAAGTTACTGAGAGCACTTTTAAAGAAAGTTTTTTTTTTTTCAAGCACATTTCCTCCAATTCATACTGTAATGCAAAACAATCTCATTCTCGTTACATTAATGTGATGAACCGAATTTAATTCGTTTAAAAATAATAATTTTGAAATGATAAAAATCATTGAATTACAGTATAGTTTTACTGTAATACAATAACACGTGACTGCATTACAATAATCAGAATAAAATGAAAATTACCATTGAGAATAATGAAAAAGACCAAAAAATAAATAAATAAATGTCTGCACACATTACCGCAATGAAAATTTAGTGGAAAAGTATTTAATTGCAGATATACTAATACAGGCTTCATTTTCGTTACGCAAATTGGCATTTCTTATTTTATCGTCTTTTTGATTTTGGGGTGAAATGTGTCCTGTACATGTTTTTTCGAGATTTACCCTACTATTATATGGGTCTTGGGTTAGCTGTGCACAACGGTGCATGTAGAAAAGCCAAAAAAAAAACACACACACTGAAAAAAACGTAAGAAAACAAATAAAAACAACTCCCATCACTCATTTCAAAGACAGCAGGAGGAGGGGCTGTTGTCCAGAAAAAAAAAAAAAAAAAACGCTCCAGGGAAAAAAGTAGGTGGAGAATGTTGTGATTGGTGGATTCATGTAGATAGGCGCAGTAGTAGTTGCATGCATCTGTGCTTGGGTTGTTATTTCAAGGTACACCTGGAAGTGTGTGCGTAGCAGTATGACACTGCATGAATGTGTATTAGCTACTTTAAGCTGTGACGATCTGTAACATTATCAGACTCATGTAGCTTGTGTGCGTGCGTGTATGTATGCGCGTGCGAGAGAGACCCTGCCATGACCTTTGACCCTAAATGCCTACTGAAAAAAAGCACATGTGAGCATCGCTAAAGTGCCCGGCCTCACTCTGGTGCTGCGCTGCCATGGTTATCGTATTTATTATTGCTATTTAAAACATGCAGTGTTTGGAGGGGGGGGCGGGGCTTGTGCATGTCCAACCATGTTCTTGTGTGACAGGTCTCCCCTCATGGTTGCTATGCTGTATTGCCAGAACTACAATGTAGAATGTTGTGTGATAGAGGACCGTCCCACAACAGCACACAAGCGGGGTCGAGACAGGTACGGCGCAGAAATAATCTCAGTCCCCTAAGGCCCGACACATTCTCTAAGCAAGTACATGATCGCAAACCGTTGATTTCGCATGTTGTTTTGGTCCGAAATGTGTCAGAACGGAATTCATAATGCGACGCAAATACGCTTTCAGTTCTCGGCGGTATCGGCATTAGCGTAAACTGTATTTTTCTACAGTCGCTTACGCTTAAAATTCCTGTTATGGTGAAGCAACTGTTTTAAGGGAATCTTGCAGAGCAAGTTAGCTAGCTTCCTGAATAATAGCGCATTAAATTTAACCGCTTTTGAACGTAACGCCAACGCCCCCTTGAGGTTTAAAGTTTGTTACGCGGCAGTAATGCAAAATGCACGTTAAGTATGCACAATGTGACCGCGCTTGCAATGTGTTTGTTGAGCATTTGCGTCCACGTACTTGCGAAAAAATTTCTGACCTTAAACTTTAGTTGTTTTTATACTTATTTTTATTTATTGAGAAATGATAAATATTACAAAATGTAGAAAAGAATAGTGTTTCGCTTAGAAATTCGTTAGTATGTCAATTTGACCTAAAAGCAGGTCGGGGGTTAAAATTTACAGTGAGTAATACAAACATTTCGACAGCTACGTCGGGTTTCGGCTAATGAGCTGCGGCGGTTTTTGCCTGTGTGTTGACTCCTCCCCCTAGTGTTCTGTGTGCCGATTGGTGGATGATAGCGCACGTTGATCGTTTACACAGAGTTATGTCCGTTGAAATGCCTTAAGTATTTAACAATCATAATTTATTACTAACTGTAGATATCGTGGGCGCGTATTTAATTCTGTATAGTTTAATTTTGTTGCAATTGAATCATATTTTATTTATTTAGAAATAACACAAAATGATTAAAACTCTTACCTCATGTTTGAGTTTGTTTGCGGGAATGCTTCGCATGCAGTAGGTCGTGTTCGTGTGTGTTTCTCCCGTTGGTGCTGTGACCTTACTGACATTCCGCTTGCTGATTGGTCAGACACGGCAGCGGAGTGGGAGTATTCTGGGTTTCGATTCGCTGTCCTGTTTGCACTCTTAGGTTTCAAGGCCACCCTCTCACTGGCATCATTTTAACCACTCTGGCAACCTTTGCAACACAATCTGTCTCTATCTCTCTTCTCTTATTCCCCTATTTGTCCTTTTCTCTCTATGTCTTTCTCGCATTGTTGATGTTTAGATCTTTAACAGCTTTTCTTTCCGTCTTGAAGAGCCTTTTCTTAAATTGTTAATGTTTACAGTCTCTCTATGTCCATTGCACAATCTTTATCTCTCATTCCTTGTGCCTATTTCTGTTAGATTCTCGTCATCTCCGATTCTGTCATCAAGCGTCTCACGCTGACCTTTCCAGGGCAAACATATTTCTTCCTTGTTCACTTTGCCAGTCTCTCTCTCTCTCTCTCTCTCCCTGTCTGAGGACTTAACTCTCCTCTCATGGCAGGGTCAGGACTAACAGAGTATAATAAAGCACAACAGATTTAAAATGCATGTTTTTCTCAGGTTTGAATGTATACATGACTAAATATAAATATACAGCTAAATAGAGAACATAAAGACTAGTGCAGATGTTCTACTAATGATATTAAATTATTTTTTGTTGGTTTGTTTTGCTGCTGCTTGCATTTGAAACACACACACACACACACACACACACACACACACACTAAAAGTGCCAGTGACAGGGGTGCCGCGTGCTGTTTTTTTTTTTTTGTTGTTTTTTTTTTACTTTTTCTAGCAGAATAGAGACTATTTATCATTCATATTAAAGCAATAGCGCCTCCTGCTGGTGTGACTGCTAGTACATAACTGGTTGAGTATAAAAATGTCTGTGTAAAATGATAGAAATCTCTTTTGGTGGAATTTTTTGTACCTTATTTATTACTACTACTAATGATGAATTTAAAAGTGGCATCTCTAAAATGTTTTTGGTTTGGTTTGGTTTTGTTTTCATTTAGTTTAATTTCAAAGCTTGTACATTATCACTTTTGTATGTGCTCATTTTGTAATAAAAATGGTTAAAATGTTTAAACGGCTGTGGTGTTTCGGTCAATGGGTTGAGGAACGAGCTCACCTATTACACACTAGAGGGCCAAACACACCAGAACAGACACAATACTACAAGGTAAGATGAGACAACATATTAAAGGGATAGTTCACCCCAAAAATGAAAATTCTCTTATCATTTACTCACCCTCATGCCGTCCCAGATGTGTGACTTTCTTTCTTCTGCAGAACACAAACAAAGATTTTTAGAAACATGTCTCGCCTCTGTAGGATCATACAATGCAAGTGAATGGTGACCAGAACTTTGTAGCTCCACAAATCACATAAAGGAAACATAAAAGTAATCAATAAAACTCCAGTGGTTAAATCCATGTCTTCAGAAGATACGAGTCTTATGTCTATAGTGTGTTTATTTATTTTTATTACAGAAACACATGTCAGAAACATTACATTTTGTTTCAAAAAACCAATGAATAGTTCACTCTCACTTTTTATCTTTATGTTATGACACAGAGAACCATTTAAAGTCAACATGAAATGCCATTTTTAGTCTGTAATGTGACATATTTCCGGGAAACAAATGTGGTAAGAGACTTGAGAAGTGATCGGATAGTGAAAAGTTGTCTCTGTATGACAGGTAGTTGCAACAAAGAGGGTAAAAACAGCTCATGAAGCACATGACCATGACAGCACATGAAATTACACTACCGTTCAAAAGTTTGGGGTCACATTGAAATGTCCTTATTTTTGAAGGAAAAGCACTGTACTTTTCAATGAAGACAACTTTAAACTAGTCTTAACTTTGAAGAAATACACTCTATACATTGCTAATGTGGTAAATGACTATTCTAGCTGCAAATGTCTGGTTTTTGGTGCAATATGTACATAGGTGTATAGAGGCCCATTTCCAGCAACTATCACTCCAGTGTTCTAATGGTACAATGTGTTTGCTCATTGGCTCAGAAGGCTAATTGATGATTAGAAAACCCTTGTGCAATCATGTTCACACATCTGAAAACAGTTTAGGTCGTTACAGAAGCTACAAAACTGACCTTCCTTTGAGCAGATTGAGTTTCTGGAGCATCACATTTGTGGGGTCAATTAAACGCTCAAAATGGCCAGAAAAAGAGAACTTTCATCTGAAACTCGACAGTCTATTCTTGTCCTTAGAAATGAAGGCTATTCCATGCGAGACATTGCTAAGAAATTGAAGATTTCCTACAACGGTGTACTACTCCCTTCAGAGGACAGCACAAACAGGCTCTAACCAGAGTAGAAAAAGAAGTGGGAGGCCGCGTTGCACAACTGAGCAAGAAGATAAGTACATTAGAGTCTCTAGTTTGAGAAACAGACGCCTCACAGGTCCCCAACTGGCATCTTCATTAAATAGTACCCGCAAAACACCAGTGTCAACATGTACAGTGAAGTGGCGGCTGCGGGATTCTGGGCTTCAGGGCAGAGTGGCAAAGAAAAAGCCATATCTGAGACTGGCCAATAAAAGAAAAAGATTAAGATGGGCAAAAGAACACAGACATTGGACAGAGGAAGACTGGAAAAAAGTGTTGTGGACAGATGAATCCAAGTTTGAGGTGTTTGGATCACAAAGAAGAACGTTTGTGAGACGCAGAACAAATGAAAAGATGCTGGAAGAATGCCTGACGCCATCTGTTAAGCATGGTGGAGGTAATATAATGGTCTGGGGTTGCTTTGGTGCTGGTAAGGTGGGAGATTTGTACAGGGTAAAAGGGATTCTGAATAAGGAAGGCTATCACTCCATTTTGCAACGCCATGCCATACCCAGTGGACAGCGCTTGATTGGAGCCAATTTCATCCTACAACAGGACAATGACCCTAAACACACCTCCAAATTGTGCAAGAACTATTTAGAGCAGAAGCAGGCAGCTGGTATTCTATCGGTAATGGAGTGGCCAGCGCAGTCACCAGATCTGAACCCCATTGAGCTGTTGTGGGAGCAGCTTGACCGTATGGTACGCAAGAAGTGCCCATCCAACCAATCCAACTTGTGGGAGCTGCTTCTGGAAGCGTGGGGTGCAATTTCTCCAGATTACCTCAACAAATTAACAGCTAGAATGCCAAAGGTCTGCAATGCTGTAATTGCTGCAAATGGAGGATTCTTTGACGAAAGCAAAGTTTGATGTAAAAAAAAAATCTTATTTCAAATACAAATCATTATTTCTAACCTTGTCAATGTCTTGACTCTATTTTCTATTCATTTCACAACGTATGGTGGTGAATAAGTGTGAATTTTCAGGAAAACACAAAATTGTTTGGGTGACCCCAAACTTTTGAACGGTAGTGTACATGCTTCATTGCATGTTTTTCTGCAGTTCCCCAGTAAAATGTCCAGCAGGGGGCGCCAAAAGCGAGTGGAGTCATAATTAGACAAGGTTTTTAAGGTAAATGTTAGATGGAGGTTTTAACGGGTAAAACATACCTCCCTAACATGAAACTTTAACCTAAACCTAACCAAAAGTGTCCTAAAAGTAAATGAGAGGTAGACACAAAACATACATCGTTAACTTTAACCAACACCTAAACCTAACCGAACCGTGTTCATTTCACCAGGAAACTGCAGCAAAACCTGGAACGCGGCACGTAAAAGTCAATTTGCAAAAATCTAGCTATAGTAGTGTGCATTATATGAGACTACAGTAGGTTGGCTAAAAAATAAGACGGCTTGGCGACCTTTTTTTTTAGTGATAGAGCAAATATAACATTTTACAAGATTTTTTGCAAAGACATTTTTCTTAATAAATAGGGTCAATTATGATTTCATGTTGACTTCAAGGCCTTTTAAAGTCACAGAACTGCTTTATTCAGTAAATAAAACTAAATAAAATACAATTATGTTCACCAAATACAGATGATAAACATACATACTTTGTTAAGTTTTAAGTATTTCTGATCAATTGTATATTGACAATCGTTTTATACAGCTAAATACTGATTATTTTAGCACACTGACCCAGTCCTTTCTAGTCCTGGGTGTTGTCGTTACTCAGAAAGGAAACTTTGTCCAGGTAGGTCATTGCTTTGCAGACTACCAAACTGTAGTATGTTTCCAATATGCCACAGCCCCTCCCATTTCCCTCCCCCAAATCTCTCCAAGCCACACCCATCAGCCCCACCCCCATTCCTGCTGAGCTGAATAGAAAGTTGTAGCAGCAGGGATTATATCGAATGTGTCGGTCGCCGGAAAATCGAGCGCTGTGAGTGGCCACCACACCTGCCCTTCTTGCGCACAGGCCAATCAGCAGGTCTGAGGGAAGGGGCAGTGCTACGTCCTCAGCAGCGACATAAACCTTCCTCACAACATCTTGTGACAAGAGGAAAGCGGGGCCAGAGCAGTAGTCTGGGAGATACTTATCAGGATACAAATGATACGGAAGGTAATGTGCTTTACCGGGTTCTCGCTCAGGTGGAGCCCGATGGATGACCCTGCCTAGGTAAAGGTCATCGGGGTGCGTTCTCAGCCCTAGCAGGTATGATGCAAGTGCAGGTAGGTTTAAATACACAGAGTCTTCGGAAAGCACGATGAATCGAGCTTCTTGGCAGAAGAGAAGTATCCAGCGAAGTGCCATTTTCACTTGCTCCCAATTTCCTCTCTCCCAGTTGCCTTGCAAAGCCCCGCCCTCACACAGCACAATGTCACAATAGCGTTCTGACTCCTCCCTCATTGACTCATGCCCCGCCTCTAAAGAGGAGGGGCTAATGAAGAACAATGTCCGCACAGCAACGCGCTGCACTGTGGTCTGATTGGCCCATGAGTTTCGCAAGGCCTCCCTTTGGCTTGAGTTTCCTTGGGAACTGAAGACCACTGTGAGGATGAGGAGGTCCTGATGATGAAGGCATGGCTCAGCGTTAATGGGATAGAGCTGCGAGGTGTTGAGCCTGGTTTCAGTCAGGTCCAGTTTGCGTGCACGCTCCCGAACCTCGAGGACAAATCGGTCGGTGTAAGCGGCAGGAGACGACTGCAGCAGGAACTCTTCGACAATGTCACCGCCAAACAGCAGGGCATGAAACAAGATGACGTTACACAACAGGAAACACCATTGATGAGTCTGTAACCGAAGCAAACAGATCTGGAAAGAGAATGCATCAACAAATATGTGACAAAATTGTAGCAACAACATCTTTAATCTTTAATACTTTGAGTGAAAGGGTTGGCTTGGATCCCAAACCTTAAGTATGAATAATAGTAAAAGTGATGCTTGCCTTAGGACAAGCCACCAAACATTTTTTACCAGCACTAAAACAATCCATTGAAAAGTTATTCTGTCCTTCTAATACACGCAATGCCCTAATCACTTCTTAGATGACCATCTTAAACCAGCTTGAATTTCCAGGCTGGTTTATGTTTGTTTGGTGCTAGTCTAACTGGTGGACCAGCATAACCCTGCTATTCACCGGCAAATCCTAGCTGGTCAACCAGCACGGGTCTCTCTGGTAAAACTGGGTGACCAAGGCAGTCTTGCTAGTTCATTTAGTTAAGCAGCTTGGTGGGTGACACCAGCTTTCCATGCAGGATCCAAAACACAAACTACACTTATCTGAGCTTGAAATAAAATGGTCTTCAAAGGTGTTTGGATGGCGGGGAATTTGGAAATTAGTGCTAGACAACAGTTGAGATAGAAAAGAGCTTGATAAATGAGCAATCTCTCTTACCTTCATGATGTTCATCTGGGAATGTCTCTCTTTCTTTTGTTTTCTGTCTCTCTTTCCTGCTTACTTTCTAAATCAAACGTCTTCTTTTGGTTTGGTTTTCCACCTGTTAATGCAAGTGCGTGAACTAGTGCGTTTGCTGCTTACCTGGACGTTTATTTCTAAAGTAAACTGACACCAGACAGGTAATGGTAACTTAACACAGCTCTGTCTCTACTGGGCAAAGATGCCCAGCTTCACCTACAGTAATAATTAATGAGTTCAGGATACATTACTCAAGAGGAACTAAGAGCACAGGCTATTCCCAGACAGGTTATGTATGTGTCTTATGGACCATTTTGCTTAAGGCTACAAACCTGTTCTGACCTGAGAGTATGTTTGATCAGTTCTTGAAGGTAATTTGGTGCTTTAAAGTAAAAATGTGAAATTATACAAAGTGGCTGCATTCCAATTTGAATAATATCCATACTACTTAATATGCAAGAACTAAGGTCAGTTTTAATTTTCCCCCATTTTTAGTATATTAAAATAGTTTGCCAAAGGTGCCCCGATTGTGTACTTTTTCCAGTGGATTATTAAGATGTGCAAGTGTGCATGCATTTTGACTTTATTAAAATCGTAATCGTATTACTTTACTGATCACTTTAATTGAAAAAGTAATCCCATTACTAATTACTTTACTTTCAAGTTACTTTCTAAAACACATTTCACAGTCAAGTTTGTTTTACGCTCAACAAATTAAAATAATGTCTATATTATAATGCTGCTTTCAAATGGACCTGAGAAGCTCGTACCTCCAAGTTGGACACTCATTACAATGACATTTCACGCATTCAAGAGGGAATCAAAATACAGAAAAAGCCAAACATAAGCTAATACGCAAAAAAACGATGTTGTTCCGTTGAATAAACATGAGTAAATAAACCAGCTTCACTTATACCTGACATAATGTATATGATTTATTAATGCATGGTATATAAAAAAGTATTAATTAATTTCCTTAAAACGAAACGTTGACTGTCAAAAATAACAAATTAATATTATTGAAATAAAAGCACAGAAGTTGAAAATAATTTTGCAAACCATCATCTTTCATGTTGACATGCCGCTTTCAAAATCCAAAATCAGAAATTCGGGGATCATCTAGAATTTCGACTTTTCCCAACTTTTACATGAATGCAAATAGGCGTACGGTACATATAAACAAAATTTATGTTTTAAACTTATTACAAATAAATAATATTATTCAGAAATATGTATAACCCATGTAATATACAGAACATAAAATCATTAACATCACGGAAAGTCAGTAAAAATAGACTCATAACAACAATTTTAAATGTAATGTGTTACACTACTTTTTTACTAAGAAATATTTTAGTATTAGATTACAGTGACTAATTACTATTTACTAACTAGAGGTTGATCCAACATTGGGGATAATGTACAGTCAGTCAGTTATTTTGACAAAATAAACTCCAACAGGGTGATACAAGAATTTAACATTATCCTGGTTATTACAAAACCAAATAAATAAATAAATAAATAGATATGACATAATGATTTGAATTAATTATTATGTGATAAGAATAAGAGCAGAGTGATATAAGATATATGTAACTAGCACAGCTATAGAGTTCAGCTGTCATTATCCAATGTCAATATTTGGCTATATTCCATATTGCTCTGTAATAAATTAAAGCACCGCAAAGTCTCTCAGGCACTTTATGTGTGTATCTGACAGTCAGAGTGAGTTATGGCTTGTAAATACCAGGCTTATTCCTGGTGTGAGCATTTGACTTTTGTAAGAATTAGATATGTGTGTGTGTGTGTGTGTGTGTGTGTGTGATGATTCACAGGTCGAAAGAAGAGCTATTTTTCCTCCTTCAAGCTCACATTCACATGTTGTCTATCATGTCAGCACTGAACTGCACACACACACACACACACACACACACACTTTTTCTATCATTGTGGGGGCCTTTCCATAGACTTTATACAGATCTAATGATTCTATCCCCTAACCCTACCCCTAAATCTAACCCTTATAGAAACCTTTTTGCCTTTTTACATTAAAAAAAATGCACAGTTTAGTATGTTTAATAAGCCATTTCACTCGTGGGGAAAGCAGGCTGGTCCCCACAATGTAGTATAAACATGTACACACACACACTCTCTCTCTCTCTCTCTCTCTCTCTCTCTCTCTCTCTTTCTGTCACTCATATTCACAAATAACCCTTTTACTGTCCTCACTTAAGATAAGTGAGGCTCTGCCTTGTACATGATGTACAACATAGAAAGGAAGGGTGGGAGGGAGTGAGAGAGAGAAAAAAAAGAAAATCAATGATACAGTGTTTGACACCAGGAAAAGTGCAATATCATTATGACATCAGTAAATTGAGTACATTTATAAACAGATTCTGTGTGTTTTTGTATGACATGAAGACTTACGAGATAGACAATAGAAAGGCAAAGTGTTTTAAAACGAAAATATCCATTATATACGTCTTTTATTCAACATGAAAAACAACTTTCAGTGAGGAGCTCTACTAAAAAGTCGCAGTTATTTAAGATTGCTGAATGTTCTCAGTGACTGTATTAAAAACAGAGAGTGGGAGCCTGGGCAACTCATCAACTTCAGGTTTCCTAAACAACCTAGGGAGGGCAGAGTCACATGGGATAACCTCCTCACAGTCATGATTAGGGGTTCTCGCTCTCAATGGGGCGGTGGTAAGTTGTGCGAGGATCGAGGAGAGAAGCATGAGCCTCCACATGCTGTGAGTCTCTGCAGTGTCATGCACAGAGCCACATGTTAAGATGCACGGATTGACGGTCTAAGAAGCAGAGGAAACTGAGACTTAACTGTAACGGCACCACCACCACGAGGACCTACTAAGTAGTGGGAATTGGGCATTCCAAATTGGGAGAAAAGGGGATGAATGCAGACCGTGCATCTTCAGGGCTTTAATTTTCTGAAGGCTGTGTGGCTGGCAGAAGTAACAGCTAAAGTCATTATTTAGTGGATTTCCAATACAGTCCTTACAGTCTTACCACTTCAATAACTGACATATGTATTTTATCAAGGCACAGACTGTAGAGACTATGATCTATTAATGTTCACAGCACAGATATAAAAGAATAACAACTGTTTTGATGGATCAGTTTCAGAAGTGACTGTTCAGTTTTCTGATAATTGACTGTATGGGAGAAATTGCTACACTCAATATGGCATTCCCTGATATTTTTACTCCAGAAAACACTTGTGCATTATCTGCCTGGAAAAATACACTTTTGTATGAGTTGGTGTAAATAAGAAAAAATTATTGTTATCTGATTTTAGCATGAGTTCACTGGTTCATATTTAGTCCTGGAGCGAATTATGGTAAACGCATTTGGCATGCGGTCTATAACAGAGGGGCTCAAGCCTAAGACTGGCCTGGAGCACTGAGAACCCCCACCCACCACTGACTATCTGACTAAAGCAAAAAATAGAAAGACATTTTTTAAATAATTGGTGTAGGAGTTATGAAATATAAAGGTGGAGATGGGGAGGTGAAGAGATGCTGGAAGAATCTGAGGACTGGCAGGCCTAGATTAAATTGTTCCTCATGCACTTACATTTGGAACTATAATAAACCGTAAGCTTGGAAACAAGTTTTCGAGATTTTGCTATTTCCAATTTAAGTAAACGGGAGATACACTTGCATGACTAGAAAAAAGCTGGCCTGAAGGCGGATTTCCAAAAAGTAGGATGGCAGGGGAAGACTCATATTTACATAAGTAAAGAACTACCTGATTTGTTAGAATTAGGTTAAGGGGTAGGTTTAGGCTTGGGTTATAGTTTATCTGACCAATCAGTTAGCGCTTCCCTGAGGAATTTAAATGACTTCAAACTTCCGTGCCTGGGGGCGTTACCAATATGGACGCAGCGTGAACTGACTTGGCCCAATAAGGACTTTGGATGCAATTATCAGGACACTCTTTAAGAGGCATCACAATTCTGTCATTTCCTCAGATTTGGGATTCCACACCTAGTTATCAATACACACACTTACTCAGATACGTCTGCAGTAGCAGGGTGTTTTTGTTCCCAATCCTCACACACACACACACACACACACACACACACACACACACACACACAGGACAGGGAATGCTCATTTCTCTCTCTGGTGATTCTGAAATTTAAAAGTAATAAGTCGAGTGTGATATCAGCCAGAAACACATGATGAGCGGTTGTGAAGGCATTTGAGCTCTGAGTTGTCATGGTAACAAATCTGGTTGCTAGGGTGATAATCTCATTACTGGCAAGGCAAAGTGGATAATGAATTGGTCACTGGTTTGGTAGATGACACTCAGAGTTTCATGGTCTTAAGTTAGATGACAGTTTGATTGGTTCTCAGGGTGGCATGAGTATTTAGTTGTCATGGCTTGATTGTGTTTTGATGTCTTGATATTGTCAGTGCAATTATATCCATTGTGTCCTCTAGTCAGTTTCTATGATTGTGTAGTATGATGTGTGTGTGGTCGAAGACAGATTTCTGTGCACATTGCAGACATGTCAAAAGCGGTGCTATGTTTGTCAACATGAGGTTATCAAATTTGTTGAGGTGACAAGCATAACAAATTGACATAAACAACCCCGATCCTCTGAGCTGCTGCTATGCTGAAACACTGCGCTTAGCGTTCAAAGCAATGTAAAATGACACAAAAGCATTTTCAAATGAAAGAGAGAGAGGTTTAAAGGAAAAAAAAAGATGAAAAAAAGAGAAAAACAAATAGCAGAACATCAGGATATAAAGATAACTGAACATGGCTGAACATGGCTGGATGGTTCTACTAAAGGCAGACAGAGTCAAGGGCATTCGGCTTACACCCACATGTGTGAGTCACATTAGTGTGTGTCTGCGCATTAAAGAAAAAATAATTGATTGGAATGGATAGGACATATTTATGTAAAAAGGTTGAGATAAACTGACTTAAATAATTCAGTTATTAGGGTGTTTGCTAAAGCAAGCATTACTATTGCTCATACTCAGAGTTTGGGATTTTAAAAAACCCGACCCTAAATATATAACTTGGACACATAACTCACTTTGGCATGACATTTTTTAATTATACCTGAAATTGTGTCATTTGTTGAGAAGCGTGCTGTTACCTTTCTTAAGCCACGTCCACACACGACTCTCATCAACACTAGAACAGCATTTTCATCTACCGAAAACAAAGCATATCAAAAACACTCTATTATTGCATTCTTTGTCAAATAATGATGACAAGAGTTTTCAAATAGAAACAGATTTAGTGATCAGACAAATGATTTTCACATGGCAGACCAGAATATCATAGAAACTTGTGGCTGGGCATTTTTGACTAGGACCTGTCAAACACCATAACGCGATAATTGTGGTGATGAGACAACATTCTGTGTTTATGTAGCATATTTCCTAAAACGAAAGACAAAAAGAGATTATTTGCCATCACGAGCTGCATTAGTCCAATCAGTGTTATCGATCCCGCAAATATGCCAATAAGAACGTTAACCCAGGGTTTACGAACATACAGTGTGAAACATCGGACATACTGTAAATACCCAGGATTAATGATTAATTATGAATAGTGTTCAGCAGGAAACCGATGGAGTGCGTACTCCGGGTAGGGAAGGAGGTATTGCCCCAAGTGAAGGAGTTCAAGTACCTCGGGGTCTTGTTCACGAGTGAGGGGACAATGGAGCGAGGGGTTGGCTGGAGAATAAGGGCAGCGGGGGCGGTATTGCACTCGCTCTATCGCACCGTTGTCACAAAAAGAGAGCTGAGCCGGAAGGCAAAGCTCTCGATCTACCGGTCAATTTTTGTTCCTACCCTCACCTATGGTCATGAAGGTTGGGTCATGACCGAAAGAACTAGGTCACGAGTACAAGCGGCCGAAATGGGCTTCCTCAGAAGGGTGGCGGGCTTCTCCCTTAGAGATAGGGTGAGGAGCTCAGTCATCCGTGAGGAGCTTGGAGTAGAGCCGCTGCTCCTTTGCGTGGAAAGGAGTCAGTTGAGGTGGTTTGGGCATCTGGTAAGGATGCCCCCTGGGCGCCTCCCTAGGGAGGTGTTTCAGGCACGTCCAGCTGGGAGGAGGCCTCGGGGAAGACCCAGGACTAGCTGGAGAGATTACATCTCCACACTGGCCTGGGAACGCCTCGGGGTCCCCCAGTCAGAGCTGGTTAATGTGGCTCGGGATAGGGAAGTTTGGGGCCCCCTGCTGGAGCTGCTGCCCCCGCGACCCGACTTCGGATAGATCCATTGAAGATGGATGGGTGGATGGATATGAATAGTGTTAAACATGAAACAGAATAACCCAGCATTCTGTTTACCCCAGGTTTAGAATAACCTGGGTGAACGATTTCAAGTGTAAAAAGCCCTATAGAATACCTTAGCAACATCACAGTGACATCCCGGAAACCACCCACAACACACTAGCATCGTGAGTCCCATTTTTTTAAAATAAAAAATAATATGCTAAATTTTTATATAAGTAATTCGGTTTTTACTAGTCACTATTTTAATATCTGTAATGTAATTTTTACTAGTAATAAAGTATTTTTAGATATCATTAATTACTCTCCCAATTGTCACATAGAATTAGAATTAGCATTTTTTGATATCAGGAATTTAAACTTTTACAAGTAACAATGTAATTGTTGATATCAAACTTTTTATTTTATACTAGTAAGAAAAGAATTGTTGATATGTGAAATTGGACTTACAACTAGTAAGAAACCAATTTTTGATATCAATAATTGCGTTTTGAATAGGAGTGAATGACAAATGGTTATATGACATGAAACTTTTATACATACCATGGTACTGAATGCTAACCATATTTAAGGACCATGGTAATACAGTGATATATGAATATGGTAATCATTCAATACCATGGTATTTATCTAATAATAATAAAATAAAATGGTATTGCTATGACACATGTCCTACAAAATGTTGCAGTATGGTGTACAGATAAACATCAGTAAATGTTTAGTCTGCCTTTTCTAAGCCCATAAAACTGTTGCTATGCTACTGTATGTAGCCTTGGTTACTGATGAGACATTTTGAGATCTTTTCAGAGATATTAAGTTATTCATCATGAATAAGATGCTGTTCAAGGTTGTCCAGAGCATGGCGCTGTGAGAGACCATTTAAAATGTTATGACGATCTTTCCTCTCAATTGTAGTTGGTGTGGGAACTGGAAGACTTCGGTGCGCCTCAGCTTTAAATGTTAAAAAATACATATATATCTTAAACTTTTAAAGATTTAAATGTCAAACCATTTCATGTATAACAGTATGATTTGATTTCGTCGACAGGTTTTTGGATAACGTTGTTTTACCTCACAATTTGTTTACTTAAGAAAGTTTTCATCCATCTATCTGATGAACAGATTTTGACCGTTGATTGTTGAATAACGGTTTTTTCGTTTTTAAACATAAAGCGCGCGATGCCTGAGGAGCTGTCTCGTGAGGAAGACGCGGTGGCCGTGTCGTTTCACTCCGCGCGCGACTCGCCGGTTGAAGAGATGCGAGGCACGTGCTACACCAACCACTCATTTGAATACGACGATGGGAGCATGCGCACCGTGCGCTTCAGGTAAAGCGCGCGAAATTTCAGCTGAAATGATGAAAGGAAAAAAAACGTATAGCTACAAACTCTGTAAAACTTGTTTGTCAGGTAAACTAAAAACTTGCTTTATGTGGTAACATATTAAAGTAACTGGCTCAATTCGTCAAAAAATATGAATCAACATAACTGACAAAGTAACTTAAATAGAAAATAGAAACAGCTCAAATATGTAAACAACTGCACAATTTCACTTAGAACTGGATAGATAGACAGATAGACAGATAGATAGATAGATGTAACTCTTTAAATTTCAATCTCTGTTACTCATCTCACTTTTTCCTCATTTCAGAAATGTTTGTCATGATGTGCCATACAAAGACACCAAAGGGATAAACCGTTTTCTTTTCAAAGTGTGAAAATATGCCTTTCACGTTTATCTATCTGTTTTCTATCTGTTAGTCCAAATTGTGAGGGCATAGGGGTGGTCTTGGATGTGCAGGAACTCGAGGTGACTGCCGGAGCGTCTGTTGTTCCCTCTCTTCAAACCCACTTCCGGTTCCGAGACCTGTTGCTAGGAGACCAGACATTGCAGAATGATGATAGGTATATATAATTACAATATCCTCTACCAAAATGACATTTTGTAAATTATTGCGCCATTCACCATAATTTTGTCTGCAACTTTATACCCGTGACACTGAATGCCAGTCTTTAGAGCCATATCTAAATGATCAGCTGTTTAAAATATTAAAAAATCAGAGCATTTTCTGAGCATATGTGCGAAATCCTATTTGGAGGATAATTTCATTTTCCCTTCCCTCTCAGGCCACAAGGGGGCCCCCTATACCCGTCTAATGGAGCCATAACGGATGCCTGAGTCTTACTCGTAGCATTTAGTATATATAAACTACTGGTTAAAAGCTTTGAAACACTTACTCATTCTTTATTATAATTGTTTGTTTGTTTTTGGAATAACATAAATGGAACTATGGGATAAATATGGTACTCTTGACATTTTCTCAACCAACTTCTCGAGGTATCACCCTGGGATGCATTTTAAACAGTATTGAAGGAGTTTCCATCCATGTTGGGCACTTATTGGCTGCTTTTCTTTATTATTTGGTCCAAATCATCAATTTCAAAAACTTTTTATTTTTATAAAATGTTAGTTTTATATTGAAATAAATTAATATGGTGGCACAATTATATTTTTGTCTACAAAACTAATTTCAAACATTTAAGCATACGCCTTCAGATCAAAAGATTTTTAAGATCATGAGAAACATTTCAGTCATGTGTTTCAAAACCTTTCATGGCTCTGTATATAATGATGTTTTTTGGTTCAGACAACCAAATGTGTTCATTTGATTTGCATGTAATTTAAGTTTTGCAAAAACGTTGCAATGCTCACGTAAATTTAACGAAACCAGGCTGGTTTGGCGAGACTACATGTTTTTCTGAACAATGGAAGATGAGGAAATGGACGGAGGAGCAATAGGAGTTTTTTTTTTTAAATTATTATTATTAACACTTTTTATTGATTTTCATGTAATAAAAAAAACTGAATAAACAATATTTATATATATATATATATATATATATATATATATATATATACACTCACCTAAAGGATTATTAGGAACACCATACTAATACTGTGTTTGACCCCCTTTCGCCTTCAGAACTGCCTTAATTCTACGTGGCATTGATTCAACAAGGTGCTGAAAGCATTCTTTAGAAATGTTGGCCCATATTGATAGGATAGCATCTTGGAGATTTGTGGGATGCACATCCAGGGCACGAAGCTCCCGTTCCACCACATCCCAAAGATGCTCTATTGGGTTGAGATCTGGTGACTGTGGGGGCCATTTTAGTACAGTGAACTCATTGTCATGTTCAAGAAACCAATTTGAAATGATTCGAGCTTTGTGACATGGTGCATTATCCTGCTGGAAGTAGCCATCAGAGGATGGGTACATGGTGGCCATAAAGGGATGGACATGGTCAGAAACAATGCTCAGGTAGGCCGTGGCATTTAAACGATGCCCAATTGGCACTAAGGGGCCTAAAAGTGTGCCAAGAAAACATCCCCCACACCATTACACCACCACCACCAGCCTGCACAGTGGTAACAAGGCATGATGGATCCATGTTCTCATTCTGTTTACGCCAAATTCTGACTCTACCATCTGAATGTCTCAACAGAAATTGAGACTCATCAGACCAGGCAACATTTTTCCAGTCTTCAACTGTCCAATTTTGGTGAGCTCTTGCAAATTGTAGCCTCTTTTTCCTATTTGTAGTGGAGATGAGTGGTACCCGGTGGGGTCTTCTGCTGTTGTAGCCCATCCGCCTCAAGGTTGTGCGTGTTGTGGCTTCACAAATGCTTTGCTGCATACCTTGGTTGTAACGAGTGGTTATTTCAGTCAAAGTTGCTCTTCTATCAGCTTGAATCAGTCGGCCCATTCTCCTCTGACCTCTAGCATCAACAAGGCATTTTCGCCCACAGGACTGCCGCATACTGGATGTTTTTCCCTTTTCACACCATTCTTTGTAAACCCTAGAAATGGTTGTGCGTGAAAATCCCAGTAACTGAGCAGATTGTGAAATACTCAGACCGGCCCGTCTGGCACCAACAACCATGCCACGCTCAAAATTGCTTAAATCACCTTTCTTTCCCATTCTGACATTCAGTTTGGAGTTCAGGAGATTGTCTTGACCAGGACCACACCCCTAAATGCATTGATGCAACTGCCATGTGATTGGTTGATTAGATAATTGCATTAATGAGAAATTGAACAGGTGTTCCTAATAATCCTTTTAGGTGAGTGTGTATATATATATATATATATATATATATATATATAGAGAGAGAGAGAGAGAGAGAGAGAGAGAGAGAGAGAATCGGCATAGGAGTTTTTAAGAAACTTATTAGATCATTATTTTTTGCATATCCATTTGGTGCACTGTGAAGCTAGAGCCATATAAATTATTCGCTTTAAATAAGATGGCTAGATAGACAGAGAGACAGACAGACAAACACATACAGAGAGATAGATAGAAAGACAGACAGACAGATAGAAAGACAGACAGACAGACACATACAGAGAGATAGATAGAAAGACAGACACATACAGAGAGATAGATAGAAAGAAAGACAGACAGACAGACAGACACATACAGAGAGATAGATAGAAAGACAGACAGACAGATAGAAAGACAGACAAATACAGAGAGATAGATAGAAAGACAGACAGACACATACAGAGAGATAGATAGAAAGACAGACACATACAGAGAGATAGATAGAAAGACAGACAGAAAGACAGACAGACAAACACATACAGAGATATAGATAGAAAGACAGACAGACAGAAAGACAGACAGACAGACAGACACATACAGATAGATAGATAGAAAGACAGACAGACAGACACATACAGAGAGATAGATAGAAAGACAGACACATACAGAGAGATAGATAGAAAGACAGACAGACAGACACATACAGAGAGATAGATAGAAAGACAGACACATACAGAGAGATAGATAGAAAGACAGACAGACAGACACATACAGAGAGATAGATAGAAAGACAGACACATACAGAGAGATAGATAGAAAGACAGACAGACAGACACATACAGAGAGATAGATAGAAAGACAGACAGACAGACACATACAGAGAGATAGATAGAAAGACAGACAGATAGACAGACAGACAGACACATACAGAGAGATAGATAGAAAGACAGACAGACAGACACATACAGAGAGATAGATAGAAAGACAGACAGATAGACAGACAGAGAGACACATACAGAGAGATAGATAGACAGACAGACAGACACATGGCCACTTCCCTCCAGTTAGACATAAATAGCCCCTTGAGCAGGTTATTATCTGTAATTGCTTCAGAACAGGAGGGAGAGAGGCTGGGCATTGCAGGTAGGTGGAAAGGAGGGAAAAAATAAACCTGCTCATTTGCCTAAAAACATTCCTTTCTTCTTTCTTTTTAAAATGACTGCTGAGTTCAATGTTCCTTCTTTTCACAGATGTCGTTGTGAACAATTATATCACATTATAATAACCCTGCATGCACTCATGTGACACTTCTTGTGTGACTTTTTGTGCACCATCACAAAGACCAACAGCATCACTGTTTATTTTATATGGCTTTAGGTACGTTGCTATGGCAACCATCATGCATTATACAATAGGTGGAGGAGAACATTTACGTTTGATAAGCGTTGTGCATTAATAGAACTGCACACAACTAATGGTCGAGTTGCCTCGTCCTACAGCTGTTTGTACATGTCAGCAACACAGACAGCCCCTTATGTTACATATATTTGACATAAAGATGCAGATAAAACTAAAAAGCCAATCTATTATAATGCACAAACATGTAAACACAAAACAGAAAGAGAAAAGACTGCAGAACTCTGGCAGTGAACTGCACGCTTGCGCGCCTGCAATCGAGTGTGTGGGCGGGTTATTTTAAACCACGCCGCTGTAGATTGTGTACTTCCATAACAATCAACTCAGCCCAGACTATACAAATCCTTCTCTAGAAGCCCTCTGGGTTTTCTTAGTTATGGAACAGAAGAATGCAGTGCCATCTTGGGTTAACCCGGCGCTGGTCAACTGGAGACTGGACTCTTTTGGTAGCGATGCTGGGCAAAGGTAGGATACATCTGTAAAAGAGTTACTGAGATGCTCTATTAAAAATAATCTCCTTTTTTGCTGTAATGGGTTTCTTATGCTGATGAGAGCTTATACAGTACAAGTTTCTGGAATAAAATGACTACTTTTGTCTTGCTAAGGCTAATTTCAAAGCTAACATTTTATGTATACTAAATACACACAATTATATAATATATTCACACTTTTGCATAATTTGGCAAAATGACAGCCAATTTTCTTTGTTTTCTTCAATCATCACTTGTGTCATATTTCATTTCAAACATGCTCTCTTTACTGCCACTTTTGTAGACTTGTTTAAAAGTACATTAACAGTCATAATCTTGACTCATTTTCACACAATAAATATTTAAATGGTGTATGCTTATTTCACGTATTGTAGTTTTAAATATGCAATAATTTGTCATTAGTTTAATATTGAAAGTCTGGGGCTAAAACAGTCAAATCTGTACATACAAGACATTTGAAAAGTACCAATAATAAATCATGGAGCGCTAGTAAAAAGTTTCCAATTCAGTTTGAATAAAATCCTCATATAACAAAAAGAAAAAAAAAGATCTGAAAAAATAAAAATCTGTTAGTTTTAATAAAAGTCAACCACTGGGACATGAAATTACCAAACATTTTATATATTGTTTTTTTCCTAAAATTTTAAATTTGGAGGAAAAAAAAAAGAAAAAGTTAATGTCCATGTTATTTGTCATCTACCCTTATAAGGTTAACGGTGCTAAATAATATCACATTCAACATTTCTAACAAATATAAATAACATTTGGTGCACATGTGGACACGTTATTCCAGGTGTCATGATGTTCGTGGTTCTGTTGAATTTTATGACAGCAAATATAAGCACCCGTCCTGCGGTCTCCATGGGAACTGGGGGACACATCACATCTCTGCCATGGCTGTCTGGAATTAAAATGTAGAGAATTGCTCTTAGTGCTGAACTGTGCAAACAGAGTAAAACATGGTGGTGGACAGAGATCACGAGGGTCCTTATGTGGCAGAATTATAAAGTCAGTTTCACACCCACATTTACTGGAAAACTCACACCTGCATTTATTGGCACATTAGCACAAATTGGGTGTTACCAATTTTTACTGACACTACTTAAGAAAATTCATGCATTGTGATCAGGACTATATCTTAGCATATGGGGGCCCTAAGCGAAATCCTACTTGGAGGTCCCCCAAGAATGTCACCACAATACAGTCTTCAACAAATTTGAATATATTAACTTAAAATTGGAATATATTCATTACCAAAAAATGACTTGTAGGTGCACTTCATGATGATGACAAACCGTTTGAGCGTGTGCGTTCCTATTACATTTCTACTTGCACACTTATATTCTCCCTTCCCTCTTGGGCCACAAGGGGGCCCCCTAAAACTGTCTAATTGAGCCATAACAGCTGCCCGAGTCATACTCGCAGCTTTTAGTATATTTAAAAAAATAAACAATATTAAATAAAAGAATGACTATGCTTTGTGGGGCCCCCTGATGGCTTGGGGTCACTAAGCGGCCACTTATACCTCTTATAGCTTTATTTATGCTTGCAACTCTGACTTTATAAGGCAGCACTGCTGTAGAACCTGGCAGGTTTATCTTTGCCAATGTAAATCTTTCATGATTAAATAAACTTATTCTTTCTCTTGGACTCCTTTCACTTTCTCCTCATCTTTTTTTCACCTGGGTCTACTTAATGACATTCTTCCAACATATAACGACGGTCTACCTTTGTGTATAACTTGTAATGTTTTTGTGTCCAGTGTCCACATGATGTTTTGTTTTGTAAAGTCATATTTGACATTTTTTTAGCCAGAACAGGAGATGTCATTGATGTATCAGTTTGCTGACAAGTACTTATCTGATTGTTAATGGTTGAGGTTGATAGACATGTCACTTGTTTTTCTGCAGGGTTCATGTGGAGTTTTATGTGGATGAGAACACATTTAAAGAGAGACTTAAGCTTTTCTTCATCAAAAACCAGAGATCCAGTAAGTAAACTTTTTGAAGAATGTTCCTGGTTCAATACAATTTATCCTCAATCAAGAGCATTTTGGCAAAAATGTTGATTGCCACAAAATAATAATAATAATAATAATAATAATGATTAAATCGTCCCTATTTATTTAAAAAAAAACAAAGTGGTTACAGTGAGGCACTTACAATGGAAGTGAATGGGGCCAATCCATACATTAAAATACACACTGTTTCAAAAGTATTGATAGTCTGCTCTTATATAGCGCCTTTTTAACCTTAACGCTATTCAAAGCACTGTGACTCATTCACCCATTCACACACACACACACTCACACACCAATGGTGGCAGAGCTGCCATGCAAGGTGCTAGCCTGCCATTGGGACCAACTTGGGGTTCAGTGTCTCGCCCAAGGACACTTCGGCATGTGGAGTCATGTGGGCCACGATTCGAACCACCAACCCTGCAATCAGTGGCCGACCCGCTCTACCAACTGAGCCACAGCCGCCCCAAATATATGATATAGCCACAAGACATATCTGTGTAAAGTTCTTTCCAATATTGCAACTTCATTTCCATGATAATGAAACACTGTAATCCCTATATTGGAAATAACGTCCCACAGAAAAGGTTAGTATGTGGTTTTCTCACACTAAATCATGTTAATACGTATAATGTTTACCCTTGTCATGGCTGTGGTTTTGAAATGGTGTATATTTTAATCAGGGACTAAAAAACATTTTCGGTTCGTTCTGAGCACAAACTGAATTTTCCGAAAGTTACGAAGCCTCCGTTCCAAATGGTAGCCAGTTAGAACAAAATAAAGGAATGGGTAATAACGTTATTTTTTAAATGACAGTACTCTGCACTAAGGGGTGGGTGAAACAAGACCTCACAAGAGAAACAAGCAACGGGGTCTGGAAAAACAAGCCCAAAATAAGCCACTTGCCTCACCAAAATTAGTAAAAATATTTATATAAATTAAAAAATATTCCGTATGGTGGATTTATCAGCATAGAAATTGTTACAAGCATACAGTTAAGTCTAATTTTAATTACAGATCTGCTTCTCAGTCAAAACCACAGCAGCATCAAATCTGTATTAATGCATCATATCTTACAATAATTTATTGAAGACTTGGCAACAACTGAGAAATTTACTTTTTACTTTTAAAAATGTTTTCCTTGTATGTGCATTCACAGTGCATGTACTGTATATGTAGTAATTATACATAGTTTTTAAAAAGGTCTTCATTCACAGAATCTGAGATCCACAACGGGAAATTAGGCAAAGAAATGCGTGATGCAGCAGTTTCCTTCAGGATCAAAGCACACGTTTCATTTTTTCGGGCAACATGAAGTGGTGTAATTCAAAAAATGTACTGTGATAAACCCTTTGGTGTTTGGTATATAATAATCGGAATTAAATTAACCAGTTATAACCGGTTACCAGCATTTAAAAATAAAGTTTTTACTCCGGAACAATTGAAAATCACTTTTATTTCTGTTTTCGTTCCTTGAAATGTTTTTAGTCCCTGATTTTTAATGGCTTCATTCACTTCCATTGTAACTCCCCTTCTGTAATTCCTTTTAATTTTCTCACCAATTTGAAATGCACAATTCCCAATGCGCTCTTAGTCCTCGTGGTGGCGTAGTGACCCGCCTCAATCTGGGTGGGCGGAGGACGAATCTCAGTTGACTCCACGTCTGAGACCATCAATCCGTGCATCTAATCACGTGGCTTGCTAAGCTCGTTACCGCGGAAACGTTGCGCATGTGGAGGCTTCACGCTATCGTCCTCGGCATTCACGCACAACTAACCACACGCCCCATTGAGAGCGAGTACCTCATTATAGCGACCACAAGGAGGTTACGCCATGTGACTCTACCCTCCCTAGCAACTGGCCCAATTTGATTGCTTAGGAGACCTGGCTGGAGTCACTCAGCACACCCTGGATTCAAACTCACGACTCCAGAGGTGGTAATCAGTGTCAAAACTAGCTGAGCAACCCACTCCCTTTGTAATTCCTTTATTATATATATATATGTATATATATGTATATAAACAAAGGAGCATTAAGCATTAAGTAGCCATAAAATGGGCATATGAGTAATACATTTAATGCTGATTTGTGGCATTTTACCCTCTATGATATAGGTTTACGGATCCGAATATTTAACTTCTGTCTGAAGCTTTTGACATGTGTTCTTTACATTATACGAGTAATGACGGACAATCCGGCCCAGCACATCCACACATGGTAAGAACTGCCTGTTAGTGTGTGTATGAGTGTTTTATCACCTAGAGAGCACACTGGTGACTCATATCTGCTGGCATTAGACAAGCAATTTCATGTATATAAAGAAAGTTTGAGATACAGTTTCAGGAGCTAGTATAAATATCCTCATATATTCAGGTGTCACAGTCAGCAACCCACACCCTCCTCTTCCTCTCGCTACAGCATCAACTGCAACAGCACCAGCCAGACCAATGAGATCAACTGGTGAGACAAGTGATCAACATCACTGAATTGACAGTTTATTCCCAGTTAGATGAATGTTTATCATTCACTTGCACCTTTTTCTGGGGTGAAATCTCTCTCGTTCTTGCAGGGAGCTGATATTGTGGGTAGACAGAAAAATACCGGTGTGGGCAATTCAGGTGAGTCAAAAAAACAAAAAACAAAAGAAAGAGAGAATAAATGGTTATGCTTTTACTGTTTATGTTCTTACCTGTTTGCACATTTGCTCACAGGTGATTGTAGCATCCATTAGTTTTATGGAGGCCATGTTGCTGATGTACCTCAGCTACAAGGTAAGAGGGTCTAAGCTAAGAGACCTCTTTTTTCTTTTTAAGAAAGCATGATGTATTTTACATCAGATTGGGTTAGATTGTACCTGCGCATGTGTTTTTCCAGGGTAATATTTGGGAGCAGATATTTCAGGTGTCTTTCCTACTGGAGATGTTGAATACGGTCCCGTTCATCATAACGGTAACGTACATATTTCAATCTGGTCTCATAGAACCACGTTACAATACATACATTTTTTGCTAAATAAATTTGTCGTGGCTTGTGCATACCGCAGGAGTCTCTCTGTGAGATGAACACTAGAGGCGCTACAACAATATTGACTTTTATCGCACATATTTAAAGTAAAAGGACGGATGAGGGCCTGGGTTGTTCAGCAAGTAAAGACGCTGACTACCACACCTGGAGTCGTGAGTTCGAATCCAGGGCGTGCTGAATGACTCCAATCAGGCTTCCTAAGCAACCGATTGGCCCGGTTGCTAGGGAGGGTAGAGTTACGTTGGGTTAACAGCCTCGCAGTCGCTATGATGCGGTTTGTTCTTGGTGCGGCACGTGGTGAGTTGTGCATGGATGCCGCAGAGAATAGCGTGAGCCTCCACACGCACTACGTCTCCGCGGTAAAGCGCTCAACAAGCCACGTGATAAGATGCACAGATTGACTGTCTCAGACACGGAGGCAACTGAGATTCGTCCTCCGCCACCTGGAGGAAATGCACAATTCCCAATGCGCTCTTAGTCCTCGTGGTGGCGTAGTGACTCGCCTCAATCCGGGTGGCGGAGGACGAATCTCAGTTGCCTCCACGTCTGAGACCGTCAATCTGCGCATCTTATCACGTGGCTTGCTGAGCACATTAGCACGGAGACCTAGCTCATGTGGAGGCTTCACACTATTCCTGCAGCATCCATGCACATCTCACCACGTTCCCCACCAAGAGCGAGCAACTCAGGGTTCAGTGTCTTGCCCAAGGACACATGCCCACCATCCCTGCGATTAGTGGACAACCCTCTCTACCACCTGAGCCACAGCAACCCCGTAAAGTAATACATAAAATTCCAGTGGTTAAATCCATGCCTTCAGAAGCGATATGATAGGTGTGGGTGAGAAACAGATCAATATTTAAGTCCTTTTTTACTATCAGTCTCCAGCTTTGATTAGCCCCGACCAGTAGGTGGCTGAATGTGAAAGTGAAAGTGTAGATTTTCAGTACAAATGGCTTAAATATTGATCTGTTTCTCACCCACACCTGTCATATCTCTTCTGAAGACATGGATTAAACCAGTGAAGTCTTTTGGATTACTTTTATGCTGCTTTATGTCCTTCTTGGACCTTCTGAGTTCTGGTCACCATTCACTTGCATAGTATGGACCAACAGAGCTAAAATATTCTTAAAAAAAATCTTAAAAAGTCATGCACAACTGGGATGGCATGAGAGTGAGTAAATGATGAGAGAATTTTCCTGTAATAATTTACTTTTTGATTAATTCTGTGCATCAGATCTTCTGGCCACCTCTCAGAAATCTGTTTATCCCAGTGTTCCTCAACTGCTGGCTCGCCAAGTGTGCTCTGGAGAGTATGATAGTGAGTGTGAACAAACCCCAAATAAATGCAGAATGATGACTATCCAGTGACTTACGGCCTTTCGAATGACAACTTGTTTGTGTATGTTACAGAACGATCTGCACAGGGCGATCCAGAGGACGCACTCCGCCATGTTTAACCAAGTTCTCATACTTATCTGCACTCTTTTATGTCTCGTTTTCACTGGGTGAATATCTCTATCAGTTCCTGTTTCTCTATAATTGTTTTCCTTCTTTCTATCACTCATCACCTACAATTACTTCCATTCTTTTTCTTTGTCTCTCAGCACATGTGGTATCCAGCATTTAGAACGTGCTGGTAAGAAGAGCCTGTCTCTCTTTAACGCTTTGTATTTTTGCATCGTAACCTTCTCCACGGTGGGCTTTGGCGACGTGACACCTCAGATCTGGCCGTCTCAGTTGCTGGTGGTGGTGATGATTTGTGTGGCTCTGGTAGTGCTGCCCCTGCAGGTGGGAGAGTTCAAATCTAGTCACTCATTCAGACTCATTTAAAAATGACTATTGTTGAGGTAGGAATAGCACATTACCATACTAGTCTTACTATGACTGTGACTCCAGCCAGGTCTCCTAAGCAACCAAATTGGCCCGGTTGCTAGGGAGGGTAGAGTCACATGGAGTAACCTCCTTGCGGTCGCGATTAGGGGTTATGCACATGTATATGTTATTCAAGAATAAAAAGTATTATTATTATTATTATTTTGCAAAGTAACACATTATATAAACGTACATACACGCTCGGTGTAAACGTCAGCGTCCGAATTCACTCGCTCATTTCATTCACTCCCTTCTGATATAGAGCACTCAGGGGCATGTCCAGGATTTTTTGCCATGGGTGGTAAAGGGGTGGCAAGAGTTGAGTAAGGGGTGGCATCCAGTAAGTTCGTCTGACGGGGATGGGGGGGGGGGGGGGGGGTTGTCTACCGAGGCAGAATGCTGTGTTCTCGCAGGATGTGTTAAGTCATTGCGCACCATCTCCAGGACGTGAACGAGGTCCAAGTTGTGGTGGCAATTGGGGTGCCAAAGCTCATGCTGGCCCCACACCTGCACTCACAGCCATTCTCCATATAGACCTTATTCACGCTAGCGCCATCTTTGATTTTTAACTGGAATGGCAACGAGGCTGTGAGGGATAAACTTACGGTCTCTTCAATGGGCTGTACAGCAGTTTAAAGTGTTTTTGGATCGTCCCAGAGACAAAACATTGATAAAATATCTGTCCAAGAACATTCAGTATACAAAGAAAATCAGATGTGATCTAGGAACTTGATGCAGTTTTATACCATTCGAGCCATTGAAGAGATGGTAAGTCTATCCCTCACAGCCTCATTATCATTACCATTAAAAATCAAAGATGGCGCTAGCATGAATAATGTATATAGAACATAGTGAATGAGTGAATGATTTCAGACACCCTCAAAGCTCAAAGAACTCAAAGTGCTCTGGCTTCACCCTAAACGATTATGTAATATTCCTGGTCAAAGCGGGTTCAAACACACAGTGTTAATGACAGTGACACAGAGGAGGAGACGCGCATTTACTCTGTTTCTACGGTGTGATAAAATTATGAAACAATATCTCAAAGGACGAAGAAAGAAGTTTTTTTCTAAATGAGAAATAAGGGCTTGTGGGCATTAAAATAACGTGTAACGGTGAAGAAATTAGGACAGAAATATTTTACTATTACATAATCTAATATAAATATAATAAAAAATATCAAATAAATTAGTTCCAAAAGCAACAATGGAAACTAAAAGTTGACCAAATCTAAAGGAGAATTTAAAAAGTTATTTTTCATGTCATTCATACGTTTTTAAAGCCTTAAGAGGAAATCATATGTCACGATTGTATTATTTGATCTATACATTTTATAATTTTACAAGTTAAATATGTAAACATTTCTACTTAAAGGTGCACTCAGTAACTTTTTCGTCATTAAAAGAGTTTTATTTCAGAATTTTGAAACATATGTATTAAAATCATGACCACTCCTTTGAGATGAAGACTCTTGCCATCAGGGCCGTTTCTGACCATTTTGGCACCCTAGGCGAGATCGTGAATGTTGGGAGGGGGGGGGGGGGGGGGGGTGGCGGTGAGTGCAGTGCGGAGTTTGGAGGCGGCTTTCTAAATTGGTGCCCAGAAACAGCCCTGCTAGCCATATCAGCAACCGTATAAAAGCTGTTTAAATCTACATGGGGGAGGGGTGCCCTCATGGGGGCTGCCATTTTAAAATCACATGACCAGCTGAATAGTACTCGCTTAATCTCAGTAACCGTCTTTTTATTGGACACTTTCACTCTTTTGGGTAATTGTAGGTAAAGCTAACAATTATAAATGGCTGTAAGCTACTATTCCATTCTGAACCATATTGTTAAAGATCTTTTAAATACTGTATGTCCTGCTGTCTTTTACTCAATATTTTCTATTACCAAGTGACGTTTAATTCATCCTCTCTTCTCTGGCTGTAGTTTGAAGAGTTGATTTATCTGTGGATGGAAAGGCAGAAATCTGGGGGAAACTACAGCAGACATCGGGCTCAGACGGAGAGACATGTGGTCTTGTGTGTGAGCACTCTCAAAATCGACCTGCTCATGGACTTTCTTAATGAGTTCTATGCTCACCCGCACACACAGGTAAGTGTGAATGTTTGGTTTGTTCACAAAATGTTTTTTCTCTCCAGAAAGAATCTTTGTAAGGTATCTAATCCATATAATGTATTATTCAAGATATCTAATTTTCACTGTGTTTTGTGATGTATGTGCATATTTTTAGGATTATTACGTGGTGATTTTATGTCCATGTGAAGTAGACGTCCAGGTGAGGAGGATATTGCAGATTCCACTCTGGTCTCAAAGGGTAATTTACCTGCAAGGCTCCGCCCTCAAAAACCAGGATCTGCTCCGAGCCAAGTGAGTGACAGCCTCATTGTCCAATCACAGCAGCATTTAACATTTAGTCATATAGGGGGCCTGGTTAATTCAGTGAGTCTGTGTGCGCGCGTGCGTGAGTGTGTGTGCGTGAGTGTGTGTGCGTGCGTGTGTGCGTGTGTGCGTGTGTGCGCACGTGTGTGTGTGCGTGAGTGCGTGTGCGTGCGTGTGTGTGTGTGTGTGTGTGTGTGAGTGTGTGTGTGTGTGTGTGAGTGTGTGTGAGTGTGTGTGTGTGTGTGTGCGTGAGTGCGTGTGTGCATGTGAGTGCGTGTGCGTGCGTGTGTGTGTGCGTGTGTGAGTGTGTGTGTGTGTGTGTGTGTGTGTGAGTGTGTGTGTGTGTGTGTGTGAGTGTGTGTGCGTGAGTGCATGCGTGTGTGAGTGTGTGTGTGTGTGTGTGTGCGTGTGTGTGTGTGTGCGTGTGAGTGTGTGCGTGAGTGTGTGTGCGTGCATTTGAGTGTGTGTGTGTGAACGTGTGTGAACGTGTGTGAGCGTGTGTGTGTGTTTGTGTGTGTGTGTGTGTGTGTGTATGTGTGTTTGAGTGTGTGTGAGTGTGTGTGTGCGTGTGTGTGCATGTGAGTGTGTGTGTGAGTGTGTGTGTGTGTGTGCGTGTGTGTGTGCGTGTGTGTGTGCGTGAGTGTGTGTGCGTGAGTGTGAGTGTGTGTGTGTTTGTGTGTGCGTGTGTGTGTGTGTGCGTGTGAGTGTGTGCGTGAGTGTGTGTGCGTGCATTTGAGTGTGTGTGTGTGAACGTGTGTGAACGTGTGTGAGCGTGTGTGTGTGTTTGTGTGTGTGTGTGTGTGTGTGTATGTGTGTTTGAGTGTGTGTGAGTGTGTGTGTGCGTGTGTGTGCATGTGAGTGTGTGTGAGTGTGTGTGTGTGTGTGCGTGTGTGTGTGCGTGTGTGTGTGCGTGAGTGTGTGTGCGTGAGTGTGAGTGTGTGTGTGTTTGTGTGTGTGTGTGTGTGAGTGTGTGTGCGTGAGTGTGCGTGAGTGTGTATGCGTGCGTGTGAGTGTGTGTGTGTGTGTGAGCGTGTTTGTGTGTGTGAGTGTGCGTGTGAGTGTGTGTGTGTGTGTGAGCGTGTGTGAGCGTGTGTGTGTGTGAGCGTGTGTGAGTGTGTGTGCGCGTGCGTGTGTGTGCGCGTGTGTGTGTGAGTGTGCGTGTGTGTGTGCGTGTGTGTGTGCGTGTGAGTGTGTGCGTGAGTGTGTGTGCGTGCATTTGAGTGTGTGTGTGTGAACGTGTGTGAGCGTGTGTGTGTGTGTGTGTGTTTGTGTGTGTGTGAGTGTGTATGTGTGTTTGAGTGTGTGTGAGTGTGTGTGTGCGTGTGTGTGCGTGTGTGTGCATGTGAGTGTGTGTGTGAGTGTGTGTGTGTGAGTGTGTGCGTGTGTGTGTGCGTGTGTGTGTGCGTGAGTGTGTGTGCGTGAGTGTGAGTGTGTGTGTGTTTGTGTGTGTGTGAGTGTGTGTGCGTGAGTGTGCGTGAGTGTGTGTGCGTGCGTGTGAGTGTGAGTGTGTGTGAGCGTGTTTGTGTGTGTGAGTGTGCGTGTGAGTGTGTGTGTGTGTGAGCGTGTGTGAGCGTGTGTGTGTGTGAGCGTGTGTGAGTGTGTGTGCGCGTGTGTGTGTGTGCGTGCGTGTGCGCGCGTGCGTGCGTGCGCGCGTGTGTGTGTGCGTGCGTGCTTGTGTGCATGCATGCAGGTGTGTGTAATCATTTTACTCAAAATTACCTTTGCTTGTGTTTCATAATTTCCATACTTTTATGGCCTACAAAAATATTTTTAAATGTTAAGTTATAAATGTTTTGTTATATATTTAATTGGTTGCTGTTCTCCAATCTGCTACTTGCTTTTTCTGTCTCTCTGATTTGTAGTTTTGTTAATATTCTTCTGTGATTGATTGCTTGTGTTCTGATAGGATGGACGATGCCGAAGCGTGTTTTATTCTCAGCAGCAGGAATGAAGCTGATCGCATGGCTGCAGTAAGCTCTTAAATCACTAACCTCTCATTCATCAATCACATGTATTGATAAAAGTTCACACTTTCATATAATCTAGATTTGAACTCCATCTGGTGTATCAGAAGGTTTGACTCTTCTTAATAATGTATCTGTCAATAAATAATTATTAATCAATATATTATCCTGCTTATTTGCAGGATCATCAGACCATCTTGAGGGCTTGGGCCGTGAAGGACTTTGCTCCAAACTGCCCTCTCTATGTCCAGATACTTAAACCCGAAAACAAGTTCCATGTTAAATTTGCAGGTAATTATTTTGTAACTCTTTTTCTGAAAATTGCATTAATTAATTTTAAACATATTCACGCCTCTATTTTTCCTTTTTATCTGGTTCTTTCTCACTTTTTATTCATTTTATAACTTAAAAACATCACAGTTCCTCATTAGAGTTCATTCGCTTTGTTTAAGGACCTTGGACAGCTCATTCTGTAACTGTATCTGAGCAATGCGTCTGTTTCCTTCAATAGATCACGTCGTGTGTGAGGAGGAGTTTAAATATGCCATGTTAGCTCTGAACTGCCTGTGTCCGGCCACCTCTACGCTGATCACTTTACTGGTCCACACGTCTCGCGGACAGTGAGTCAAAACTCCTTTAACACCGTATACATAATGAGAACTGTCATGTAAGTCACCCTAATAGGTTAGGAATTGAACTGTTAACACAAAGTAAATGAAAAAAGGTTGAATTTAATGTTAAAACTCTTTTAGAGAAGGGCAGCAGTCTCCGGAGCAGTGGCAGAGGATGTACGGGCGCTGTTCGGGTAACGAGGTGTATCACATCCGCCTGGGTGACAGTATGTTCTTCAGAGAGTACAACACCAAAAGCTTTACCTACGCAGCCTTTCACGCCCACAAAAAGTAGGTTTATGCACATTACGGGTGTTTCTTCAACTTTGGGCCGTTTTAGCACTGTGGACTTCTTGAAAGTAAAGTCTCGTTAAAATCACTTTTATATATATTTTATATTTCTTCTCAAGCATGCTCTTCACGGACACTTTTGTCCACTTGGTTAACAAGTACACTGACTTTAAAAAAACAAACTTTAATGGGGCAATACAAATAATAGTTTTAATGAAAAACTCAAAAGACAAACACACAGGACGACGGACATGTCCGTAAGGATCTCTCTCTCCCGCACCGCCCTCTGCGATCGGCCTTTATCCCTCTCGGTGGCTTGATTAGCCTAATACGGGACCGGGCGTGTCGAGTCACGACCCGGCCCCGCCCTCCGCCGTGCCACAAAAGGCTTTTGAAAAGTACCAAAAATAAATGATGAAGGACTGTTTAAAAGTCAGTAATGTGTTACTGTTTTAATGTGACCTTATAAAAGAAAATAGTTGCTTGAAGTTGAAGAAACACCCATACATAAAATGCCAAATTGGGGAGAAAAATAATAAAGAATTTTATCGCCATGATTTTTGAATCGGTGTTTGTGTAGGTACGGTGTGTGTATGATCGGTGTGAAGAGAGAAGATAACAAGAGCATCTTGTTAAACCCTGGACCTCGTCATATCATGGCTGCCAGTGACACTTGTTACTACATCAACATTACAAAGGAGGAAAACTCCGCCTTCATCTTCAGACAGAAAGCAGATCAGGGAAAGGGGCGGAGCCACTGTGATATTTTAAACAGCCCGTCTGGCCTGCCTGTTCACAGCATAATTGCAAGCATGGGTGAGTAAGAATGGATAGAAGAGAGGAAGGTCAGGTATCTTCAAGAGGGTCTGTTTGTCCAACATTGTGATTCTTTTCAGGAACGGTTGCTTTGGATTTTGAGAACACCAGTCCCACTGAAACCGGCATCAAACTGGCTCCGCCCGCAGAGAACGATGCCGGAAGTCGCCGCCCAAGCATAGCTCCCGTTCTGGAGATAGCTGACTCCGCCTCCTTACTGCCATGTGATCTGCTCAGTGACCAATCAGAAGATGAGGCCGGCCACTCGGATGAAGACGTAACAGCTAATGAGTAAAATCTAACTCAAAATCCTTGTCCTTACCAATCAGTGAATAAATAAAAAACACTTTCAAAGGTAGTCAAGAATGCATGTGACCACATCACATTTGAGGTGTAAACGCAAATCTGTCCTGTATGCATCCCGGACAGCAGTGAAGTGAGTCTTTAGAATAAATAGTGTTTGGCTTTGTCAAGCCAGCATAACGAATCCACATCATTTGCACTAATAAAGTGATTCATGTCATTTTTCACAGATTTGTTAAAGGATACCCCCCAAACTCTCCTTATATCGGGAGTTCCCCGACCCTCTGCCACCTGCTACCCCAGAAAGCCCCTTTCTGCTGCCTACGGCTTGACCAGGTGAGCACAAGCCAGCACTATGAATGGCATAGTCGTGTTTTATTTGCATAATTTGCTAACAGTAATATACCATGTCAGCATGTCATATTGGTCTCAATTTTGCTTTTGTAGAGCTGCGACCATGTTAGCTTTGAAGATGCGAAAGCATATGGCTTCAAAAACAAACTAATCATAGTTTCTGCGGAGATGGCAGGAAATGGCCTTTACAACTTCATAGTGCCTTTAAGAGCCTATTACAGACCCCGGAGAGAACTCAACCCTATAGTCCTGCTGTTAGACAACCTGTAAGAGTACACACACTCACACACACACACACTAACCAACAGATTTACACTTATCTCTACAAACACAGAACATTTAGTGGTATTAATGCTTGGAAAATGAATCTGCAACCCACCAAACACCATGTCGGAACCAACTGAATTGAATATGTGGAAATCTTTCTATTACATCCAGACCTGATGACCACTTCCTTGAAGCCATATCCTGCTTTCCAATGGTGTACTACATGGGCGGCACCATTGACAAGTACGTCTAGACGCCGAACACCCTCTAACTTTCGCTTTTGTCTATTTAAACACAGACCTCTGGATTTGGATAATCTGATTGGTTGTTTTTATGATTGACAGTTTGGACAGCCTGTTACAGTGTGGGGTTTTGTGTGCGGATAATCTTGTGGTGGTGGATAAAGAGAGCACTATGAGTGCAGAAGAAGACTACATGGCCGACGCTAAAACTATAGTCAATGTGCAGACTATGTTCAGGTAAACAGTCCCAACAGGAAGTCCTGCCCCAAACTCATGCCATTTGTTTTTTTAAATTACATAGTCGTGGAGGCCTGGGTGGCTCAGCGAGTATTGACGCTGACTACCACCCCTGGAGTCATGAGTTTGAATCCAGGGCGTGCTGAGTGACTCCAGCCAGGTCTCCTAAGCAACCAAATTGGCCCGGTTGCTAGGGAGGGTAGAGTCACATGGGGTAACCTCCTTGTGGTCGCTATAATGTGGTTATCGCTCTCGTTGGGGCGTATGGTGAGTTGTGCATGGGTGCCGTGGAGCCTCCACGTGCGCTACGTCTCCGCGGTAACACGCTACCAAAGCCACGTGATAAGATCCTCGGATTGATGGGCTCAGATGCGGAGTCAACTGAGATTTGTCCTCTGCCACCCGGATTGAGTCACTAAGTCACCACGAGGACTTAGAGCACATTGGGAATTGGGCATTCCAAACTGGGGAGGAATGGGGGGAAAAAATGACATCACTCTTTACCCATCTAATTTTCTCTGTCTGTATCTGTCCAGGTTGTTTCCAAGTCTGTGTATAATAACAGAACTGACTCACCCCTCGAATATGAGATTCATGCAGTTCAGAGCAAAGGACTGTTACTCCCTCGCCCTGTCTAAACTAGAGAAGGTGAGGTGAGAAGAGCACAATGTGGTACAGATTATGTTTTTCTTTCTATGGTGGGTCACCACTTGATGTCCAATGTAAAATATGGGTCCCGAAGCAAAACCAGTTGAGAACCACTGCTGTAGAGTATTGTAATTCATAATCCCTGCACCTGTGAAGATGTTAAAGTGTAACATGTTTGTTTATGTGTTTCTGATTGGCAGAAAGAACGTGATAAAGGTTCTAATCTCGCCTTCATGTTCCGTCTACCGTTTGCAGCTGGTCGAGTCTTCAGTATCAGCATGCTGGACACGCTTCTCTACCAGGTAAATGCTACAAATGCTAAACTCTTGCATGGATACAACTTTGCAAACTATTGTATTTGTGCTTAATGTTTGTGGAGTTTGTGTTAATATTATATTTGGATGTGTGTTTTGAGTGTTTTGTGAAGGACTACATGATCCCAATCGCCAGATTACTGCTCGGGCTGGACACCACTCCTGGATCAGGGTTCCTGTGTGCTGTGAGTCCAACACACTCTTGTGTGTATGTGTATATTTCAAGCAGTATATCTCTATATATTAGTGTTTATTAGAGCAGTTTTGACTGATCTATGAGTGTGTATGTTTATGAATATATTCCCATGTGTAGATGCGTGTGTGTGAAGCTGACCTGTGGATCCGTACATACGGGAGATTGTTCCAGAAGTTCTGCTCGTCTAGTTCAGAGATTCCCATCGGAATCTACCGCACCGAATCACACTCACCTCCTGAGGTTCAGTCTGTCTGTCTATCCATCTATCTATCTATCTATCTATCTATCTATCGTTCCATCAATCTGTCTGTCTGTATATCTGTCATTCTATTTTTCTGTCTGTCTCTCTATCTGTCTGTCTGTCCGTCTATCTTTCTGTCTGTCTCTCTATCTGTCTGTCTGTCTGTCTATCTTTCTGTCTGTCTCTCTATCTATCTGTCTGTCTATATATCTATCATTCTATTTTTCTCTCTATCTATCTGTCTGTCTGTCCAGCTATCTTTCTTTCTGTCTGTCTGTCTATATATCTGTCATTCTATTTGTCTGTCTGTCTGTCTGTCCGTCTATCTATCTATCGTTCCATCTGTCTGTCTGTCTGTCTATCTCTCTATCTGTCTGTCTGTCCGTCTATATCTATCTGTCTGTCTGTCTATATATCTATCATTCTATTTTTCTGTCTGTCTGTCTGTCTGTCTCTCTATCTGTCTGTCTGTCCGTCTATATCTATCTGTCTGTCTGTCTATATATCTATCATTCTATTTTTCTGTCTGTCTGTCATCCTATCATTTTGTCTCTTTCTGTCCGTCCGTCTATCTATCTATCAATCTGTCTGTCTATCTGTCTGTCTCTCTATCTATCTGTCTGTCTATATATCTCTCATTCTATTTTTCTGTCTGTCTCTCTATCTGTCTGTCTGTCCATCTATATCTATCTGTCTGTCTCTCTATCTGTCATTCTATTTTTCTGTCTGTCTATCTTTCTGTCTGTCTCTCTATCTATCTGTCTATATATCTATCATTCTATTTTTCTGTCTGTCTATCTGTCTGTCTCTCTATCTATCTGTCTGTCTATATATCTGTCATTCTATTTTTCTGTCTGTCTGTCCGTCTATCTTTCTGTCTATCAATATATCAGTCTGTCTCTCTATCTGTCTGTCTATATATCTATCATTCTATTTTTCTCTGTCTATCTATCTATATGTCTGTCCATCTGTCCGTCTGTCTATCTATCTATCTATCTATCTATTTATCTATCTGTCTGTCTGTCTATCTTCCAATCAAGCGTTATTGTTTTTTAAGGGAATTAATGTATGTAGCTGATCATTACTTCTATGTTTAGTCTCTGCTAGCATAATATTCCTTTTGTTAGTGGCCACGGTGTCATCATTAATATTTTCTTTGTATATCATGTGTTTCCATGGTTACTGTCACCTCCAGTTTCAAGGTTCTGTCAGCACTGAGGGCTTAAACGACACCAGGGAGAAAGGGGAGGAGTCAAAGTTCCTCACCCGGAGCTCCTCCAGCAGTGACCAATTAGAGCACCAGCTCCTGAGAAGGAAAAGCATGTACTGGACGAGGCGTCTTAGTAGGCGGAGTGTGAAGAGGAGTGACTCCGCCCTCAGCTCCATCCAGCAGCGACTGGGAGTGTCACGGCGCTCGGAGAGGGAGGAGCTTTCGGAACTGGTCAGGAACCGTATGCAGCACCTGGGCCTGCACACAGCTGGATACAGTAAACCACACCCTTTACCTCACTACTAATATTAATATTAATGATATATTATGAATTTCTAGTTTTTACATCAAAGTTTACATTATGTGTGTAAAATTCTACAAATATGAATCTGAATATGTGGCTTCATTCTTGGTGGAAAGAGCATTTTTTTGGCTGAAATTATACAGATTATAAGTTCAAACCTTTATGTCCTCTTTTTCTCTTTCTGTTTTTCATTCTGTCTATTTCATCTCATGTAGAAGATGTTACAAATCTAACAGCCAGTGACGTGATGAACAGAGTGAATTTAGGCTATTTGCAAGGTAAACTTCCTCCCCTCTACTCTTGAGTTTGCTTCAGGGTCTGTTTTATGTATATATACATATACAGGGCTGGATTGGTAATCTGGCATGCCAGGCATTTTCACGGTGGGCCGACGCACTTTGAGGACATTGAGGGGCAGGAGGGGTGGGCTGGCTGCGAAACGGGCCGCAATAAACTGCAATTGCAGAATCGGACAGACCTGCTCAACAACTTTTGGGCCTGTTTCTATGTAAAGTCCCAGTCCACCCCTGTAGCCTATATATATATATATATATTTTTTTTTTTTTTTTTGGTATATTTAATTATAATTATCTCACATTTTTGTTCCAGTCAATAATAATTATCCGTGTCCACCAATCTCTGTTGCAGATGAGTTGAATGACCAGCAGAACTCAATTTCATATGTTCTCATAAACCCCACCCACGACACGCTGCTGCAGCTCAACGATGTTGTGTATGTAACGCATACTGACAGAACACACACACACACACACACACACACACACACACACACTATATTTTGCAGCTGTTTTTCTCAAGAGGACCTGCCAAACGTCTCTTCAGTTCTATAACCTTTTTTCTGATCAAGTCTACTCAAAAGTGCATGAAGCTTTTCATCAAAAACTTTACTTGACGTGTTCAATCTGTTCTGCAGGTTCCTGATCCGTCCAGATCCACTGGCTCATGTACCCGATGCTCTGCCTGTACAGAACCGTCGCTGCTGCCGGTCCACAACAAACACATAAGAACTCAACAAGGTTTAACTGGTCAGGATTTATCAATTAGATCAAATACAGCCACAGTGATCCATCTTAAAACCCACATTACAACACCACAATAATGTTCTAAAGCGCTGTACTTCTCACCAGCTGCTAAACCTTTCACACTTGCTCATATAATCTCTTTCTGGTCCATAGTTCAGATTAATCGGGGATGTTATGGTCTGGGATCAGCATATAATCAGAGAAAAAAAAAAGCACTGAATCATAAGTTAAAGAGAGGGTTATACACCAAGAGTTGTTATTCTAGCCTGTGTAGTATCGCTTTGTGACCTGTAGGGGGACACATTGTTACAATTTATAGGTAGAACAATGTAAGTTGCAATGTTGTAGATTAGACACTAGGGGGCGACTGATTAATAGTGCACTTACATTTACAACAGGCTTTTTTTCACAATCATGTATGGTAAAGTCCAGTTGTGGTCATGTTAACAACTCACAGTGGCATCAGAAATTATTTGGCCACTTAAGACACTCTTAAAATTGTCTGAATGCTATTTATTTGGTATCAAAATATCAATGCAAGTGTCATCTGCGCTGAGATTCTGCTAGAGCTTTTCTCTGAACTCACTTCACTTTTCTGAGTCATTTGAGCTGGTGATTTTTTTTGTAGATCATCACATTAACTATTTGACATGTTTTAGTATTTGACAACCAGAATGTGTCCAAATGCATTCTTATAATTTTGAACAGTATCTACTGTGTTAGCATTTGAAGTCCAACACATTTTATGAGATCAGGCTAACAAAGCGTGCAACTTGGTGTGTATTTATTTAGTCATTTGATTTAATGCAATGACAGTTATACAGTTTAAAGAGCAGTTTAAGTGTCTTTGACACGTTTTGGGGTCATGGTGTGAATTTCGGCATTGTTATTAGGGAAAATGCATTTTTGCAACTCGAATGCAGGCATGCATTTCCGTTTTATCCATTCACACGTTTCATGTCTTAGATTACAGGATTAAATTGTTCTTCAGATTTGATCTCAGACTTTAAACACGTTGAAATCCATCTTATTTGAATATAAATTGATGTTTTGCTTAATGTTAGTTTTAAATTTGACCAAATTCAACTTTCTGTTGTCTGCACACTGGTAATAATAAAACGTGGAACTTGTTGATATTGTAATTACACATGTAGTAGAATGTAATTGGTATGTCAGATATTTTTGTGGTATTGTGCCTTTTGAAATTAAATTGTTTAAAGCATAGAGTGTTTAAGGTTTTACATCAGTGTGTGTGTGTGTGTGTGTGTGTGTGGTTCAGTATCAGATGAGCATACTTAGGCTAATATAGGTATACGGTGTGTTTGTTTGGACACAAATGACAAGATAGAGCGAGAGTAGGAAATGAAGATGAGTGCCAGCATCGTGGCGTACAAACACACACACGCACACACAAACAGAAACACTGCTGCATTAGGCAGTTTCGGTCGACAGGTCTAAACAGGAGAGAGAGACAGGGAGGAGTATGAATGGCAAGGTGTGTGTGTGTGTGTGTGAGGACAAATCTGAGTGTTTGCTTAGAGTCGTGATGAATTATTGGGATCAAGATTGAACTCTCTCCCTCTCTCTTACATTTACACTTCCAGTCAAACGTTTGGACACACGACTGAATTTATTATTATTATTACTTATGTATATGTATATCTCGTGGTCTACAGGC
>JAVLUX010000001.1:40458904-40518904 GCA_032164185.1 Moxostoma hubbsi
AACCCCTATGTGTATGTCAGCGAGAGAGAACATCTCAAATTATTCTTTCATTGATGGGCACAGATGGAAATGTTATATGCTCAACACACTCTTGGCAGAGACACATGTCCGCTCAGAGAGAGCAAGAAAGCGTCATTAATAAGGAGAGAGTAAAGACAGGGGTCAAGAGAGAGAGAGAGAGATGACGGTACGCTATGAGCGGAATGCTGCGAGATATTTTGGAGGATGCTGAGTTCAGGGGTTTGTTTCGAGGACACAGTCAACAGAATTTAAAAAGAATGAGGGTAATCTCGAGAGTGATGCAGACCAGAGCAAATGTTATTACAATGTCCAAAACCTGGCAAGAACCGAGAACACACACGCTCCGTAAGTAAATAAAAGCCCCCGTGAGTGTTTTAAGGAGTCTGTTTTTGGAAAGTGAGAGGGACCAACCCCAGGGGCGAGGTCTGGACAGCAGTTGTCGGTGACTTAGAGAAAATGATACAGTGAACAGCTGAAAAATAAAACCCTCACACACACACACACACACACAGTAGTGACAAACACACATCACCAAGTGACAAACATACCAAATGTCTCAAAGACACATCCTTAAGGTCTCCCTTAGAAGAGAACAGGAGAGAATATGAGATCACATGAGATGCACCGAGATAAAATGGTACGACATTGAAAATGAAGAAATAGGTGACGAGAAGAGAAAAAAAGAGATGTCCAGAATTCAACAGTCAAAACCAGAACAGAAAAGGCCAGACCAAAACAGAACAGTCCACAACAGAACAGACAAGTCAAGACCAAAAAAGAACAGTCCACAACAGAACAGACAAGTCCAGACCAAAAAAGAACAGTCCACAACAGAACAGACAAGTCCAGACCAAAACAGAACAGTCCACAACAGAACAGACAAGGCCACACCAAAACAGAACAGTCCACAACAGAACAGACAAGTCCAGACCAAAACAGAACAGTCCACAACAGAACAAACAAGTCCAGACCAGACCAAACCAGAACAGTCCACAACAGAACATACAAGTCCAGACCAAAAGAGAACAGACAAGGCCAGACCAAAACAGAACAGTCCACAACAGAACAGACAAGTCCAGACCAAAACAGAACAGTCCACAACAGAACAGACAAGGCCACACCAAAACAGAACAGTCCACAACAGAACAGACAAGTCCAGACCAAAACAGAACAGTCCACAACAGAACAAACAAGTCCAGACCAGACCAAACCAGAACAGTCCACAACAGAACATACAAGTCCAGACCAAAAGAGAACAGACAAGGCCAGACCAAAACAGAACAGTCCACAACAGAACAGACAAGTCCAGACCAAAACAGAACAATCCACAACAGAACAGACAAGTCCAGACCAAAACAGAACAGTCCACAACAGAACAGACAAGTCCATACCAAAAGTGAACAGTCCACAACAGAACAGACAAGTCCAGACCAAAACAGAACAGAAAAGTCCAAACCAAAACAGAACAGAAAAGTCCAAACCAAAACAGAACAGACATGTCCAGACCAAAACAGATCAGTCCAAAAGAGAATAGATAAGTCCAGACCAGACCAAAACAGAACAGAACAGTCCACAACAGAACAGACAGGTCCAGACCAAAAAGGAACAGTTCAGAACAGACCAGTTCAGACCAAAACAGTACAGTTTATAACAGAACAGACAGGTCCAGACCAAAAAGGAACAGTTCAGAACAGACCAGTTCAGACCAAAACAGTACAGTTTATAACAGAACAGACAGGTCCAGACCAAAAAGGAACAGTTCAGAACAGACCAGTTCAGACCAAAACAGTACAGTTTATAACAGAACAGACAGGTCCAGACCAAAAAGGAACAGTTCAGAACAGACCAGTTCAGACCAAAACAGTACAGTTTATAACACAACAGACAGGTCCAGACCAAAAAGGAACAGTTCAGAACAGACCAGTTCAGACCAAAACAGTACAGTTTATAACAGAACAGACAGGTCCAGACCAAAAAGGAACAGTTCAGAACAGACCAGTTCAGACCAAAACAGTACAGTTTATAACAGAACAGACAAGTCCAGACCAAAAATGAACAGTTCAGAACAGACCAGTTCAGACCAAAACAGTACAGTTTATAACAGAACAGACAGGTCCAGACCAAAAAGGAACAGTTCAGAACAGACCAGTTCAGACCAAAACAGTACAGTTTATAACAGAACAGACAGGTCCAGACCAAAAAGGAACAGTTCAGAACAGACCAGTTCAGACCAAAACAGAACAGTTTATAACAGAACAGACAAGTCCAGACCAAAAAGGAACAGTTCAGAACAGACCAGTTCAGACCAAAGCAGTACAGTTTATAACAGAACAGACAGGTCCAGACCAAAAAGGAACAGTTCAGAACAGACCAGTTCAGACCAAAACAGAACAGTTTATAACAGAACAGACAGGTCCAGACCAAAAAGGAACAGTTCAGAACAGACCAGTTCAGACCAAAACAGTACAGTTTATAACAGAACAGACAGGTCCAGACCAAAAAGGAACAGTTCAGAACAGACCAGTTCAGACCAAAACAGTACAGTTTATAACAGAACAGACAGGTCCAGACCAAAAAGGAACAGTTCAGAACAGACCAGTTCAGACCAAAACAGAACAGTTTATAACAGAACAGACAAGTCCAGACCAAAAAGGAACAGTTCAGAACAGACCAAAACAGAACAGTTTATAACAGAACAGACAAGTCCAGACCAAAAAGGAACAGTTCAGAACAGACCAGTTCAGACCAAAACAGAACAGTTTATAACAGAACAGACAAGTCCAGACCAAAAAGGAACAGTTCAGAACAGACCAGTTCAGACCAAAACAGAACAGTTTATAACAGAACAGACAAGTCCAGACCAAAAAGGAACAGTTCAGAACAGACCAAAACAGAACAGTTTATAACAGAACAGACAAGTCCAGACCAAAAAGGAACAGTTCAGAACAGACCAAAACAGAACAGTTTATAACAGAACAGACAAGTCCAGACCAAAAAGGAACAGTTCAGAACAGACCAGTTCAGACCAAAACAGAACAGTCCAGAGCAAAACTGACAAGTCCAGAACAGTACAGAAGAGTCCAGAACAGAAAAGATCAGAATTTCACAGAAGATTCATCACTGAAGCCAGAAACAGACTCAGATTGTTAAATTGTTGTTCTTGGCATTGCAGTGTAGATTAACGGCAGGATTAAAGCTACTGAAATATGAGATCTGTATATACACGCATATAAACACACATTACCCTGATCTTATTGGCCAGATAAGTGACTGAGAAGATGATCCGATTTCAGCCTTCATTGCATAGGGTTTCGCGAATGATAAAAATGTGTGGGTGCACATGCATACAAATATAACTTTAAAACACATCTCTATTTTTTCAGGTGTCATAAATGTGACATTAAGTTGTTAATGCCTACAACTTCTTAAATAGCAGTCAATGACGGTTCAGATATTATAACGTTTTCTACCAGACACTTGTAAATACATTATACCACTGAAGTAGTGTCGGAGTGGTGGTGGTGTAGTGGGCTAAGGGACTAAACTGTTAATCAGGAGGTTGCTGGTTCGATCCCCACAGCCACAACTATTGTGTCCTTGAGTAAGGCACTTAACTCCAGGTTGCTCCGGGGGGATTGTCCCTGTAATAAGTGCACTGTAGGTCACTTTGGATAAAAGCGTCTGCCAAATGCATAAATGTAAATGTAAGTAATTGTTTAGCCTTCTACCTTAAATGACTACAGCTACATAATATATGTTCAGGATCTAAGCAGCCTTTTTTTACAATCCACTAATTTGCCAGTGCAGATCTGGTCAGTTCTGTCTGTCTGGTATGAATTGGACATGTTTCCTGCCATGAAGGCCAGAGTGTCTGCTTTCTCACCAGCACAATAGTGTTGAAAGACCGCAGCCTGGTCTGTCTTAAGTTGTAATGTGCTGTCATGCACACACACGCACATCTGTACACACACGCACAGTGCTGGATCAACAGTACAGGCATGCTCAACTCAGATTTGAGATTTCTCCAATGAGGGCTGATCCTTTTATAATCTTTAGAAATGCAAATAAAGCTTTATTATTCACGCTTCCAGAGGGGGCAGGGAACGGCAGCATGCAAGGACTCGTTCACAATGTGCATGTGTGAAATTTGTCAGGTGATTACAGTGCTCAGCTTATTCAAGAGCTTTTTAGATGACAGACGTCTTTTAAAGTCATTCACAAAGACATTTATTCAGGTCTTTGATCATGCGCTGGGCAGTTTTACATTTACATTTATGCATCTGGCAGACGCTTTTATCCAAAGTGACTCACAGAGCACTTATTACAGGGACAATCCCCCCCGGAGCAACCTGGAGTTAAGTGCCTTGCTCAAGGGCACAATGGTGGTGGCTGTGGGGATCGAACCAGCAACCTCCCGATTACAAGTTCTGTGCTTTAGCCCACTACGCCACCACCACTCCAGTTTTAAAGTTAAACGGCCCAGTAGGTTTGCTCTAGTAAATGGGAAATTGTTGTTGCACTTGTGCATTCATAACTGAGATTGTGCAAAATGCCACTTTCTGCCAATTAATTCTTGTCACCAAATTGTCAATTAACAACTCTTGAATTCTCACATGTGCTTCTCTTTGTATCAATGGTCATGTATTCTTGATACAAATTTAACTGCTTTTTTATTTACACTAAAGTGCAATAGATTGTAGGTTTTAATGCATTAAATGCATGCATCATTCATACTCTATCCTTGCATGTGAGTCTGTAAAAAAAATGGGAAAGAAAGGAGTTTGGGAAGAGAGGAAAAGGGAAGTGCCACTCGTCTCAAATCAGTGAGGGCGGAGTGTGTTCAAATGCCACTTTAAACCTAAACACTTGCAGATTTGCATTTGAGAATCAAAATTAAACTTGTTGTTTCTGCGGTACGACAAAGCCCTTATTTGTCTCTTCAAGTTATCTAACATTAGTCACAGTGTTGACATGAACTCTCTACTTTCGCCCTGTCATTCAACACTTTTTTATGCCCTGTGGTTGCTGATTCAAAAATGAAAGGGTTCCCACGGGCCGGCACACACTGACACACACACATATCGTGCATGTTCTCACACTTGATGCGTCATTACTGTAATTCACATACAGTTTCATGCAACAAAAGGGGTGAAAAGAAAGCATTAAGTAAACATTGAACACTTCAACATGAACAAACACAACACTTGAAGGACAGAGCATTACCTTAAGTGCAGTTAAATAAATTCATTGCACAACACTTAAAGGAATATATTCGGGATTCAGTGCAAATTAAGCCGAATCGACAGCATCTGTGGCATTATTTTGACTACCACAAGAATGGAGGCACTTACAATGGAAGTGAATGGGGGCCAATTGTTGGAGGGTTTAAAGGCAGAAATGTGAAGCTCAAAATGTTATAAATGCACTTACATTAATTCCTCTGTTAAAACCTGTGTATCATTTGAGCTTAAAAATGGTTTAAATTGTCGTTTTTGCCGGATTACATGGTTTAGGGCGTTGCATCGTCATGGCAACAAAGTTTCTTTCCACAGAAAAGGTTAGTAAGCAATGTTATCACACTAAAATCATGTTAACACACATATTGTGTATGTCTCGTGGCTTTAATTTTGAAACAGTGAGTATTTTAACGTTTACCGATTGGCCCCATTGACTTCCATTGTAAGTGCATCTTATTTGTTTAAATAAACGAGGGAGAAGTTGTCATTCGTTTTTTTGGTGTTTATCAGCATTATGCAACATATGCTCTCATTTGAGCATCATTTTATTTATTATTTTGCACTGAACCCGGAATATTCCTGTAAACAGAAATGAAAAAACTCAATGCATTTATGAGTTAGGGGTTATACGGGGAAATTCCTGTGACGTTATTGATCTTTACATCTTATTAATAAATTTAGAGATGACTCTTGAAGCCAGAATGTGAGAAAGAGAGAAAGAGGGAGTCTGACTAAGCAACATTGTGATTATACCTTACTTAAAATAATAATAAATAAATAAATAAATAAAAAGTCTAATGGTAGGCTACAATGATTGTTTCAAGTGTAGCAATACCATGTTAAATGTCCAACAAATATGATATTACCATTGCACAAGTAGTTTTGTTATTGTATCTGATGGAACTTTATTTATAGCCGGATCTGACGTCAGAAGAAAGCCGTGATCCACCCTAGTGCCTCTCTAACCATTTTCAGGGAGACAGGAATAAACTTGCACATCCCACATCTACCCTGTGAAACTGTGTGAAAGTTGTTCTCTTACATTGCGCTGAAACTAATCCGTGTTTTCATGCTCCCTTTAAGTTCAAGGAAATCTCCCCCTCTCTTGTACCTGCGTGGAGGGATAACAGGGGCGGGCGCTTTCAGTCTCGAGCGAGAAGTCACGCAGAAGTCGTGTTCAGAGTCCCACGCGACAGTGACATCAGCGCACGCTCACGCTCGCGCACCGCAAACAGAGAATCAGAGTTCTCACGAGCGGCAAATAAAGGGGAAGTTCTCCGGAGTGCTGGGACTTATGTATTAAATTAATACGGATATTTGCATATTAACTCTTTTGCACTTTTTGGAGCTCTGGGAAGACTTTCTGGGGATCTATGAGAACTTCACGAAGGATTTTACTGAAGTTGTAACGCCGAGGCGGAGTTATGAACCGTTTCTTGGTGAAATTAACGCTACTGACGGCAGCATCTCTCGCGACAGTGGCACAAGGTATTGGAGATAAACACTGTTAATATCACATAAATGTTAAAATTATATGCACACATGTAACGTTATAAATCTATGAAATAATGTAAAAATACATCCAAACTCTCCTCTTTTAGTTTGCTTTGAGACGTCAAATTGGTGTAGTGTGTCTTTAAATGATGATGGGCGAAATTAACTTTTGCATTGAGCGTCACTTGATGCGCCAGATTATGTGATATTATAATAAACTTTCTTTCATTTATTTATATATATATATATATATGCATTCATTTATATAGGCCTATTTATGTGTTCGTTCATTTATATATTTAATTTATGCATTAATTTATATAAGCCTGTTTATGTTTTCATTCATATAGTAGTTCTCTCTTTTTCATTTATTTCTTTTTGTAGCGAGCAGTTTTCACGAGTATGATAACATCGAATCACAAATTAGGATATCCATTACATTAGTTGTATTGATAATCACTATCACTAATCTCTGTTGAATTCAAAGTGATGTTAGAAGTTTCGCTTTCAAGGGTGAACTCGTGATGCTGCATGTTAAAGAGGTTTTTATCATTCACTCTTGTAACGTTGACAGTTTCTGTTCCTGCGTTATCACGCATAACTGGAAAGATCGATGTCATTAAAGCTGAGTAATTGCAGAATGTCGTTTTATCGTGCAATACATAAGTATTTGATTTGTGAAAATTCTGGTGGTTTTTATAGTTGTGCAGGAATTTTTTTTTTGTCTTGCAACAAGTCCCTAATGTTAATGAAGTAAGTGTGTGTGTGTGTGTGTGTGTGTGTGTGGGAAAGCGATCCGTGAGTGATTGAGGAAGGGGGTGCTCTTACGCTGTTGTTCTCGTGCGCTGGTAAACAATGGCTCGAGGCGGTGTTTTATGGGCTCGTGCTGGACTCTGATTTCTTTTGTCCACGCGGCGTGGGTTCTGCAGCTGTCGCGCGCGCGCTCCCGTTAGCCATGCGTGTGTCCCGAGCCACCCCCCCCCCCCCCCCCCCCCCCCCCCCCCCCCCCGAACCTGCAGAGGAACCGAGAATAGAGTGACAGACATGGTACACGACTAGACATAAAGGACAGGAAATGAAAGAGACATCTACTAAAGTGCATTTATCACACAGGAAATATGCACTGAAAGAAATCCTTTACAAAAGTACCTATATTTTTTTCTATCGACAGGTTAATGCCATTGTAGTTTTTAAAGTACCTTAAAGTGTCCTATATTGCCACACAAAATAATTATCTTTACGAAAAATGTGAAAAATTGCTTCCAAGTACTCAGGGGCGGACTGGCCATAGGGAGCACCGGGCGTTTTCCCGGTGGGCCGCTGGGTAATTTGGGCCGGACTTTACTGCGCAAGTACCGGCCCGTCCTATAGGTGATATAGACGGCCGCACTGGGCTCCAGCAAGTCTGTGCGGACCCCATCTGCATCATACAATTATAAAATCTATCCTAAATTTAACAGGAAGCCAGTGCAATGAAATCAAGCCAGGTGTGATGTGCTCAAATTTGCGTTTCCCCTTGAGGAACCTAGCCGAGGCATTTTGAACAAGATGAAGGCGTGAAATAGACGAATGAGGGGCACCAATGTAAAGCGAGTTACAGTAATCCCGGGGAGAAGTAACAAAAGCATGAGTCACTGTTTTAAACTTGCTTAATGACATGAATGGCTTAGCCGAAGTTACCACAGCGCTTATCAAATTTAAGGTTGCTGTCAAACTGAACACCCAAGTTCCTAGCGCACACGGTCCTATAAGGTGAGAGAGGGTCTAGGTCAAAATTGCATGCACTATTGTTATGCGAGCCAAACAGGATGACTTCAGTTTTACATGAATGTAAAAAATTTTGCAAAGTTTCAAAAATCAAAGTTCACGACAAATGACACGATTCTGAACACCTGAAACGAGTCGCTAGTAATTCCAGAAGTACTTCCTGTACTAACCGACGTAATTTGGTAACAAAAAACCTGCCTCAGGTCTTCATTGGCTGCTCGCGAACAGCTTTGACCCGCCCTCAAACACTACACTAAGCGGTAGACCAATCACAACAGAGAGGGACATCTGACCAATCAGAGCAGAGTAGGCTATCTGAAAGGAGGAGCTTAGAATGAACGCTTTAGAACGGATCATTGAACGAGTCGTTTTTTGACAATGGAAAAATAGTTAATGCTGCGATTTAAATGATGAGCAAATTAAAGCGTTTTATGAACTTGGATGCATGTAAATCTTTTGTATGAGACCTTTAAAACAAAATTAGGCACGTTTAAAAACCATAAGTGCTCTTTAAAGGGAGATAAATTTGGGTGTCGTCAGCATAGATGTGAAAGGACACTCCGTATTTGTTAAAAATGGAGCCTAGAGGACGTTATACAGAGAAAACTATACAGGGCCAAGTAGTGAGCCCTGTGGAACACCGCAACTTTGATGAAAACCAAAGGAATAATGATGTCCAAGAGGGACAGCAAACCTCCTATAACTTGGGTATGAATGAAACCACTACAACACTGTGTCCCGAAGGCTCACACATGACAGCAAGTTGGTGATAGGGCAAAAGTTGGTCAGTGAAGTGGGGTCCAGATTTGCTTTTTAAGATAAGGTGACACCGTAGCATGTTTAAGGCAATCGGGTACAGTTGGAGACATTTGTTGATGACAGAGAAAAGTCCAGGGCCGACAACATCAATGATTTGTTTAAGGAAGCGTGGGGAGTAACATCCTGAGGGCACATAGTAGGCTTTAAATGTTGAACAATTTAATTAAGAGTATGTAGATTAATGGGCTCAAAAGCTCTTATACTGGGCCGGCTGTGGCTCATGACAAGGTACTGGATTAGGTTTATGTTTTTTGGCCATTTTTTGGGCAATAGTGTTCAGAATATTGGTGCAAGTAGAGTTGAAAAGCTTAGATGTTCATCAGCATGTGTACTTTCACGTACATTTTAAGCTACCATCTGCGAGCTGGGAAAAAAGTTTTTTGAACATGTTATTTGTCTGAGCTATAAAGTGCTTATTTTAGTGCTTTCTCTCAAATAAATCCACTCATCACATTTACTGTGGTGTTATATGTTTTAAAGTTATGACAATTGTTGCACTGTGGGGCCTGTTGTCATGACTAGCAGTCAATAGAAATATATTTATTTTTCTTCACCACAAAAATGTTCATTTGAGCCGGAAAATTAAATCAAAGAGCTGGTGTGTTATGATGTGGTGTGTTGCGGGCCGGGTTTGGTGGGCCAGAAAGTCCAGGACCACTTTTTAATTCCAGTCCACCTCTGCCAGTAATCACCAAATGCTGGAAAATCTTTGGGAATGCTATACCATGCCACTTTTTGTTAGTGTAGAAAAGTTCTGAAAGAGTTTTGTTATTATCCATCGTAAGGCCTACACTGAACATTTGGAGCAGTGTTTACTTAATAAATAAGGAAATAAACCTTGGAAACAATTTCCACACAGAAGTTGCAAGTGGATTTAACAGACGACCATTTTCTAGTAAAGACTACACAGAATTATTGGTGATTATATTAGAAATTCCCAAGTAAATTTGACTTTGCAATACTATTTTAAGTGATATTTTACTCTCTGTTTGTAGAGATGCAATGTAACACTGAATTAGACCATGCTTTTCACTAGCATTTCTAGCATTTCACTAGCATATATATATATATATATTAGTCTATTAGACTACATCACTTTGCTTTTATAGCAATTGACATAAGAATCAGAACTGTGCGCACAGACCTGAACACTTGGTGCACAAAACACGATGACTGTAACAATCAACAGATAAATGTTTTTAATCATGAACGGGTCATTTTGAGTTGAAAAATAACGTAAGACTTCACAAAACAAGAAGTTAACATAACAAAAAAAATCAACATTAAAAACGGTGTAAATCAACTTGCAAAGCTTATTAATTATACAAGCCCGGTGCATGCTGGGAACACCAGCTTTGAAAAGTTAAGTGAACCTTTTACTCAAATAAGGTTTTTCTACTTTAGGATTGATAGTGCTGATGATGTTGCATTGTAAAGAACAATCAATCATAAATAATATTTATAATCTATTTTTACTTAATATTTTCAAGTACATTTCTGCTATATTTACGTCACCACAAAAAGTGTTTTTAGTGTAGGCGTGCTTTGAAATTCAAAATTCATGCTTAAATGAAAGAAAATTTAATTCGATTAAGTTGTGCCAGTGATTAATCCGTAATAAACAAGTCGGAGGTCTCAGCTAAGTCTAGACAGTCATTGCTCTGTTAATCCTTAAAGTGCAACGATGCATGCTCAAAAAATAAATAAATATCTAAAATAAATAAATGAATGAATGCACGTGTACTTGCCTCCAAAAATAGTCACCTCTGGCCCCCCAGACTGCAACAAAAAAAGCATGCATGTTCTTACTCTGTCAGTTATACTTAAACTAATGTGAAGCTGATGTATTAAAACTGCAACAGGAAGGAGTGTATTTTGAGTTTAATAGACCAGTGAAAGAGCACACTGTCAGGGAATTGTTGAGAATGTAGAGCTATTTCCAGGCACAGTGTTGGATAACTGGATTTTTCAGGATCTCTTTAGATGAATAGTCAATACCCCCCCCCTCCTCCTCCCTCCTCCTCCTCCTCTATCAAAGTCACTTATTCAGAGTCCAACAAAGGGCCAGCGGCTCCCTGTCATGGCCACAAACCAAAGGCCTGGTGCCCTTTATTGGTGTCTATAGGAGGTGAGGTTCTTTTCTAAGGAGTTCTGTAGCGTGTGTATTTTCATTGACAGGTGTTTGGCTCATACAGGTGGGTGGGTGCGGGCATTACTTGACCTCACTTTAGTGCAGGTGATGTATGTACAGGTTCAATTGAGTGTTGGGGTGTGCTAACAGGTGTGTGTTTATGTCTAGGTCAGAGATGCTTGGAGTATTGTCAGAACGGAGGAATTTGTGAGCTGAAGTCAAGCGGAGACCCATCATGCAGGTGAGCCGCAAGAATGACCAAAATCCCTCCTTTTCTTTTAAAACGAGCAAAAATCTGGGTTACAGTGAGGCACTTACAATGGAAGTGAAAGAGGCCAATATGTAAACATTAAAATATTCACTATTTCAAAAGTATAGCCGTAAGACGTAAACAATATTGATGTTAGTGTGATAAAATTGCTAACTAACCTTTTCTGTGTAAAGTTATATCCAATTTTACAACTTTGTTGCCATGGCGATTTTACGCCTAAACCCTAAAACGCCGATATAAAATGCTGATTTAAGCTCACAGCTCAAATAACACACAAGTTTTAACAGAAGTGTCTTTATAAAATTATAAGCTTCACATTTCTGCCTTGAAACCCTCCAAAAATTGGCCCCCATTCACTTCCATTGTAAGTGCCCCACTGTAACCTTGAGACGAGTCGACATTTTTGCGGCAATCAACGTTGTATCACAAATGCTGTTGATTGAGCCTAACTTGAACTGACAATATTCCTATAAAATGCCCCAAACAACGTTTTTATTGTGTAGTTCTAGAAAACCATCAATGCATTGGTGCCCATATATATATATATATATATATATATTAGTCCCCATATATAAGAACTATATAGCCAACTCAACAAACAGAAACCTACAAAATGGTTCCTGTCAGGAAGAATGATCTCTGCTGAATCTAAGAAACGATGAAGAATTCGCTTTTTTGAAGAGTGTAAGATTAGTGTGACACTGTGGTCATTAAACGGTACCTGTATAAATGTAATTGTGTGATGTTGGATCCTAAACGCTTGACTTAAGTATGGAACCCCTTCTTAGCAACCACACGAAGCTCTCGGCAACTTGCGAGTGTGTTTGTGCGCATACGCGAACATGCACGCGCCCATAGTCATTCTGTTTCAAACTTAGATAAAAGACCCCCCCAGCAACCCCCCCTGAGTGTTTCATTGGTGCCCTGCTGCAGTGAGACGCTGCTTCTGTTAATGTCTATTCATGCCATTCAGAACAACAGCTGGCCCTCACCTCCTATTGTCTCTCTCTCACTCTCTCTCTCTCACACACACACACACACACACACACACACACACACACACACACACGCACAGTATTAGCATGGAATAAAACTTGAATGTACTCCAAAAGGACACAAACATCAAGATTTAGCATGATTTTGAGGTTCTCCTGGGGGCCCGTTTGAGTGTGTGAATGGTGTCCTTTTTGGAGGGCAGATGGCTGGATGATAAGATTGTAGGAACTCATAAGCATGGCCTGTGTGTGTTGCGTTTAAACGTATCTAAAATCCACTTATCAATCATTGTGAGTAGTTGAGTTGCTTATATGCACATACGCATATTTGCACACACACGCACGTAGTGTCCAAATCTGAACATCCTGTTGTGATGACCCCTGTTCATAAACAGGAAGAACAAAGATATTTTTGAGCCATTTTTCTCCCAGAAATATCACATCAGAACTGTGACGCCTTTCCCGTGTCATCCAATTCTGCACCATGGAAACTCCTGTAGACACTGAAAGAAGGAAGTATGAGTTGCGTTGATGTCAACTTCATGTGAGCTTTAGACATTTGGTGAGCAGAGCAGGTGTCCTACTTTATGTTGAGTCAAAGGTTCCATCTCTGCCCGTAAATGTGTTCGATGACAGAAAGAGGAGGTTTACTCATTATCAAAGCAGACATCTTCAAAAACAGCTTACAGTTGTGCTTGTGTTATGGACATATCAATGTGCTATTTTGGGATGATGCTATATTAAACTGCTTATTTTAAAGTATTTTTATGTGGGTGTTATGCATGAGCTAATGTCATGTCAGGGTTGGTTATGTGTGTCAGACTTTGATCTTGTAAAAGATCCTTTTTGCCGTGTCTATAAGAGTGGTATCTCAGGCATGCCGAGTTTGAGAATCTGTCACTGGAACAAACATGAAACATTTTTGACTCAATCTGGTCTTAATTGACTCTGAATCTGTTTTAGTACACATTGTGCACATTTACACGTACAATAGCTGACAACGTGTAAGGTGATCATGCAAACGCCTGAAATGGTTTTCCTTTTTCGAGGTAAGGTCATAAACGGTTTAAGATAAACAAGAGATTTTTCAGATGTAGATTTTTGCCCATTACCCTGATTTTGCACTGCATGTAAACACCTTTGCTGGTGTTCTCACTGGCTGTGGAGTGGAGGGGGGCCGGGCCGGGCTGGAATGTCGCATGCCCGGTCCCCCAATTGGCCTGATGGGGCGCGCGAGGGATAAAGGCGAGAGCTCACTCACCGGTTCTCTGATGTACCATCGCGTGGTCCTCGCACACTCCTCCACACTCTCCGACGGACGACAGCCGCTCCTCTCCGGGCGAACCGGAGCCAACCTCCGACCCCCAGTGAACAGAACGGCCCTCCGCTTTCCTGGCGACGCGTGGGGACATTCCTCCGCCCCTTGCAGTGGCCCTACCGCTCCGGGCAGTTGGGGAGTTACTTCCCTCCTCCCCTCGTGGACGGCGGTCTTCCCTCGACCCCTCCGCATCTCTGGGGACGGCAGGGCCTCCTCTGCCCCCCGGCAGCGGCTCCTTCGCTCCAGGCGCTCGGGCTACTCCGTCACCTGGCAGATGGCAGCGGCGCTCCCCTGGGTGGACGGCAGTGTTGAGGACTCTGCGATGGGCATCCCTCCTCCTTCCCGGGTTTCGGCACCAATGTAACGCGGGGTTACGATGGGCAAGGAGTAGGCGAGAACTGGCTTGACGATATAAATAATATTTCAATAAAGAACTTAAAACAAAAGCAGATTCACACACAACGGACATGTCCGTGATTGATCTCTCTCTCTCGAACCGTCGTCACCGGCCGCCTTTATCCCTCGCGCGCCCCATCAGGCAGATTGGGGACCGGGCGTGCAACATTGCAGCCCGGCCCCGCCCCCTCCACTCCACACTGGCTTATTCAGTGTGCATAAGATTTGTGCACATTTCTGTTTACGTGTTGATGTCAAAAATGGAGATTGATCCAATGATTTCAAGTCTCCTGTAAATGAGGTTTACTTGTGTTGCTGGACTTTTCTAATTAGCTGATTTTTGATCATTTTCAGCATTTTGCTGTGCATGTAAGCATGCTTATTAATCCACGCATCATTGCGTTCCAAAACGCGCCAGAGCGAAATTCATAACGCAACGCAAGGACGCGGCCTTCTGTTTTCATAGTCTGAGTTTATGAACTCTGTGAGGTGGTCCAAGACTTCTAATCATTCCGAAACCACCTGACATCAGTTCTGGAACTTTTGGAATGTCGAAGGGTGGGAAGTTAATTGGAAGCGTGGAATTCCAACTTTGTCATTTGAATCCCGGAATCCTCCTTGACCTTTTGCTGCTCGATGGGGTTTAGTAGGGTGTGTTGTCAATTTTGAGGTCGATTTAAAATGTGTGTGTGTGTGTGTGTGTGTGTGTGTTAGGAATGCATCAGAAATGAACCGACCCACGTGATGGAATAAGATGTTGCAGGCTGCATGAGCTTTGTTTTGGGGGTGATGTTGTGTATAACGAGAGACACATCCACAGGCTATTAAAGACATACAGACTGTTGAAGTGACCAAACATTTCTAAGTTTGGCCAAATTTCATCCAAAACCGTGTGAAGCTGCATTTCTCACTATGCATCGTGATGGACAGCCTTTTTGTCGAGTAAGTTTCTCATTTTAGCACTTTTCTTCCATGTCATACGTCTACTTTGCTTCTAACTCATGGATTCCAAACGTTATACTTGCCATGTGCCAAATGTGAGTAAAAGTGGAGTAAATTAAATACAATTGTAGGCCATTAGACATCAAAACAATGATTGACTGAATTTGCCATTTTTACCTAATATGGACCTTAAGACATGCCAGTCTATTACATACTGTGGCAACTCAAAAACAAACACAAAGACAACATTAAGCTTCATTTAATGAACCAAATAGCTTTCATTTAATGGCAAGTGATTTTCTAGTACCAAATAATCAATTTAGCTTGATTACTCAAGGATAAGTTGTTGCAGTGATGCTGCTGTCTAGATTTGATCAAAATGACTTATTTCAGATAGTGATGATGCTGTTTTTTACATCAGAAATGTCCTGACTATACTTGTGATCAGTTGAATGCCACTTTGGTGAATCAAAGTACCAATTTCCTTCCAAAACAGCTAAACCTGTCCATTATTCCAAACTTTGTCCGCCAGTGTATATAATATTTATATATATATATATATTTGATTTTATATGTAAGACTGTTTAGTTGGTATTATGTTTCTCTTATTTATTGTTTTTATTTATTAAATTATTTGAAGGGGAACGACACAGCTTCGTGTATATGTACGCACCATGAGTCCAAGACAAATTTCCCTTCGGGGGACAAAAAAGTATATTTAGTGCCCAAGCACTGTAAGTGCGGAGGAACTATTGTGTTCCTAAGGATTACTGTTAACATTATAACTTTTGGGTCCCTTAACATGCTCAAAAACTCCACACACATCAGAATCGTCGGCCATTAGAGCTTGGCCAAAGTTCACATGGGGGGTCAAGGACCTACTTGCGTCTCTACTGGCCCCTTGAAAATGTGATTTTTGGTAGGCTCTGTAGCACATTCCTTTTTACCTACAGTCACCAAACTTTATACACATATAGATCTCATCAAGCTGGACAACTTTCACCCTCATAGTCATAGGCTCTGCCCAACAGGAAGTCTGCCATGTTGCATTGTTTGAAAAACGCATGCTCTGAAATTTGAAATACTCCTCCTAGGGGATTTATGTGACAGGCACCAAACGTGGGCAACATCATGCCAAGACTTTGAAGATGCTAATTTGCTAACATTTTTTTTATATTTCAAATGGTGTTGCCATGGCGAGGCGATAAATTAATGGCGAAAAATGAAAAAGAGGAAGTGCTCATATCTTCGGCATGCATAGTGCACAATATGACTATTGTGGGGCACGATCATAGCACCATCATCTGGCAGCAGGAAGGGTGTAACTTTTTATCAGAAGTTTATTTTTTTATTCATTTATGTGGGAGGTTGCAAAAGAAACAATACAGTATATCATGCTCTCACTCAGAAAAGATTACTGCTAATATACAAGCATATAACCACTAGATGGTACCTTTTTTATAAGGACAAAAATATAGTTTCAAGGAAACTTTAAAGAGTGCAGGCCTTCTCTTAACTTTCAAAGCGAGTAATACTAAAAATTGCTGGACCGTTTTCTGATATTGTGACAAAGAGGTACGACCCTAGGGGCGTATTTACATATATACCGTTTACAGAAACATCCTGTCTTATCTTTCAACTAACGTTTAGAATTGAAACTATCTATTCAAACTTTAGATTTAAGGTGGAAGTTTCCATTTCGGTCTCTGGTCATCAAAACATAGTCAATAAACTGACTCAGACCGGCCCCTGCACAGACAAACCCTCAAAGTCTTGTGTTTGTGAAGGTGTGAACTGTAAGAACGCAAGGCCATGGGGCCAGACGGAGAAAATTTAAGTTTGTTGTTTTGAATTACACTCAAGGGCAGGAAGTCTGTGGTGTGATCTCTCTCTCTCTCTCTCTCTCTCTCTCTCTCTCTCTCTCTCTCTCTCTCTCTCTCTCTCTCTCTCTCTCACACACACACACACACATACATACAAACACTCGCGCACACACACACCGAAGGCAGCAGCAGATGGTAGACCAGACCACTGGAATGGGGGGGGCCTGCAGTCACAAATGTGCTAAGGGGTCACAGGTCACTACAGCATCTGTTCTGAGTCTCTCACTCACACACACACACTCATGCTATTGGACCTGTTGCCCCATCGGGCTGCAGATGACTTCTGCTGCGGTCTCTAGAGACATAGAGAGGCATTAATGGCAGAATTAAACACGCACACTCATGCATCTGCGCTTGTAAGTGTCTGTAGTGGGATGTCTTTGTTATTAAACTGCTGCATGAGGGATGCCGAAGTTAGCAAGTTAAAGTTTTGAGATGATTTAAATATGCTTTACACTGTAAAATGTTGATTAAGGCACCTGACGTCAAATGTTTAACATCATGTGAATGTAATTAAAGAAAAATAAATATTCATCTGAGCTCAACATGTCTAAAATATATATAATTTTATTAATGATATTAAATTGATTTTATAATGTTTTTATACTATGAATCGCTTTAACTATTAAACAAAAGCATAATATTTATCCTGATTATTTTCATATATATATATATATATATATATATATATATATATATATATATATATATATATATATATATATATATATATATATATATATATAGGCCAAATTGTGGTACATTTGATAAACAGGAAAACATGACTAAATATGCATGCTGCTGATGAGAGCAAATGTCAATCAAGATGCTTTTGTGATAAAGGTGAGATTATTGGGCAGCAGGAGTTTAGCTGGGTGGAGTTTTGCTCTCTCTTGGGAGCTGCCTTGGTGACATTATGCCACTGGCCATGGCAACAGGCTTGGGGGGAGGGACAGAGGGCAGTGGGTGGGGCTTGCTGCACAGCTGCCCTTATTAATGCACACCTGCTGCAGCACCCACAACACACACACATTCATAAGAGATAAATACATTTTATTTCTATTCTCTGTTCTCACAAATTCATTTTTTTAAATGATCTTATTAGAAAATAAATAATTTATAATATATATTAGTTTTTACATAGACTAATGTGTTTGTATTTGTATGAAAGTGTGTGTTCTTGTGGTTCTTGATTGCCACCTGAGGAGAATTTAGATGAGTTAGAACAGTGTCTCTCTCTCTCTCTCTCTCTCTCTCTCGCTCTCTCATACACAGACACACTCTCACACTCTCTCTCACACACACATACACACACACACACACACACACACACACACACACAAACTTGTTTTTATGCCATTGTGGGGACTCTCCATAGACTTCCATGCATTTTATGGATCTTACACTGATCTAACAATATTTTATATCCCCTAAACTTAAAATATTCAAAAAAACAATGTTTAGTGTGTTTATTAATGAGCCATTTCCCTTGTGGGGACTGCTGGTGATCTCAGGTTTTACTATCATTGTGGGGACATTTGGTCATGCACGCGCACACACACACACACACACACGTTTACTTGGATATGTAAATGAGGACATACCATAGACTTCTATTGTTTTTATACAAAGCTAATTATTATTACCTTAGACTAACCCCAACATTTTGCATTGTTAGATTTCAAAGAAAAATGATTTTGCATCGAAACTCTTCCAGTTTTTGTATGTAAGAGAGAATTGTTCACCCCTCAGTGCTTCATACATGTGTGTGTTTTGTGTCTGTTTAGGTGTCCTGCAGACTTTGTCGGCCCCCAATGTCAGTCCCCGAATAAGTGCAGTCCGTCGCCATGTCGTAATGGAGGTGTGTGCCGTGTACGGACGCAGGGAAATGACGTGGAGGTGACCTGCGACTGCGTGTTGGGATACAGCGGGCCACTCTGTCTGACACCTGTCAATCACGCCTGCATGAGCAACCCCTGCCGAAATGGAGGGACGTGCTCTCTGCTCACTCTTGAGACCTTTACCTGCCGCTGCCCACCTGGATGGTCAGGTATTTACACCCGTTAGAGTCGAATACTCCTTTTGGATTAAAGACCCCATGAAATCTAAATTAGATAATTTTGGGGGGAGGGGATTTTCTCCCTTTTTTCTTGCTACAAGTGGCTTATTGAGCGCGTTGCCACGGAGACATAACGCGTGTGGAGGCTTCACGCCATCCACCGTGGCATCCACGTACAACTCACCACGCGCCCCACCGAGAACAAACCACATTATAGCAACCACGAGGAGGTTACCCCATGTGACTCTACCCTCCCTAGCAACCGGCCCAATTTGGTTGCTTAGGAGACCTGGCTGGAGTCACTCAGCACACCCTGGATTCAAACTCACGACTCCAGGGGTCATAGCCAACGTCTTTACCACAGATCTACCCAGGCCCCCTAATATTAGAGAACTTTTAGTCCATGTCTTGTAGCTTTGATGCCATCTATTTGCTAGTGTACATTTTAAATGTACATGATAGTAGAACCAAAATGTTGAAAATAGTCACAAATTGTGCTCTCTCTCTCTCTTTTTTTTCTAGGTAAAACGTGCCAACAAGCTGACCCATGTGCATCAAACCCTTGTGCCAATGGGGGGCAGTGCTCAGCGTTTGAGTCGCACTACATCTGCACCTGCTCTCCAAACTTCCACGGCCAGACATGTCGGCAAGACGTGAACGAGTGTGCCCTCTCCCCCTCACCCTGTGGAAACGGAGGAACCTGTATCAACGAAGTGGGCTCGTACCGCTGTCGGTGCCCACCGGAGTATGCGGGCACACAATGTGAGCGTCTGTACCACCCATGCCACCCATCACCCTGCAGGAATGGGGGAACATGTTTACAGATGGGGGAAACAAGCTACACCTGCTCATGTGTACCAGGTAAGTGTTTGTGTGTGTGTGTCAAAATGATACGTTTGGCATTTTCATGTTAGTTGTTTACAATTTGTTAGTTTATAGCTGATTGCTCTATTTTAAATACAAATAATTGCAAAAAATTTACATGAAAGTACAACAAAGAACCAGCCATTGCATTTGTTATTTTTCCAGTTATCTTTGTTAGGAATGTCAGGAACTTTACAACAACAAAACTTTTATTTATTTTTGTTGATTTTATTTTTTCATCCTGTTTTTAGTTTTAGTTTTATGTTTACTTTGCATTGTTGTCAATTTATTTTTTAATGATAGTTCTAAAAAAAACTAGATTTTTTCATCTTAGTTTTTGTTTTAGTATAACACAATAACCCAGATGTGCATGTGCACAGTTATTCATTAACAGCATATCAATCTTGCATGGAATGCGACGCTTTGTTGTCTTAGTTTATAATTAATCGCAATAAGTCACCTAGATGACTTAAGTTACTCACTAAGGCACACAAACACAATCCGTATACTGTCTCAGACTCTTTGATGTGCATTGAATGTGACTCTCTTGTCTCTCTCAGGGTTCACAGGTCAAACTTGTGAACACAACATTGATGATTGCACCCAGCATGCCTGTGAGAACGGCGGCAGATGTATAGACGGAGTCAACACCTACAACTGCCACTGCAACAAACACTGGACCGGTACGACATTTCTATACATTGATACTCACCAACAACCCAACAGATACACGATAACAGTACAAAGCAATACATCTTTAAATAAAAGCCTAACCTTTGACCTCTGACCTCTGACCCCATCCTCTTTCAGGTCAGTACTGTAAGGAGGACGTCGACGAGTGCGAACTCTCGCCCACCGCTTGTCAGAACGGAGGAACGTGCCGCAACACCGTTGACGGGTTCCACTGCGTTTGCGTGAACGGCTGGGTGGGAGACGACTGCAGCGAGAACATCGACGACTGCGCCAGCGCGGCGTGTTACCAAGGTGCCACCTGCCACGACCGAGTCGCGTCTTTCTTCTGCGAGTGTCCACACGGACGCACGGGTAAGTGTGTTTGCGCCTCCTGCGTAATATTTGAACTTCTCGATTTTCAAAATTGTCATTCGTGCTAAATACGTTCGTTTACCCAAAGGTCTTCTGTGCCACCTTGATGACGCGTGCATCAGTAATCCGTGCCAGAAGGGCTCAAACTGCGACACGAACCCGGTAAGCGGAAAAGCAATTTGCACCTGTCCGCCTGGATACACGGGATCTGCGTGCAACCAGGATATTGACGAGTGTTCGCTTGGTAAGGATAACACACAGAGGGTGCAGCGATCAGATGCCCGTTATGATTGCTTAGAGAAAATGTTAGATGGACTAGGACTGGACGAAAATACTTTATGATGGTGGACGGGTAGAAACTGTTTGTGGTTGGTGTGTTTCAGGGGCAAACCCATGTGAGCATGGCGGACGTTGCCTCAACACTAAAGGATCGTTCCAGTGCAAGTGCCTTCAAGGTTACGAAGGGCCACGTTGTGAAATGGACATTAATGAGTGCAAGTCAAACCCGTGCCTGAACGATGCCACCTGCCTTGATCAAATTGGTGGATTCCACTGCATCTGCATGCCAGGTTCGAGTCATACCATTTTCTCTAAACGGGGGTGTCAGGCGTGTCATGCGTTTTGAATTCGCCTCATCAAACGTTCTTTTATCTGACTTCGTGTATAGGTTATGAGGGTGTGTTCTGTCAAATAAACACTGACGATTGTGCATCACAGCCTTGCCTCAACAACGGACAATGTATTGACAAGATCAACTCGTTCCACTGTGACTGCCCCGAAGGTAACTAACTACATCAATACCAGAGAGAGGAATGCATATTAACTGACCTGATTAAAAAATAAACAAGCCGTTGATGTGCATTATCTCATAAGAGCCTTTATTCAAACATGGCATGCTTTGGTTTGTTTTTCCAGGTTTCTCTGGGAATTTGTGTCAGTTGGACGTGGATGAGTGTGCCAGTACACCGTGTAAAAATGGGGCTAAATGCACAGATGGATCAAACAAATACACCTGCGAATGCACGCCAGGTACAAACACACTTTTAAGGGGCCACATTTTTCACCCCTGAAGTCCACATTTCTTGCACTGCTAAAACAAGTCAGACTTGATCTCTAGGGCAGATTGTTGAATTTCCTGAAGAGGTGTTCAAATATGCACATCGATGGTCATATGTTAATGAGCGCATGGTTATGACGTCACAATGTCATGTGTATTTTGCATATTAACCCATTGGTCTCTGGCTCTGTAGGTTTTGCCGGCGCTCAGTGCGAGGTGGACATCAACGAGTGTGCGTCAAGTCCGTGTCATTACGGAGTGTGTAGGGACGGTGTGGGCACGTTCACCTGTGACTGTCGCCCTGGATACACCGGGCGACTGTGTGAGACCAACATTAACGAGTGTTTGAGCCAACCGTGTCGTAATGGAGGAGCCTGCCAGGACAGAGAGAACGCTTACACCTGTACCTGTCCCAAAGGAACCAGAGGTAACACACACACACTTAAGAAAATACTTGCTATAAAGAACTACAGTTAAAGGGATAGGTCACGCACTCTCCGTTCTATTCACCATTCATACAACTTTGTCATTCCAAGATGCACCTTGTAAAACAGCATAAATTGCAGTAACAGAAAGACACTGCAAGGGCCAGTCCATAAACATTCAAATACACATTATACATGTTAACATGATTTTAGTGTGATTAAATTGCATGCCCGTTCGGTTCTCCCGATTGATATTACGCCCCTGATCGGCCCAAAAGTGCGTCGGCCCACCGGGAAAATGCCCGGTATGACAGATTACCAGTCCAACCCTGAATGAGGGAATCCTGGAGTTTTACATAAAGGATGTGCAGTACGCCGCTTTCTCGCAGTACGCCGCTTTCTCGCAGTACGCCGCTTTCTCGCAATACGTTTTTTCACGCAATACGTTTTTTCTCAGAATAACCCGCTTTCTCGCAATGGGCCGCTTTCTCGCAATAGGGCGCTTTCTCGCAATGGGCCGCTTTCTCGCAATGGGCCGCTTTCTCGCAATGGGCCGCTTTCTCGCAATGGGCCGCTTTCTCGCAATAGGGCGCTTTCTCGCAATGGGCCGCTTTCTCGCAATAGGGCGCTTTCTCGCAATGGGCCGCTTTCTCGCAATGGGCCGCTTTCTCGCAATACGTTTTTTCTCGGAATAACCCGCTTTCTCGCAATAGGCCGCTTTCTCGCAATAGGCCGCTTTCTCGCAATACCTTTTTTCTCGGAATAACCCGCTTTCTCGCAATACGCCACTTTCTCGCAATAGGGTGTTTTCTCGCAATAACTCTCTGTTGTTAAATTGGAATAATTGGAATAAATTCGCAATACGTTTTTTCTCGCAATACGCCGCTTTCTCGCAATACGTTTTTTCTCGCAATACGCCGCTTTCTCGCGATACGTTTTTTTCTCGCAATACGCCGCTTTCTCGCAATACGCCGCTTTCTCGCAATACGCCGCTTTCTCGCAATACGCCGCTTTCTCGCAATAGGGTGTTTTCTCGCAATACACCGCTTTCTCGCAATACGCCGCTTTCTCGCAATAGGGTGTTTTCTCGCAATACACCGCTTTCTCGCAATACGCCGCTTTCTCGCAATAGGGTGTTTTCTCGCAATAGGCTGTTTTCTTGCAATAACTCTCTGTTGTTAAATTGGGTTGAAAACTTGGCCCACCCATTTTTATTGAGGCCCACCCAAAAGTCATTTCCTGGCTACGCCCTTGATTCCAAGTCGTCTGAAGCCATTCGATAGCTTTTTAGAACAGACAATTTGACATTGTTCATTTTAGGGTGAACTATCCTTTTAACAAACGCTGTAAATCGCTCTCTCTCCATCTGTCTCTCTATTTGAACATTTTGTCGTGATTGTGTCCGCAGGTATCAACTGTGAGATCAACATTGACGACTGTAAGAGTAACCCATGTGACTACGGCAAATGCATTGACAAGATAAACGGCTATGAGTGTGTGTGCGAGCCCGGATACACAGGTGAGAGTGTGTGTGTGTGTTTGTGTGTATGACTGTGTGTGTGTTTGTGTGTGTGTGTAAGAGAGAAAGCAGGTGAGCAGGTGGCCTGCGGAAAGCAGAGCTTGTGTATCCGATGACAGTTAGGACATCTGTTATGAGTTGGGACAGAGACTGGGATTCCCAACTGGGACACACGCACACAGATACTGTATATATTGTGAGGGGGTACGGTATAGTCAACACCTATATCATGTATGTGCTCACATAGTTTCTGCATTATGTGCATATGAGACCATAATAAAGTTGAATTGTTATAAGAGAATCAAACAGTTACACATTAGCCTGCATTGGAGGGTTGTGAGTGTGTTGAGGGGTAATTGTTGTTCGGCCGTGTGTGAAATGGGGTCTGCCCTTTTGTATCTCAAACAGCCCTCTGTAAGATCTGCCCTCCCTCAGTGAGTGTGTGTGTGTGTGTGTGTGTGTGTGAGTGTGTGAGTGGCTCTGAAAGAAAGACAGAAAGAGCACAGAAAGGTGGAGGACATCCATTGTGTGTTTGGAGCAGGGCTGCAGATTATGGGATGGGGGCACACACACACACACACACACACACACACACACACACACACACACACACACACACACACACAGACACAGAACAATTTTTTTTTTTATTCATCTGACACCATCCATCATCCATGCAATGATCTAATCAGCCAATCGTGTGGCAGCATTGCAGTGCATAAAATCATGCAGATACGGGTCAGGAGCTTCAGTTAATGTTCACATCAACCATCAGAATGGGGAAAAAATGTGATCTCAGTGATTTGGAGCGTGGCATGATTGATGGAGCCAGACGGGCTGGTTTGAGTAGTTCTGAGATGCGGGTTGGCGCTGTTTTGATGGCACGAGGGGGACCTAGACAATATTAGGCAGGTGGTTTTAATGTTGTGGCTGATCAGCGTGTGTATTAAAAGACAAAACTGAAATATCACATTGACATAAGTACATTTGACAGCGATTACAGCCTCAAGTGTTTTTGGATATGATGCAACAATCTTTGCACTCCTGCATTTGGGGATTTTCTGCTATTCCTCTCTGCAGATCCTCTCAAGCTCTGTCAGGTTGGATGGGGACCGCCGTAGACAGCCATTTTCAGATCTCTCCAGAGATGTTCGATTGGGTTCAAGTTCAGGCTCTGGTTGGGCAACTCAAGGACATTCACAGAGATGTCCCGTAGCCACATGTACGTTGTCTTGGATGTGTGCTTAGGGTCATTGTCCTGTTGGAAGGTGAACCTTCAGCCCAGTCTGAGGTCCTGAGCGCTCTGGACCTGGATTTCATTAAGGATATCTCTGTATTTTACTGCGTTCAGATTTCCTTCAACCCTGACCAGTCCCCGAGTCCCTGCTGCTGAAAAACACCCTCACAGGATGATGCCACCACCAACATGCTTCACCGTTGGGATGGTATTGCGCAGGTGATGAGCGACGCCTGGTTTCCTCCAGACAGGACGCTTGGAACTGAGGCCAAACAGTTCAATCTTCATTTCATCAGACCAGAGAATCTTGTTTCTCACAGTCTGAAAGTCCTTAAAGTGCTTTTTTATGTGTCTTGCACTGAGGAGAGGCGTCCGTCGGGCCACTCCGCCCTAAAGCCCAGATCGGTGGAGTGTTGCAGTGATGGTCGTCCTCGTGCAAGTTTCTCCCATCTCCTCACATGATCTCTGGAGCTCAACCAGAGTGACCATCGGGTTCTTGGTCACCTCTCTTAACAAGGCCCTTCTCCACCGATTGCTCAGTTTGGCCGGGCGATCAGCTCTAGGAAGAGTCCTGGTTGTTCCAAACTTCTTCCATTGAAGAGTTATGGAGGCCACTGTGCTCTTGGGAACCATCAATTCAGCCCAATCTTTTTGTAGCCTTCCCCAGATCTGTGCCTCAACACAATCCTGTCTCTGAACTCTACAGGCTGTTCTTTTGACCTAATGACCTTTGCTCTAATATACATTTTCAGCTGTGAGAGCTTCTATAGACAGGTGTGTGCCTTTCCAAATCATGTCCAATCAACTGAATTTGCCACATTTGTGGACTCCAATCAAAGTGTAGAAACATCTCAAGGATGATCCAGAGAAATGGGATGCACCTGAGCTCAATTTCAAGTGTCATAGCAAAGGGTCTGAATACTTATGTCAATGTGATATTTCAGGGTTTTTAGTTATCAAAAATTTGTTTTTTGCCAGATAAATAATTTAAAGAATAAATGAAGGGGTCTGAATACTTTCTGAATGCGGTGTGTATTTGTGTAACATTTTCGTGCACAAATACATTTTTCCAAAACATTGTCTGTGTTTTGCTCTCACAGGGTCAATGTGTAACATCAACATCGACGACTGCGCGTTGAACCCCTGTCATAATGGGGGACTCTGCATCGATGGAGTCAACACCTTCACCTGTCTCTGTCCGGAGGGTTTCCGTGATGCAACCTGCCTCTCTCAACACAACGAGTGTTCCAGCAACCCCTGTATCCACGGCAACTGCCAGGACCAGATCAACAGCTATAAGTGCGTGTGTGAGGCGGGCTGGACGGGTCGCAACTGTGACATCAACATCAACGAGTGTTTGTCCAACCCGTGTGTGAACGGAGGCACCTGTAAGGACATGACCAGCGGATACGTGTGCACCTGCAGAGCTGGCTTCAGCGGTAAGAGAGCAAGAGTGTGTCCCAAATTTGTAGTTGTGTGCCAGTTTGCATAGTATCCATACTATGTAGTGTGCAAGATCAGGATTAGTGATTTACAAATCACTTGTATACGAAAGGTACCTGGATGGTATATTATATCCAGTGGTCTTACGAAATGTACGAATGTGTTTTTATGGCTAATATTACCCACAACCCCTTGCAGTACAGGAGAGGAGTTGTGAAGGTTCACGTTTGTACTTTAATGTTTTTTTTATTATTAACTTTTTCAAGCAATGAATGCAATGTCAAACATCCAAGTTAAATATATAATATTTATAATAGAAATAATAAATTTTAAGGTTAATTATTTAGATTTAGATTAGAATAATACAATTAGAAATCTGCAAATTTAACAAAAAGGAACAAATTATGGTGGTAACAATAATTATTTTAGTTATTTAAAATTTAAATAAAATGTAAAATGTCAGTAATAAAAATTTTCTAGAAATTAAATGAAATAAATGTCAATATTTTAAATAAAATGCATTATTTTTTAATAATAAAAGAGTAAAATGAGAAATTATAAATCAGCAAATTTAACAAAGGAATAAATTACGATGTTAAAATTTAATCAAACAATCATTTAAAGTTGAAAAATAATAAAAACAAATTTTCAAGGTAATGAAATAAAAGTAAAATAGTTATTTAAAATAAAGACTGAATAATAAGACTTAATAATACTTTTCTAATAAGTAAATTAAATAAATACATAAAATACCGTCATTTAAAAAATAAATATATATAAATAATTATTTTTCCCAAAAAAACAAAAAAAATATAATATTATTATTATTATTATTATTATTATTATTATTTGATATTATTATTATTATTATTTTTATTTTTTTGCATAGTAAAGTGAATAGTAAAATGAAAAATTAACAATCATCAAATTTAACAAAAAGTAATAAATTACAGTGGTAACATTAATTAAACAATTATTTAAAGTTGAAAAATAATAAAAACTAATTTTCAAGGTAATGAAATAAAAGTAAAATAGTTATTTAAAATAAAGACTCAATAATAAGACTGAATAATACTTTTCTAGTAAGTAAATTAAATAAATACATGAAATATTGTCATTTAAAAAATAAATATATTATTTTATAATTATTTTACAAAAAAATAAAAATAAAATAGATATATTTTTTTGCTTAGTAAAATGAACAATCATCAAATTTAACAAAGTAATAAATTACAGTGGTAACATTAATTAAACTGTTATTTATAGGTGAAAAATAAGATTAATTGTGCCAATAATTGCAATAAAATACTAAATAAAATGCATTTTAAATTAAATACATTATTTAAAAAATATTTTTATAAAAAAATCTATAACTAAAATAAAAAAGTAAGAAAAGTGGAGAGTAGTATAGTAGATTTAGCTATGTTTGCACTTATGTTAAGTTAAAAAAAAATTGCAATAAAACTACAAAACAAACATTTTGTTGTGGTCATATGTTGCAATACATGCCATGGTACATTCTTACAAGTGTGTACTTTCCCATCAACAGCAAGTACGTACTTTTAGTTTGTACCAGCAAGCAAAATTGGGATTCATTTGTGGGTTGCACTTTATTTTTTCAGTGCGTGTACATGACCAAGAAAGTGTTGAGTAATGTTCGTTAACTACATGTACTTAATATGGGTTAAAGTAGTTGTTGTATTTACATAGTATGTGAATGTAGAACAGGACTGTATATTAATCTACCCCTTTGTGTGTCCATTTTATGTCGTTTTTAACCATTTTCACACTTTGAATCATGAATTAAAAGTTGTGTGGGTTTATTTGTGCGCTTGCATTGCATTTGAGTGCTTTTAGTGAGTTTGACGTTGTATCTTTTCTTGCGTATAGGTCCTAACTGCCAGACTAACATTAATGAGTGTGCGTCCAACCCGTGCCTGAACCAGGGCGTCTGTATCGACGATGTGGCTGGATTCAAGTGTAACTGCTTACTGCCTTACACAGGTATGTGGTTTAACTCTCTGCTCCGATCTGCTAATGTTTTTGCTCCAAATGGCAAACTTGGGAAAGATTTAGGTGTGCATGGCTGTCTGGGGACGTGAAATAACACGGTTGGGTCAAGGGTGGGTACTCAAATAGGTCTATTTCCTGTTTGGCCCCTTCCTGTTTCCTGTTGAGGTCAAAGAATTGACAATAGGAGGAAAGAGCAAGTGGCTTCCTGCTACGACTGGTCACCATTGAAACGGATAAGGAAGTTCCTGCAGGAACTGAGCGAGTGTATAATAACAAAAGGCAGAATGAAATGTCGATATTTTTTGTTATTGTGTTCATTTTGGGACGTTCGTAATGTGTGTGTTTCTCAGGTGAGGTGTGTGAGAGTGTCTTGGCCCCCTGTGCATCACGCCCTTGTAAGAACGGAGGGGTGTGTGGCGAATCGGAAGATTATCTGAGTTTCTCTTGCGCCTGCCCTGCTGGATGGCAAGGTAAGAGAGTGTGCGAGTTTGTGTGTTAAACTGATTTTTAGGCCTAGAAGAGGGACAACAGTTGAACTTCAGCGTTTAGCTTATAATGTTACAGTACATTGATTGTGGACTGTCCCTGTACGAATGAAAATGTTCATGTTTGGGTGACTGTAACTTAAAGACACTCATCATAATTATAAGCATTGTCATTTCTCTCTTTCTACAGGTCAGATGTGTGAGGTGGACATTAATGAATGTGTGAGGAATCCTTGTACTAACGGAGGTGTGTGTGAGAACTTGCGCGGTAGATTTCAGTGCCGCTGTAACCCGGGATTCACCGGAGATCTGTGCGAGACTGATATCGACGACTGCGCACCAAGTAAGACACAACACAAAACTGTATGATGCCCAAAAATTCTGTGTAAGTGGGCAGTTCAATAGGTTTTACAACAGCTAGAGTTATTAAATGTGTGTGTGTGTGTGTGTGTGTGTGTGTCTATATATATATATTTATGTTTTTTGTTTGTGTGTAATATTTATTTAAAGAGACTAAATATGCCAATAATTGTAATTTTCTACTAATGAGGAAAAAATAAAATACATTTAAAGTAAAAGAAATTACATTTAAAATCTTTTTTTAAAATGTTTTTTTTTACTTTTTTGGTACAATTATTTGCATATTTAGTCTCTTTAAATAAATTGGCATGATACACAATAAAAAATTAAAAAAAAATGATAAAAGTGCAAAGTAAAAATATATATATATTTTTTTAAAATGTATACATGTAATATAAATAAACAATATATTCAATTAAAATATAAAATATTTTGAGAAAATTTTTTTTTTTTTTTTTTACAAATGTGTAATTTAACATTAAATTCTAAAATAAAAATAATATTAAAAGTGCAGAGTAAATACAGAAATTAACAATTTTACAAAGGATTAAATTATGGTGGTAACATTAATTAAACAGTTATTTAGTGTAAAGATAGAAAATACGACTAAATATGCCAATAATTGTAATTTTGTGCTAATGAGAAAAAATAAAATACATTTAAAATAAAAGAAATTACATTTAAAATCTTTTTTTTAATTTTTTTTTACTTTTTTTGTACAATTATTGGCATATTTAGTCTCTTTTAAACAAATTGGCATGATACACAATAAAAAAATTAAAAAAAATGATAATAGTGCAAAGTAAAAATATATATTTTTTAAATGTATACATGTAATATAAATAAGCAATATATTTAATTCAAATATAAAAAGTTTTATTTTTTTTTTTTTTTTATTTTTTTTTTACAAATGTGTAATATAACATTAAATTAAATTCTAAAATAAATAAATAATATTAAAAGTCCAGAGTAAAAACAGAAATTAACAATTTTACAAAGGATTAAATTATGGTGGTAACATTAATTAAACAGTTATTTAGTGTAAAGTTAGAAAATACGACTAAATATGCCAATAATTGTAATTTTGTACAAATGAGAAAAATAAAATGTATATTTTTTTATAATTTTTTTTAAAATATAAACTTAATTAAATTTAATTCAAACATTTAAATAATAACAAAAGTGCATTTATAAAAAGAGTTTAACAAATATGTATCTAATTAAATTTTAAAATAAAAATAATAATGAAAGAGTAAAAACAGAAATAACAATTTTACAGTGAATTAAATAAATGTGGTAACATTAATTAAACAGTTATTAAATGTAAAAAATAGAAAATACGACTAAATCTGCCCATAATGGTAATTTTCTGATAATTATATGAAATAAAATATTAATTATATAAAATAAAATACAGTCGTTTTTAAATCAAATGTATAATACAAAGTAAAAAAAAATTAAACTAAATATTACAAATAATAATAACTAATATTAATAATAAAAAAAAATATAATAATAAAAGTGTACATTTTGAAATTCACAATTGGCAAATAAAATATGGTGGTAACATTAATTAAAAAGTTAACAAAGATGAAAAATAAGCCAATTATTGTAATTTTCTCTCTCTCAGATCATTGCAGTAATGGTGGAGTGTGTCAGGACCATGTGAATGGCTTTGTGTGTGTGTGTTTGGCTGGTTTCCGCGGAGAGCGCTGCACAGAGGACATCGACGAGTGTGTGAGCGGCCCCTGCCGCAACGGAGGGAACTGCACCGACTGTGTCAACAGCTACACCTGCAGCTGTCCTGTTGGATTCAGTGGCATCAACTGTGAGATCAACACACCGGATTGCACTGAGAGGTGCGTTCTGCCATACTACTCATGCTATTGTTGAAGTATGCAGTATGTACACTTTGCACAGTATGGGAATTTGGAGTATAGAATACCCAGATGACCTATAGATACAGACGAATACAAATGAATCAAACATAATGAGGTCATGTGACAAAACGATGTATGCTAGAATTGCCTCCTGAAATCATCTTATTTACACTTGAATGTTTTGTTGTTGTTTGCTTACAAAAATCTCACATCTTTGTTTTGCTCCCTCTAGCTCATGTTTTAACGGCGGCACGTGTGTGGATGGCATAAACTCGTTCTCCTGCGTGTGTTTGCCGGGATTTACCGGAAATTACTGCCAGCACGATGTGAACGAGTGCGACTCGCAGCCGTGCCGAAATGGAGGTACCTGTCAGGATGGATACGGCACCTACAAATGCACCTGCCCGCACGGCTACACTGGCCTCAACTGCCAGGTGCACATGCTCCTCCTTAGCTGAACTTATGATGCATTATGTATGTGTATCTAATACTTATAAATAACTAAATGTTTTTGCGTGTTATAGAGTCTGGTACACTGGTGTGACTCCACCCCCTGTAAGAATGGTGGCTCGTGTTGGCAGCAGGGGGCATCTTTTACCTGCCAGTGTGCCAGTGGCTGGACGGGCATCTACTGTGACGTGCCCAGTGTCAGCTGTGAGGTTGCCGCCCAACAGCAAGGTAACAATCACTTTGAGTGTGTGAGTGTGTGTGAGTGTGTGTGAGTGTGTGTGAGTGTGAGAGAGTGTGAGTGTGTGTCTGCATCTGTGTGTGTGTGAGAGTGTGTGTGTGAGAGTGTGTGTGTGTGTATATATATATGTGTGTATGTGTGTGTGTGTGTCTGCATCTCTGTGTGTGTGTGCATGTGTGTGTGTGTGTGTGTGTGTCTGCATCTCTGTGTGTGTGTGTGTGTGTGTGTGTGTGTGGTTATGTGCTATAGCTGTGTGTGTGTGTGTGTGTGTGTGTGTGTGTGTGGGGTTATGTGCTATAGGTGTGTGTGTGTGTGTGGGGTTATGTGCTATAGCTGTGTGTGTGTGTGTGTGTGTGTGGGGGGGGTTATGTGCTATAGCTGTGTGTGTGTGTGTGTGGGGTTATGTGCTATAGGTGTGTGTGTGTGTGTGTGTGTGGGGTTATGTGCTATAGGTGTGTGTGTGTGTGTGTGTGTGTGGTTATGTGCTATAACTGTGTGTGTGTGTGTGGTTATGTGCTATAGCTGTGTGTGTGTGTGTGTGTGGTTATGTGCTATAGCTGTGTGTGTGTGTGTGTGGTTATGTGCTATAGCTGTGTGTGTGTGTGGTTATGTGCTATAGCAGAGTGTGTGTGTGGTTATGTGCTATAGCAGAGTGTGTGTGTGGTTATGTGCTATAGCTGTGTGTGTGTGTGGGGTTATGTGCTATAGCTGTGTGTGTGTGTGGTTATGTGCTATAGCTGTGTGTGTGTGTGTGTGTGGTTATGTGCTATAGCTGTGTGTGTGTGTGGTTATGTGCTATAGCAGAGTGTGTGTGTGGTTATGTGCTATAGCTGTGTGTGTGTGTGTGTGTGGTTATGTGCTATAGCTGTGTGTGTGTGTGTGGTTATGTGCTATAGCTGTGTGTGGTTATGTGCTATAGCAGAGTGTGTGTGTGGTTATGTGCTATAGCTGTGTGTGTGTGTGGTTATGTGCTATAGCAGAGTGTGTGTGTGGTTATGTGCTATAGCTGTGTGTGTGTGTGGTTATGTGCTATAGCTGTGTGTGTGTGTGGTTATGTGCTATAGCTGTGTGTGTGTGTGTGTGTGTGTGTGTGGTTATGTGCTATAGCTGTGTGTGTGTGTGTGTGTGTGTGGTTATGTGCTATAGCTGTGTGTGTGTGTGGTTATGTGCTATAGCTGTGTGTGTGTGTGGTTATGTGCTATAGCAGAGTGTGTGTGTGGTTATGTGCTATAGCTGTGTGTGTGTGTGGTTATGTGCTATAGCTGTGTGTGTGTGTGGTTATGTGCTATAGCTGTGTGTGTGTGTGTGTGTGGTTATGTGCTATAGCAGAGTGTGTACAGTTTTAAGTCGGATTCCAAGAATTTAGAAGTTTACCCACTTGAAAAGATATATTTGGTCATATTTGCCCCGCACATATTAAATGAACTCTCTTTCTCTTAGGAGTTTCCGTGGCGGTTCTGTGTCGTAATGCGGGTCAGTGTGTTGACGTTGGGAACACGCACCTGTGCAGGTGTCAGGCCGGATACACGGGCAGCTACTGTAAGGAGCAGGTGGATGAGTGTAAGCCGAACCCCTGCCAGAACGGAGCCACCTGCACCGATTACCTGGGAGGATACAGCTGTGGGGTATGAACAAGACTTGACACACCTGTGCCAATAATAACTGCACATGCACAGCATTATGTAAGCGATAATGTGCAATCAGCCGGGCATTAGTACAAAAAGTCTATAAAATGCAATGACCAATTAGAATCCGGTATTCCAGAGAGCCGTGTAATAAATGCCTTTGTATTTCAGTGTGCTCCCGGATATCATGGTGTGAACTGCAGTAAGGAGATAAACGAGTGTTTGTCGCAACCCTGCCAGAACGGAGGAACCTGCATAGACCTCGTCAACGCATACAAATGCTCCTGCCCACGAGGAACGCACGGTAACGCACACACGCTCTGATATACACACGTGATATACACATGTTATTTAAACATGAAGGTAAACAAGTTTAAAACAAAGTAATACTGTAAAATAAAGAAGAAATATTTTGTATTACATTACATGTTTTGATATGTTTTCTCTGCTGGGATTTTCAGGCGTTCACTGTGAGATTGACGTTGACGACTGTTCCCCGGCCGTGGATCCGTTAACCGGCGAGCCACGGTGCTTCAACGGCGGCCGTTGCGTGGACCGCGTTGGCAGTTACGGTTGCGTGTGTCTACCCGGTTTCGTTGGCGAGCGCTGTGAGGGTGACGTTAACGAGTGCCTGTCTGACCCCTGTGACCCCAACGGATCCTACAACTGCATCCAGCTCATCAATGACTTCCGCTGCGAGTGTCGTACAGGATACATGGGTACGAACGAACCTAGAGACACTTGGTTTTTTCCCCAATTCGGAACACCCAATTCCCAATGCGCTCAAAGTCCTCGTGGTGGCGTAGTGACTCGCCTCAATCCAAGTGGCTGAGGACGAATCTCAGAGACCGTCCGCGCATCTTATCACGTGGCTTGTTGAGCACGTTACCATGGAGATATAGCGCGAGTGGAGGCTTCACGCTATTCTCCACGGCATCCACGCACAACTCCCCACGAGAACCACATTATAGTGACCACAAGGAAGTTACCCCATGTGACTCTACCCTCCCTAGCAACCGGGCCAATTTGGTTGCTTAGGAGACCTGGCTGGAGTCACTCAGCACGCCCTGGATTCGAACTCGCGACTCCAGGTGTGGTAGTCAGCGGCTTTACTCGCTGAACTACCCGGGCCCATAGAGACGCTCTTTTACACACAAACACTTGAGTTGGCGAATCGATTGGAATTAATTCAGGCTCCTTAATGAGTTCAAGAGAGAGAATTTTTTTTAAATAACTGGGTTATAAGATTAATCTGTTTGTATATCTGATAGACTGTTTGCACTGTACGTTTGGTGTTGAGTGCAACCAACCATCTCGTTCAGTTAGGGAGTTAGTGTTTGTATGAAGTTTTTGTCGGGTTTCTAAATGTATTATAATTGTTTTGTCTCTGTAGGCAAACGCTGCGAATCTGTGTTTAATGGCTGTAAAGACACGCCATGCAAAAACGGAGGAACATGTGCCGTAGCCAGCAACACTAAACACGGATACATCTGCAAATGTCAACCGGTGAGTAACAACAACTTAAAACCATTTCGCTAAAGTTTGTTAAGACAAACTTTGATGTTGGCTTGACAAAGCCTTAGTCTGACAGATTCAAAAAGAAAGTCGACCTTCAGAAAGGTAGATAATGGTTCGATTTTGTATTGTAACATAAAGCCATGAAATTGCAGGCCTTGTGTGTGGATTTGTTTACATTTGAATTTCTGACCGCTGGAGTTTGAATTAATGAGCATTCCGTTGGGCCATTGAACATTCCGACAATGTAACTCTTATGGTATTTGTATTTTTAGATTTAATAGCAATGTGGGTCAGAACAGTCTTAAGGTCTGTGCCAATTTTGGTGGATTGCAATTGATAATTTTGGTCATGGTTTAGGGATTTTGGAAAAACTGTAAAAGTCTGTAGAATAACAGAATGTTGGCATTGTCAAGCTGGTTTTCACTTGAGTTGGGCTACTTCACCGTTTACCAACTATTATTGGATTCTAACCTGTTGTATGTGTTCTCTCTCTCAGGGCTACTCTGGCGCCTCCTGCGAATACAATGCCCAGTCCTGCGGCACTTTGCGTTGTCGTAACGGTGCAACCTGTGTCTCCGGCCACCTTAGTCCTCGCTGTTTATGCCCACCGGGCTTTAGCGGGCACGAGTGCCAAACACGGATGGACTCGCCCTGTCTGATCAACCCCTGCTACAATGGAGGCACTTGCCAACCAATCAACGAGGCTCCGTTCTACCACTGCTCCTGCCCTGTCAACTTCAACGGGCTGCTTTGCCACATCCTTGACTACTCCTTCAATGGTGGGCAGGGCCGTGATATAGCCCCACCTCCAGAGGTGGAGATTCAATGTGAAATCGCTCAGTGCGAAGGCAGGGGTGGTAACGCAATCTGCGATACACAGTGTAACGATCACGCATGTGGGTGGGACGGTGGCGACTGCTCTCTGAATTTCGATGACCCATGGCAGAACTGTAGCGGCGCCCTGCAGTGCTGGAGGTACTTTAACGACGGAAAATGCGACGAGCAGTGCGCTAATGCAGGCTGCCTTTACGATGGATTTGACTGCCAAAGCCTAGAAGGACAGTGCAAGTAAGTGAAGCACAGACACATGGATACACAAACATACAAGAGGACAAATTCCTATTGATTGGGGATATTAAATAAACTGTTATATTTGTAATTCTGATTTATTAAATTTGTGTATTTTATTTAAAAAAATTTAGTTTTATTGTATAAATGCCTCTTTCTCTCTTTGTATCTCTCTCCAGTCCACTTTATGATCAATACTGTAAGGATCATTACGCAGATGGTCACTGTGATCAGGGCTGTAATAACGCTGAGTGCGAATGGGACGGTCTTGACTGTGCTGAGGACGTTCCACAAAAACTCGCTGCGGGAACTCTGGTTCTCGTGGTGCACATTCCACCCAAGGAGCTTCACAACCGTTCCTCGTCATTCCTCCGCGAGCTCAGCGGACTGCTGCATACGAATATCGTGTTTGGTCGCAACGATAATGGAGAACCGCTCATTTTCCCATACTACGGTAAGGAGCATGAGCTGAGTAAACACAAACGTGGCGATTGGACCGAACCTGCCAAGCTGTTGCAGCGTGCCAGGAGGAGCCTGACGTCATTCATGAAGCTCCGCCTACGACGAGAACTGGACCAGATGGAGATCAAAGGGTGAGTGAATGCAATTTCGACCAATAGAATCACGTCGTCTTGCGTGTATGCTAAAATGTGTACCTGTTTATATTTGTACTGAATTGTTTGACTTCATGATTTATAACCATAATTTGTTCTATATTGCGTTACAGATTTGTGTTGTATAAAATAAATTCTTAACTTAATTTATGTTTGCATAATATTAGATATTTGTATTGTATTATGCACTAACCTGAAGGATTATTAGGAACACCTGTTCAATTTCTCATTAATGCAATTATCTAATCAACCAATCACATGGCAGTTGCTTCAATGCATTTAGGGGTGTGGTCCTGGTCAAGACAATCTCCTGAACTCCAAACTGAATGTCAGAATGGGAAAGAAAGGTGATTTAAGCAATTTTGAGCGTGGCATGGTTGTTGGTGCCAGACGGGCCGGTCTGAGTATTTCACAATCTGCTCAGTTACTGGGATTTTCACGCACAACCATTTCTAGGGTTTACAAAGAATGGTGTGAAAAGGGAAAAACATCCAGTATGCGGCAGTCCTGTGGGCGAAAATGCCTTGTTGATGCTAGAGGTCAGAGGAGAATGGGTCGACTGATTCAAGCTGATAGAAGAGCAACTTTGACTGAAATAACCACTCGTTACAACCGAGGTATGCAGCAAAGCATTTGTGAAGCCACAACACGCACAACCTTGAGGCGGATGGGCTACAACAGCAGAAGACCCCACCGGGTACCACTCATCTCCACTACAAATAGGAAAAAGAGGCTACAATTTGCAAGAGCTCACCAAAATTGGACCGTTGAAGACTGGAAAAATGTTGCCTGGTCTGATGAGTCTCGATTTCTGTTGAGACATTCAGATGGTAGAGTCAGAATTTGGCGTAAACAGAATGAGAACATGGATCCATCATGCCTTGTTACCACTGTGCAGGCTGGTGGTGGTGGTGTAATGGTGTGGGGGATGTTTTCTTGGCACACTTTAGGCCCCTTAGTGCCAATTGGGCATCGTTTAAATGCCACGGCCTACCTGAGCATTGTTTCTGACCATGTCCATCCCTTTATGGCCACCATGTACCCATCCTCTGATGGCTACTTCCAGCAGGATAATGCACCATGTCACAAAGCTCGAATCATTTCAAATTGGTTTCTTGAACATGACAATGAGTTCACTGTACTAAAATGGCCCCCACAGTCACCAGATCTCAACCCAATAGAGCATCTTTGGGATGTGGTGGAACGGGAGCTTCGTGCCCTGGATGTGCATCCCACAAATCTCCAAGATGCTATCCTATCAATATGGGCCAACATTTCTAAAGAATGCTTTCAGCACCTTGTTGAATCAATGCCACGTAGAATTAAGGCAGTTCTGAAGGCGAAAGGGGGTCAAACACAGTATTAGTATGGTGTTCCTAATAATCCTTTAGGTGAGTGTATATTAATATGATTTTATTGCAATATAATATATAATTGCAAATATCATATTTAATTAATTATATTTTATTATAAATTTTAGATTGCATTATATTTGTATTGTATTATAGACTATATTTGTATTGTATTGTAGTATTCTAAAAATACGTGTTTGTTTGCAGGTCTATCGTCTATCTAGAAATCGACAATCGTCAGTGTTTTCAGCAATCTGACGAGTGTTTCCAGAGCGCTACAGACGTGGCAGCGTTTCTCGGAGCGTTGGCCTCTAGCGGGAATCTCAATGTTCCCTACATTATTGAGGCTGTAACCAGTGAGTACCCACAGACACATTAATGTCATTTAAGGAACAAGCATGATTCAGTACAGAGACGCTCAATCATACCCACAACATTATTAACAGTGCATGTATTTGCAGGTGAGGATGAACCTCCGAAGGCAGGTGAGATGTACCCCATGTTCCTGGTGCTGCTCGCTTTGGCCGTTGTAGCCCTGGTGACTGTAGGTGTCATGATGTCCAGGAAGCGCAAACGGGAACATGGACAGCTGTGGTTCCCAGGGGGATTTAAAGTGACCGAACCCAAAAAGAAACGAAGAGAACCGGTGGGAGAGGATTCGGTCAGACTCAAGTGAGTTTGCGAATGTTTGATTAAAGCAGCGAAATCTCAAACGTTCATATTTTGATTTTAGGCCGAAATGTCCAACATTTTGCAGCCATTTTTGCTACTGTTTCTTTAAGACATCTATGTTATGACATCTAGGTTTGCTGCTGGGTCCAATGTGAATGCTACAGCCCAATCATATGATGTCCTGTAATCAGTAGTTATAAAACAAAAGGATATATGATTTATGAAACTCAAAGTAACGACGTGCATCTTTGTATCCTATCAGGCCTCTAAAACACTCTGACAGCGCTCTGATGGACGAACAGTTGAACGAGTGGGCAGAAGATGACGCTGTTAAACGCTTTAGCTCTGTAAGTGTTTAGCAGATAGTCAATTGGTTGATATTATTAGCCTGTTGGATCAATAACTGTTTATATATGTGTGTAGTTTGAGGAGCAGTCCATTCTGGATATGACTGGTCAACTGGATCATCGTCAGTGGACACAACAGCATCTGGACGCCGCTGACCTGCGTCTGAACTCTATGGCTCCAACACCTCCACAAGGCGAGATCGAGAACGATTGCATGGACGTCAACGTCCGCGGTCCTGGTGAGTGACCTCAGACCTTTTTGTCTTCTCGTATGGTAGATGGGTTGATTGTTTGGTGCTGCAGAAATAACACAAACACAATTACGTTTTCTTAAACTACCTTCCTTTCTCTCTTAGATGGCTTCACTCCGCTAATGATTGCGTCCTGCAGTGGCGGCGGTCTTGAGAATGAAAATGGCGAGGGAGAAGACGATCCGTCTGCTGACGTCATCACTGACTTCATCTACCACGGTGCCAACCTGCACAATCAGACAGACCGCACGGGCGAGACCGCGCTACACCTGGCTGCCCGCTACGCCCGCTCTGATGCAGCCAAACGCCTGCTGGAGTCATGCGCCGATGCTAACGTTCAGGATAACATGGGCCGCACGCCTCTCCACGCTGCTGTTGCTGCTGATGCCCAGGGTGTCTTCCAGGTAATAACAACACCCTAACCAACCCAAACAATGCAGATTACATTGGATTGATTACTTTTCAGGTAAGCCCAGTTTTAAAACCTTGCCATGTGTTTGTTATAGATTCTGATCCGAAACCGAGCGACAGATCTGGACGCGCGCATGCATGACGGAACGACCCCGCTGATCCTGGCCACCAGATTGGCTGTTGAGGGAATGGTGGATGAGCTCATTAACTGCCACGCAGATCCGAATGCGATAGATGATTTTGGTATGAACACACACATATTAACACACTGTCAAAAACACTCAAAGTTGTCTTTTCTTTAAAGACACAATTTATGGACTATTTTCGAAGACGCATGGATGTCCCTCTCTAATTCGCTCTTTGTCTCTGTAGGTAAATCAGCTCTTCACTGGGCGGCCGCAGTTAATAATGTAGATGCTGCTGTCTTTCTTTTGAAAAATGGTGCGAATAAAGACCTACAGAATAACAAGGTGAGTGTGTGTGAGAGTGTGTGTGTGTGTGAGAGTGTGTGTGTGTGTGAGTGTGTGTGTGTGAGTGTGTGTGTGTGTGTGTGAGAGAGAGAGTGTGTGAGAGAGAGAGAGTGTGTGTGTGTGTGTGTGTGTGTGTGTGAGAGAGTGTGTGTGTGTGTGTGAGAGAGAGTGTGTGTGAGTGTGTCAGTGTGTGAGTGTATGTGTGTGTGTGAGAGAGAGAGAGAGAGAGTGTGTGAGAGAGAGTGTGTGAGAGAGAGTGTGTGAGAGAGTGTGTGTGTGTGTGTGTGAGTGTGTGTGTATAAGGAGAGTGTTTATGATTCTATTTAACGTCACTTATTCAGTCTTAGTTTTGAGTTTTTTTTATCAATACTGTTTGTCTTTTGATGAAAATGTCCTTTAACTTTGGTCATATTCATTCATTTGAGTCAATTTTACTCTTGGCTTAAATAGCACATCATTTTAGTCAACAAAAATAAAATTTTACGATAAAAAAAAATTATTAAACCGTAACCGACTTTAAGGGGGTTAAGGGAAAGGAGGAGGCGAGAACCGGCTTGGCAATATAAATAATAGTTTAATAATAAACTGAACCAAAATCACATACACACACACACAGAGCAGCTGCCTGTAATTCTCTCTCTCTCTATCTCTCTCTCTCTCTCTCTCTCTCTCTATCTCTCTCTCTCTCGAACTGTCGTCACCGGCCACCTTTATCCCTCGTGCGCCCCATCAGGCTGATTGGGGACCAGGCGCGTATCGTTCCAGCCCGGCCCCGCCCCCCTCCGCTCTACACTGACCAAACTTTAATCAAATATTCAGATATTTTGAAAAATGTCAAATCAACTCACATTTATTTAAACTGTAACACTTTAAGATGTCATTCTGTAACATTAGTTAATGCATTATGTATCATGAACTAACAGTGAACGTTACATATTTTACTGCATTTATTAATCTTTATTAATGTTAATTAATACAATTGTTCATTGTTAGTTCATGATAACTAATATTGTTAACAAATGGAATCTTATTGTGAAGTGTTACATGTATCAAACATATCAGTATTCATGTGTTAATACAGTTAAAAATAATTAAAGATTGATTGTTTAATTGTATTATTATTATTATTATTATTATAAGTTAGTATAATTCATAATAATCTAAATAAAATATAATTAATATTTAAGCAATATCACACGAGTAAGAGTGCGATATGGTCTTATATCAGCACTGCTGTAATTGCTTTGCCACTAAAAAGACTTTCGTCTGGCTATTGGTTAATGTTAACTAATAACCAAATTGATTTTTAGGCATAGTTTAAGGCTACTGTTTTGGGTAATGCAACGTTTCTAAACTCTTACCAATATTTAATGCCTGTTAGCCTCCATAATATGTTTTGAATATTCTGTTTCACTAGGAAATTCGTCACATTACGGAAGTCAAATGAGTTGAAGATCTTCTTCTAGATGTCTATCTATGAGTCCAAATATTGACTGTATCTGTGCTTTTGCAGGAGGAGACGCCTCTATTCCTGGCCGCTCGTGAGGGGAGTTACGAAACCACAAAAGTCCTGCTCGATCACCTGGCCAACCGTGACATTGCCGATCACCTGGATCAACTCCCACGAGATATCGCACAGGAACGCATGCACCACGACATCGTCCGTCTATTAGAAGAGTACAACCTGGTCCGCAGTCCACCGCTGCCCCTATCGCCACCACTCTGCTCCCCGAACACCTACCTGGGAATCAAACCCAGTCCGGGTGGTGCCAACAACAACACCACGGCCAAGAAGGCACGGAAACAGGGGGGTAAATATGTAGGAGGGAAGGATGGAGGTAAAGAGATGAAAATGAAAAAGAAGAAGGGTGGAGAGGGCAAGAATGGAGGCATCATGGAAGTGGGCGTTCTCTCGCCAGTCGGTTCGCTGGAGTCGCCTCACGGTTACTTATCAGATGTGTCCTCACCACCCATGATGATGTCACCGTTTCAACAGTCCCCGCCCATCACTTTGAATCAACTTCAAGGATTGACCGACTCCCACATGGGCAGAGCTCATCAGAGTATGGGCAAGCCGTTTGACCCCGTACCTCCTCGCTTATCTCATCTCCCAGTTGCTAACAATGGGGGCGGGGCTCAAACGGGGGCTTGTGATTGGGTGCAGAGGGTGCAACAACAACAGCAGGCAGGTTTCCAGGCTCTTATACCCACAATGCACCCTGCTGCCACCATGCCGCAGGTCATGGGCTATCCGACAATGCAAAGCAGCCATCTCGGCATGCCATCGCGCATGATGCCTAACCATGCCCATCAGAATATTGTGACCTTGCAGCACCAAAACACTAGCTCCGCCCTCTCGCACCACTTCCTGGGAGACCTGAGTGGGCTGGATCTCCAGTCTGGCTCAGGACACGCCCCCATCCAGACCATGCTGCCGCAGGAGACCCAACGCATGGCTCTGCCCATTTCTAGCACACAATTCCTAACTCCGCCTTCTCAGCACAGTTATTCCAACCCCATGGACAATATGCCCAACAACCAACCGCAAGTTCCTGACCACCCTTTCCTCACGCCCTCCCCTGGCTCTCCTGACCAATGGTCTAGCTCGTCTCCACATTCCAACTTGTCTGATTGGTCAGACGGGATCTCAAGCCCACCCACCAGTATGCAGATGAACCATATCCCCGAGGCCTTTAAGTAGGAGGGGCTTCAGCCTCAAGAAGCTAGTTGCAAAAGGACTGAATTTACAGAATAGACTCTTTAAATGATTTTATATATTGTTTAGAAAAGTTTTTATTAATTTTGTATGCTAAGAAACATTTTTGTATTTATTTAAGTACTTTTTTGACTACAGATAATACAAAGCTATTTTTTATTTATACCATTTTATTTCTATTTTGTCTAATTTTGATTATTAACTGCTCTGAAATTATGATGCTGCCAGGATTTTTTTTTTTTTTTTTTTTTTTTTAAATGAATTTTGGTGTTACGGTTTTGAATAAAACTTTCAGTATTTGATTTTTATATAGTCCTTTTTTTTACCAATATCGAAGTAGAAAGAGTCTTAATATTGTCATGCACTCATGTAGACACTTGCACACATACACAATGTGTTTATGTACATGAAAGAGAGTCATTTATGGCTGAGTTATGCCATGTTACTTATTATGGTCTGTACACTGTTCACTGAACACAAGCCAACATTAGGTTTGTGATGAAACTGTTCTGTTTGTATAGAACCCAAATGTTTATCCCATGGTACCTTGCTTCAGGTGTTTTGGGGAACTTTTTTGCATGTAGCATAGTGATCACTGTTATTTATTGCCTGCTATAGACATATCCTAGACATGTATTTGAGTGTGCGCGTGCGTGCGAGCCCGCGTGTGTGCGTGTGTGTGTGCGCGCGCGCGCAAGCGAGATAGATGGGTAAAATAATGCAGATGTTTGTAAAAGTGTGTTTGTGTGTCACAATGTGGTGACGTCATCAGGTTCCAGACTTTTGTTTTATAAATGCAGATCAGATGTTGTAATGTTACTGATGACATATAAAGACCTATATATGCTTGTAGTTTGTGGGAAAAACAAGTATTTTGTTCAATGATTTTGTAAACACAATAAAGGACACCTTTTGGATAAAATGTGTATAAAGTATCAATGATCTGCCTTTAATATATAATAATAATATCTTTATGGAATAGTGATATATTGAGTAAAAATAGCCAGACTAAAATAATTTAGGGCTCGAGCCTTTAAAATATAATTGTTTGAGCTCTGACTGTTTTGCCCTGGTGACACCCCTGCTGAATTTAATAAGACTATGAAACACTGTATTTTATATAACATAGGGGTAAAATAGGGATAAACAGCAACAACTGACTGAATATTTTCATTAAGAAAAGAAGGCAAAGTCTCTTAGTTTGTGAAAGGCCACAAGTGAATCAGTGAATCATTTATGTGAATGTTCATTTACATGAACCGTCCGAACGAACCAATTCACAAAAATGTATCGGAGTTCTAATGCAAAATTTAAGTGATATAAAAATGACAGACAGACAGATAAATAGTGAATGGATGGATGGATAGATAGATAGACAGACAGAGAGATAATGGATGGATGGATGGATTAATGCACAGATAGATGATAGACAGACAGACAGAGAGATGATTGATGGATGCAGATGGATGGATGGACAGATGGATGGATAGATGACAGACAGACAGATAAATAGTGAATGGATGGATGGATAGATAGATAGACAGACAGACAGATAGATAATGGATGGATGGATAGACGACAGACAGACAGATAATACATGGAATCATGGACAGACAGATGGACAGATAGACAACAGACAGACAGATAACGGATGGATGGATGGATGGATAGACGACAGACAGACAGATAATACATGGAATCATGGACAGACAGATGGACAGATAGACAACAGACAGACAGATAATGGATGGATGGATGGATGGATAGATGACTGACAGACAGGCAGATAAATGGATGAATAGACAACATACAGAGAGATAATGGACGGATGGATGGATGCAGATGAATGGACGAACAGACAGACAGACAGATAGTGGATGGATGGATGGATAGACAGGTGGACAGACAGACAGATAATAGATGGATGAATGCATAGACAGGCAGATAAATGGATGAATAGACAACATACAGAGAGATAATGGACGGATGGATGGATGCAGAAGGATGGATGGACGGACAGATAATGGATGACCAACTAAATAACTAAATTCTCTCTCAAACTTATTTTAAGGAAAGCCATGCACAATGTATGTGTCCTATATGTAGGAATATAAGATTCCTAAATATGCAGCTACAGAAAAAGCTTTTTCATGTAATATTACGCAATCTCTAGTATTTCTTTAATAAAAAGGCTGTAATGGATTTTAGACTCACATGCAGTGTTGTGTGACTATTAAAAAAAAGCTCTTGACCCCATACATCTCCGGATACCTGAGTGAAAGTGCTTTCCCAGGTTGAAGTGGAACCTGTGAGATTCACTGAATTAATCTCTCACACTCCTCCGTTGGCAGTTTAAAGCCTGAAACGCAGTTGACAGCCTGTAGACCAACATTATGAATAATAATTATGAAAGACCATCACAATCACAATCATGTCAAACCAACTCAGACTTCATGATAATCCCAAACCTTATCTTGCATTTGTGCACGCTCTCCCTCAATATGTGTGTGTCATACACAACACCAGCATCAGTCACGCAGCATGAATCAATGGTTCCCAGTATTCCCAGCAGGGGTTCAGTTAAGAACACACAAGGGATTGGGTGAGTTGGATGAGTTGATGGTGTCCTGATTTGTCCTCTGTGATTGAACAATGCACACAACTGCTGTCTGCAGCAGGGGCGCTGGAGAGATATAGAGAACCCTCTGATATCTTTTCCAAAATCTTGGATGAGTGTGTGCTGTGTTTAGATAATGCACTGTGATCTTAGTTATTTGTAAAATTAACATTATGCAGCAACGTGTGTTTCTCTTTTTTTAATGCTAAATAGAAGGCCTGAAGGCTAAATAGAGGCCATTGGAGTCTGTGTATGACTTTCTTTCTTCTGCAGAAGATAAACAGAGATACAATGCAAATGAATGGTGACCAGAACATTGAAGCTCCAAAAAGCACAAAAATGCAGCATAAAAGTGCAAGACTCCGGTGCTTTAATCCATGCCTTCAGAAGTGATGTGATAGGTGTGGGTGAGAAACAGATCAATATTTAAGTCATTTTTTTACTATAAATTCTTCTCCATGCCCAGTAGGTGGCGATATACATGAAGAATGAGAATCAACAAAAGCACAAGAAGAAGAATTTAAAAGTGAATGTAGAGATTTATAGTTTAATTCAAGTTCAATTTGTATCTGAATCTCACCCACATCTATCACCTATCACTTCTAAAGACTACTGGAGTATTATGGATGACTGTTATGCTGCCTTTATGTGCTTTTTGGAGCTTCAAAGTCCTAGTCACCATTCACTTGCATTCTATGGACCTACAGAGCTAAAATAGTCTTCTAAAAATCTTAATTTGTGTTTTGCAGAAGAAGGAAAGTCATTCACATCTGGGATGCCATGATAGCGAGTAAACTATGACAGAATTTTCAGTTTTGGAGAGAAAAATTCCTTTAATCTCACATATTTTGCTAGATTTTTTTGAAAACAAGACATTAAACTTGATTTCACTTTTTGCAGTGAAAGTACCAGATATGAAAATAAATGGATTTGTTGTAAAAACACTGAAAGGAATGATTGACATCATTGGTTTTGGTTCCATTTGCCTGAATCATCTCGCGACGCTCCGGTACGCGCGCACGCATGCGCACTAGCCCTTCATGAGCGCGCAGTATATAGCCATAGTGACAATAACACCGGGAGATTCCACCGACGGCGTCTCCCCATGACAACGGCAGCCAGACAATCTAACAGCGTCCGGGTGAGGGAGAGCCACGTGCAAATATGCATTTTTGAACTGTTAAATTTTTTTAAACACGTTTCATCAGTTTACGTCATAATTCCTGTATACATTAGCGTCGCGTGCAGTTGTCATGTAGCGGAGGCCGCGCTGGATTGGATTGCGTTGCTGGGCGGGGAGGGGGACCGATCAGACGGCTGAGAGATCTCTAATCAAAAGCATCGGGAATATTCGGACATCTTCAAAGCTGGATTGTGGATTTCCCGCGGGGTTCAAGGTAATTTGAACTCAGATTGTCTCTAAGTCGGGATGATGTTCTGCCTTTGGCCGCTGACAGGTGCACATATATTAGATCTCTGTGATAGTAAAGCAGTCCCATTCATTCATCATATCTCGTTTGCTGACCATCATGTGTTGTGCATTCATTAGAGATTGATTGCACATGGATGCACGTGGAAAAACCGAATTTATAACGCCTTATGATTACATTATTTTAATGCTTACACTCATCACTTGTCAATAGTCATTCATCGATTATGTCTCGTCCCATTCCAGTAACTGAAACATTGCATGTTTACATTTGTGCATGTGATATACCATTGTATTTACATGCTTTTTAAATCAGTGATGGTACTTCGATATATATACTATGATACTCATGTTACCCCCTAGGTAATTGAAAGAGTACCATGGTACTACCATGGTACATGTCCAAAAAGTCATCTTAGTGCCATGGTTATTTTTATAATGCTTGCAAGGTGCTAGCTGTCTTTAAACATGAAAAAAATAATTAGCTTTAAAAATGAAAATTCCAAACATTGAATTCCAAACCAAAAAAGGAGATGTTTAGAAGAATGTCCAGGCTGCACTATTCCATATAATGAAAGCAGATGTTACTACAGCTGTCACGCTCCAAAAAGGACAACAAATACCATTAAGTAGTAGTCTGTATGACTTGTGCACCGTATTCCAAGTCTTCTATAACCATACAACATATTTATGAATCCAATCCAGTCTCATTGACTGAGCGTTACATTAACAACATTTTGGGGGCCTGGGTAGCTCAGCAAGTAAAGACGCTACTACACCTGGAGTTGAAAGTTCGGTTGCAGTTGGTCCGGTTGCTAGGGAGGGAAGAGTCACATGGGGTAACCTCCTTGTGGTCGCTATAATGTGGTTCGCTCCCGGTGGGGCGTGTGGTGAGTTGAGCGTGGATGGCATAGAATAGCGTGAAGCGTCCACATGCGCTAGTTCTCCACGGTAATGCGCTCAACAAGCCACTTGATAAAATGCACGGATTGACGGTCTCAGACGCGGAGGCAACTTAGATTCGTCCTCCGCCACCCGAATTGAGGTGAGCCACCACGGGGACCTAGAGCGCATTGGGGAATTGGGCATCCCAAAAAACCCACATTTTTGCAAACTCACTTTTACAACAAGTGTGCGTTTTATTCCCTTTCACACAAATCGCAACTACAACGGCTGATTACGACTTTCTAAACATTTTTCTCACTATTACCAAAGTCTTTCTAGCAAGTCAGTCCACTGTCGGCCATCTTTGCAATGCTCTCAGGAGGCTATTTCCTGGCATGCTAGTGCAGCTCCTATCTACTTGAATGGGGAGACACCGAAATCTCAAAAACGGTTGTTCAAGATTACGATCAAAGAACATATTTAAAACCAGCAGTAAAATCTGACAACACCGGTATCATAAATTGTGCATCTTTGCCTCGTATTATGCTAAATTTCCCAGCTTGTATAGCTAATACGCATGCACGTTAGTGAGTTGATTGAAAGCCAATGTCTGTATTTAAAAGGTGATTGGCTCTTTTACCTTTAAGGCGGGACTTCCTCTCTACATCCGTTGACCGTTGGGCACTAGATTGTCTTGTTTGGACGTTCCAGTTTCTCCCATTCATTTAATTCGAAGTGGCACATCTCTGCTAAATAGTCTCTGCTATTACTCACACACTGCTGTGTTATGATATCAAAACACTTGGATGCATCATTTGAAAAATGACACATTTTAACGCTTGTATTACAGACCCACCTACATTTACACATCCAACACAATTAGCTTGCACGCTAGCTCACCTCATAGAGCTAGCGCATATAGCGGAAAATTTGGTTGCAAATGTGAATGATTTCCTTGCATTGTAGTGGAGGGTTGCACATAGAAGAAAAGATTGATATTGGGGTTTAAGGTATGATATCGAGATCATGCATTGGGAAAAACTGTATTTTTACCCACCCCTAATTTTAAGCGAAAAGCGCCGCCTGGATATTCTACTATGTTTCAATGACTCTTGTGTTGGGCACTGACAATATTGTGTATGTTTAGGATGGATGGAGGAGCATTGGCAGATGGGGACGGTGGCCAGAGAAGAGTGGATTCGGTTGAGGGGGGCCTTGAAATTGTTCCTCTGGAAATGTATGACTCAGCTCGGGCCAAGATCGAAGCCAATCTCCGCTGGCTGTTTGCCAAAGCTTACGGTGAAGGTACGTGCCTTTCTCACCCTCACTTCTGTACGGTGGTACAGTGATGGTATCAGATAGTAATACCGTGGTTCTTTGATATAGGCTACCATGATGCTGAAATTAAGGAAGAATGGTATTTTCAGGCCCATCATAGTATTCCATCTGAAACCATAGTGCATGTCCAAAAAACACTGTAGCACTATGGTACTTTTTGGCACTGATTTGTGCTGGGCGCAACACACTCGTTACATCTGTCGATGTGATGCCCCCCGGGATGACGGCCATGAGACATGGTCAATGGCTAAAAAGGAGTTGTCCCAGAATGACCCAATAGCCACAGAGTGTAATGGCTATGGCTCTAGTCTGACTTGGGGAGAAGTTTGCAAAATGTGTGTGTGTGTGTGTGTGTGTGTGTGTGTGTGTGTGTGCGTGTGTGTGTTTACTTATAGCAGACCATCTTGGGTCTTATCAGAGTACAAAAATACCAGCATCAGTGTGACATCACTAATCCTGCAGACTGAAATCGCTGTGAGTGATTATTTCAGAGCACCTGTGTGTGAATGTGCTTGTTCATGTGCAGTGGCTGTAGGTAACATACACTGTATTGTATTAAGCACAATATGAAGATTCAGCGATCAACAGAAGTACACATTTTAACTCTGCTCTTTCCTGGACTCAAGCTTACAACATTTTGACCCGTGGTTCAATGCATTCACCACCGGGACATTCAGTAGACACCGCTCAAAAGTGCCAAATTGACATTCCTAGCTGAGTGCAGCAGGTTTTATATATAAAAAAAGAATAATATAGTAATTACATTTAGAAATGTATCTCTGCCAATTTCAGAAAACTTATACGGAAGCAATGATGATTTAATAGTTTTGTTTAAATTGATGTATTTTGATCACTATGTGACTCTCCAAATTGCTAAGGTACCCTCAAGACATGATGTTGAAGACCCCTTCCAATTTTCATTAAAACTGGACAAAGTGTTTTAAGTATGCATTACCTTTTCATAGAATTCAAAATGGCCATGAAATCCTCATGACCCAAGGAATACAAAGACACCAAACTCATATTTTTAGGACAAAGTTTCAAGTTACAGGCAAAAATATCATATTTTGACATTTCGTGACCCATAGGTAGTGCTGTCACCAAACTTTGCATGTTACCTCTGATCATGGTCCTGATAAAGCACAACAAATGTGGTTTAGAAAGTGCAAAGAATTGCCGAGATACAGCCTCAAATCCATTTTAATTTTAACTTTGCCTTGGGATAATGTCTGAATGCTAACACAAATTAAAATGATTTCTGGTCCATTCTGTGCGGCTCAGTCTGGAGACTATTTTGAGACATCATTTGGGCAAATCGGACAAAGTTTGAAGGACGTGAAAAGTTTAAACTCCTCTTGATGTCATCTTGCATTATGCCATTTACAGAGTCATCAGACAAAAAAAGAATGGTGTCTCTAGGACAAACGGTTCAAAATATACATGCCAAAGAAAAGTGAATATTTGAACTGGTGGTGGCGCTAGAGAGTATGACCTAGAGACCCCAAATTTGGTATAAGAGCTATTCATGCCCACCCCTATTAGTGTGCCAAATTGAATAATTTTCTTATGTACGGTTCATAGGGCTGCTATAGTCTCCCAGTCAGAATAATAATAATAATAATAATAACAACAACAACTGGCCACTCAACGAATTAAACATGCATTGTAGGAGGTCAGTTGTCAAAAGCATAGTACTGTTTAAGCTGTTTATTGATGCATACTGTGAACTATTTTATGTATATTTTTTACAGTATACAGTAGTATATATTGCGTAGTATGCATTAAGCTGTACACTAGTATTCCAATCCAAACATAGCCATTGTTTGTTTTTAGCATATTGACCTTTGACTATAAAAACACGTTTTACATTCATATATTATATGTATAAGCTACCTTTCAAAAAAAAAAATTCTGTATCTAAATGTACAGTTGTGGCACATTCTGGTAGTACTTCAGGATAATGTGATGTGATCGTATTCGACTGATTGCTGGTTTTTGCTGGACCCTGGTTTTGTCTTCAGTACAGATAAGACCCCGGTGGACCTCACAATTCAGCTAATGCAGAGATGACTCAAATTTGATGTGATATTCAGTGTTTTTGTGGAGCTTTCCTTGTGTGCTCTTTGTCCAGGGTGGAAGGTGTGGTCCGTGTTCATCACAAGAGGAAACCCTGTGTGTGTGTGTGTGTGTGTGTGTGTGTGTGTGTGTGTCTGACTGACCCATTTCTGACTGTCAGTCTTTATTTATTAATGAGAAGTGGTGCACACACTCAGTGACACATACACACAAACTTAAACAAGATGTGTTTGGAAACACTAGATTGAATAAAATATAAAGAATATATAGATTAATATAAGTGGTCAGTTCTGAAATCTACCTATATTCTTGTCAATGCATATTGCACGTTTTTCTGTTTTCAAAAAGTTTATGTGAATTTTAGTTTAATGGTCGTTAACAAATAAGATTGTCCAAGGTGACTCAAAATAATGCAGCTTTTGAAAATTTAGCTTAAATCACACAAGTTCATATAGATGTAATCTTTGTGTTTATGTTGCTTTTTAAAAAACATGTATAGTATTTTCTACAATGAACTTGGTTTAAAGCCCTGTACATGTTATGCGGTGTATTCATCAATTAAAGGGCATCTTGAATACATGAGTGCACACTACATGAATGTTTTCAGACATATTTTTTAAGGAAATAAAAAAAAATATATATATATATATATATATATATATATATACACATGTATATATAATTTTTCTCAGGTTACTTTATATGACCTGAGCAAAACATGCCTTTTTATAAAAATTGTATTTGAGGTGTATTCATTATAGTAGAGGTGTAGTAAAGGTGTAGTCATTATAGTAGAGGTGTAGTAAAGGTGTAGTCATTATAGTAGAGGTGTAGTAAAGGTTTATTCATTATAGTAGAGATGTATTTGAGGTGTATTCATTATAGTAGAGGTGTAGTAAAGGTGTAGTCATTATAGTAGAGGTGTAGTAAAGGTGTAGTCATTATAGTAGAGGTGTAGTAAAGGTTTATTCATTATAGTAGAGATGTATTTGAGGTGTATTCATTATAGTAGAGGTGTAGTAGAGGTGTAGTCATTATAGTAGAGGTGTAGTAGAGGTGTAGTCATTATAGTAGAGGTGTAGTAAAGGTGTAGTCATTATAGTAGAGGTGAAGTAAAGGTGTATTCATTATAGTAGAGGTGTAGTAAAGGTGTAGTCAGTATAGTAGATGTGTAGTAACGGTGTATTCAGTATAGTAGAGGTGTAGTAACGGTGTATTCAGTATAGTAGAGGTGTAGTAACGGTGTAGTCATTATAGTAGAGGTGTAGTAACGGTGTAGTCATTATAGTAGAGGTGTAGTCATTATAGTAGAGGTGTATTCATTTTATTTGAGGTGTAGTAAAGGTGTATTCATCATAGTAGAGGTGTAGTAAAGGTGTAGTCATTATAGTAGAGGTGTAGTAAAGGTGTAGTCATTATAGTAGAGGTGTATTTGAGGTGTATTCATTATAGTAGAAGTGTATTTGAGGTGTATTCATTATAGTAGATGTGTAGTAACGGTGTATTCAGTATAGTAGAGGTGTAGTAACGGTGTATTCAGTATAGTAGAGGTGTAGTAACGGTGTAGTCATTATAGTAGAGGTGTAGTAACGGTGTAGTCATTATAGTAGAGGTGTAGTAACGGTGTAGTCATTATAGTAGAGGTGTAGTCATTATAGTAGAGGTGTATTCATTTTATTTGAGGTGTAGTAAAGGTGTATTCATCATAGTAGAGGTGTAGTAAAGGTGTAGTCATTATAGTAGAGGTGTAGTAAAGGTGTAGTCATTATAGTAGAGGTGTATTTGAGGTGTATTCATTATAGTAGAAGTGTATTTGAGGTGTATTCATTATAGTAGATGTGTAGTAACGGTGTATTCAGTATAGTAGAGGTGTAGTAACGGTGTATTCAGTATAGTAGAGGTGTAGTAACGGTGTAGTCATTATAGTAGAGGTGTAGTAACGGTGTAGTCATTATAGTAGAGGTGTAGTAACGGTGTAGTCATTATAGTAGAGGTGTAGTCATTATAGTAGAGGTGTATTCATTTTATTTGAGGTGTAGTAAAGGTGTATTCATCATAGTAGAGGTGTAGTAAAGGTGTAGTCATTATAGTAGAGGTGTAGTAAAGGTGTAGTCATTATAGTAGAGGTGTATTTGAGGTGTATTCATTATAGTAGAAGTGTATTTGAGGTGTATTCATTATAGTAGATGTGTAGTAACGGTGTATTCAGTATAGTAGAGGTGTAGTAACGGTGTATTCATTATAGTAGAGGTGTAGTAACGGTGTAGTCATTATAGTAGAGGTGTAGTAAAGGTGTAGTCAGTATAGTAGAGGTGTAGTAAAGGTGTAGTCAGTATAGTAGAGGTGTAGTCAGTATAGTAGATGTGTAGAAACGGTGTATTCATTATAGTAGAGGTGTAGTAACGGTGTATTCATTATAGTAGAGGTGTAGTAACGGTGTATTCATTATAGTAAAGGTGTAGTAGAGGTGTAGTCATTATAGTAGAGGTGTAGTAACGGTGTATTCATTATAGTAGAGGTGTAGTCATTATAGTAGAGGTGTAGTAACGGTGTATTCATTATAGTAGAGGTGTAGTCATTATAGTAGAGGTGTAGTAGAGGTGTAGTCATTATAGTAGAGGTGTAGTAAAGGTGTAGTCATTGTAGTAGAGGTGTTGTAAAGGTGTGGATTGCATTTTTAATGGCTTTTTTAATAACTTGACCTTAGATCTGGACAAAAAAAATAAAAAATCATAAAAAATGAGCATTATTGACCCTGAAAATAAGTGATAATTATTATTTTTTACTTACATCAGCCTGCTGACTCTTATCAATATTGGCTATTAAAGGACCCACAAGCAACTTTTTTACAGTTTTTCTTCTCTGAAATGTTTTGCGGCCCCCTGGGGGCACCCGGTCCCAGTATGAAATCTCCTGCACTAGCTGTACCCAAAGCTAATAGACATGGACTAAAAGGTGCAAAACTCCCTAAAATACATTAAAAATGTTGGTTCTCTCTGCATTGGTCAACAGGAAATTCAGTAGATTAAATCTGTGTTAATGTGGTTCAATGTGTACCTTACAAAAAGAAGGAAAGCAGTTTCATTAAGCAGTTTCACTGGTTAAAGAAAGTGGTACCACGGTAATCCCGATGGTCATTGTTGTGGCCATCTATCACTAAGTGGATAATCTGTAAAAAGCACACTTCATACACTCGCGCACGCATGCAACTTCCTCTCACCAGGGGTTCTTAGACAGTCTGCTACTGTTAATCTTCCTCAGGCTTAATCTGATTGGTTGATCTTTGACCTCTTAGTTGAACAAAACCTTAAAGTGACCCTTGGTGGAGGCAGAAAAAAAAACATGCAAATTGAAAAATCTACACATGTTGGAGACAAACATAAAAAAAATAGCTGTGAGCAAAAATAGTAAAATAAATACTAAGATATAAACGATGACTTCCAACTCTTCTTTTATAATTGCAATTGTGTTGGCATTAACTAAAGCTGCTTATCATCTCGCCTGTGCTCATGTCTCCGGTCTAAATCAAACAAACAGGTTCAAATATGTGAACAATTGTTTTGATGCTTAGCTACGTTAGCATAGTGGTCATATTAGCAGTTAACTATAATTAGCGCTAGTAGAAAAAGAGGCAAATATATAATCACATTGAGAGATCGTTCTGTGCCGCCCATGTCATCCGCAAACCCAAAGAAAGCTTTCTGTGGTGTTCGTTCAACTCAGTTTGGTTTGGTTTGGCTAGCAGGAAATTAGCCTTTGACGCACTGCTAAAAACAGCTAATCTCCAGATCACATGTCTGACACATTCGTTTCCTGATCGTCCTCTTCATCTTTGTTTCTCAGAAATCCTCGAATGAGTCTGAAAAAAAATGATAGATTTTACAAAAAAGTGTGTTAGCGTTTTCCTCTTCAGAAAACTGACAAAAGATGACTCATCTTTGGGTTTATACTTATTTTTGTCCAATAAGTTGCTCTCTAAAATGAAACCGTCCCCTCCCACTTAAATTATACCAAAAAAGACAAACATTATGACTAAAACAGAAAACTCTGTGGAAAATGAACTCTGCCTGTGTTAATTAAAATTCTGTCATCATTTACTCACCCTCATGTTGTTCTAAATGTGTGTGTGGTAGGGATGAGCGCTACCACTTATTTTGTAATTTTGATCTGATACCAAGTACAATAGTGGTGGGGATTTTGATTCATTTCACTGACTCGATGCTTTTGATGCCGTGCACCAAAAAGATTCATTCAGATGAGTTCATTGATTCGTTCATTGAACATATGTGCAAGTTAATCCTTTGCACCTGTAGATGGCGACAGATGACCGTCTTCTAATTAATTGCATGGAACCAAAAGCAGTCATTCAAGTCTAATTATCCTTAATGAAAATATGCACGTCTATAATTAATATAAGAGACTTGGAGAGTGTTTAAGCATCATAAGCGCTTCCCCACAAATTACAACAAATGCGTATCTCTCTTTTTCTCCCCAATTTGGAACGCCCAATTCCCATTGCGCTCTAAGTCCTTGTGTTGGCGTAGTGACTCGCCTCAATCCGGGTGGTGGAGGACGAATCTCATTTGCCTCCACGCCTGAGACTGTCAATCCGTGCATCTTATAATGTAGGACGTATAACGCTATTCCCTGCGGCATCCACGCACATCTTACCATGCGCTCCAACCGAGAGCGAACCACATTATAGCGACCACTAGGAGGTTACCCCATGTGACTCTACCCTCCATTGCAACCGGGACAATTTGGTTACTTCGGAGACCTGGCTGGAGTCACTCAGCACGTCCTGGATTCAAAATCGTTCTATCATTCGATCTTCTTTGGAACACAGAAGATGATGTTAAGCAGAATATAAACCTCAGTCCCTATTCACTTGCATTGCATATTTCTTCCATACGGTTAAAGTTGATGTTAATGGTGACTAAGGCTGTCATTTTGCCTATTATCTCCTTTTGTGTCCCACGGAAGAATGTCGCACAGGTTTGGATCAACATGAGGATGAGTAATGATCATAGAATTTTCATTTTATGGTGAACTGTCCCTTTAAAGATGTAAACTGCTGTTATTTGACTGTATATAAATACTCTTTGTCTGTCGTTCTCTCAGAGCACATCCCGACTGACCTGAGGGACCCGTTCTACACGGATCAGTACTGTGTGGAGCACATAAAGCCGCCGGTTCTCTCTCTCCTGCTGTCTTCGGAGCTGTACTGCAGGGTGTGTGGGCTGCTGCTGAAGGGCGACCAAGCATCAGCGCTCACCTCCCATCAGGCCGTCATCCAGACGCTTGCACGGCGGGGAATATATGCCAGAGAAGCCGATGACACACCCGTTTCCCACGATGACCTCTCTTCCACCCCCATTAAGATGGTTAGAGAGTGATTTTGACCTTTTTGAACTATTAGATTAAGATAGCAGATAGTGTTCGTGGTCTTGTGTTGGGATATTGAAGTTTATGTAATGATGGCTGTGTGTGAGTGTGTGTGTGTGTGTGTGTGTGTGTGTGTGATGTGTGGTGTGTGTGAGTGTGTGTGTGTGTGTGATTTTTGGTGAGGTGCATTTGAGGACAGAACTTAGCACAGTATGACCATCTGTTAAAAGCCGGCTGGGTTTTTAAAAAACTGAGTGTTTGAGTGTGAGTGAGTGAGTGTGAATGAGTGTGAATGAGTGTGAATGAGTGTGAATGAGTGAGTGTGAGTGAGTGTGAGTGTGTGTGAGTGTGTGTGAGTGTGTGAGTGTTTGAGTGTGAGAGTGAGTGAGTGTGAGTGTTTGAGTGTGAGTGAGTGAGTGTGAATGAGTGAGTGTGTGTGAGTGAGTGTGAGTGTGAGTGAGTGAGTGTGTGTGAGTGTGTATGTGTGATTGAGTATGAGAGTGAGTGATGTGAGTGAATGAGTAAGTTTGAGTGTGAGTGAGTGAGTGTGTGAGTGATGTGAGTGAATGAGTAAGTTTGAGTGTGAGTGAGTGAGTGTGTGTGAGTGTGTGTGTGTGATTGAGTATGAGAGTGAGTGATGTGAGTGAATGAGTAAGTTTGAGTGTGTGTGAGTGAGTGTGTGTGAGTGTGAGTGTGAGTGAGTGAGTGTGTGTGAGTGTGTATGTGTGATTGAGTATGAGAGTGAGTGATGTGAGTGAATGAGTAAGTTTGAGTGTGAGTGAGTGAGTGTGTGAGTGATGTGAGTGAATGAGTAAGTTTGAGTGTGAGTGAGTGAGTGTGTGTGAGTGTGTGTGTGTGATTGAGTATGAGAGTGAGTGATGTGAGTGAATGAGTAAGTTTGAGTGTGAGTGAGTGATTGATTGTGAGAGTGAGTGTGAATGAGTAAGTGAGAGTGAGTGATTGTATGTGTGAGTGAGTGATTGTGTGTGAGTAAGTGATTGTGTGTGTGAGTGAGTGATTGAGTGTGTGTGAGTGATTGATTGTGAGAGTGAGTGTGAATGAGTAAGGGAGTGTGTGAGTGAGTGAGAGGAAGTGATTGTGTGTGAGTAAGTGATTGTGTGTGTGAGTGAGTGATTGAGTGTGAGTGAGTGATTGATTGTGAGAGTGAGTGTGAATGAGTAAGGGAGTGTGTGAGTGAGTGAGAGGAAGTGATTGTGAGTGAGTAAGTGATTGTGAGTGAGTGATTGTGAGAGAGTGAGTGTGAGTGATTGTGTGAGTGAGTGAGTGAGTGAGTGAGTGATTGTGTGTGTGTGAGTGAGTGAGTGTGTGAGTGATTGTGAGAGTCAAGTCAAGTCAATTTTATTTGTATAGCGCCTTTTCACAACACACATCGTTTCAAAGCAGCTTTACAGAAGTTCAGCATTAACAAACGATAAAAATGTAATGTCTATAAAGTCGATAAATCATCATCCTTGTGCAGGGCTCCAAACTGCGACTAAAAATGGTCGCATTTGTGACCAAATAAATTTATTTGCGAGTGTAATTTCTGTCAAGGTCGCCATTGGCGTCAGTAAAAAAAAGAGAGTGAGTGTGAATGAGTAAGTGATTGTGAGTGAGTGATTGTGAGTGATTGTGTGTGTGAGTGAGTGAGTGATTGTGAGTGAGTGATTGTGAGTGAGTGATTGTGAGTGAGTGATTGTGAGAGTGTGTGACTGAGTGTGTGTGTGTGAGTGAGTAAGTGATTGTGAGTAAGTGATTGTGAGTGTGTGAGTGTGTGTGTGATTGTGAGTGAGTGTGAGTGAGTGAGTGAGTGTGAATGAGTAAGTGATTGTGAGTAAGTGATTGTGAGTGTGTGAGTGAGTGTGTGTGTGATTGTGAGTGTGAGTGAGTGAGTGTGAGTGAGTGTGTGAGTGTGTGTGAGTGAGTGAGTGATTGTGAGTGAGTGATTGTGAGTAAGTGATTGTGAGTGTGTGAGTGAGTGTGTGAGTGAGTGATTGTGAGTGTGTGAGTGATTGTGAGTGTGTGAGTGAGTGAGTGAGTGAGTGATTATGAGTAAGTGATTGTGAGTGTGTGAGTGAGTGTGTGAGTGAGTGATTGTGAGTGTGTGAGTGATTGTGAGTGTGTGAGTGAGTGAGTGAGTGAGTGATTATGAGTAAGTGATTGTGAGTGTGTGAGTGAGTGTGTGAGTGATTGTGAGTGTGTGTGTGATTGTGAGTGAGTGTGAGTGAGTGAGTGAGTGATTGTGAGTGTGAGTGTGTGAGTGATTGTGAGTAAGTGATTGTGAGTGTGTGAGTGAGTGATTGAGTGATTGTGAGTGTGTGAGTGATTGTGAGTGTGTGAGTGAGTGAGTGAGTGATTGTGAGTAAGTGATTGTGAGTGTGTGAGTGAGTGTGTGAGTGATTGTGAGTGTGTGTGTGATTGTGAGTGTGTGATTGTGAGTGTGAGTGAGTGTGTGAGTGTGAGTGAGTGAGTGAGTGATTGTGAGTGTGTGAGTGAGTGTGTGAGTGATTGTGAGTAAGTGATTGTGAGTGTGTGAGTGAGTGATTGATTGAGTGAGTGAGTGATTGATAGTGTGTGTGTGTGTGTGTGTGTCCTAATCATCTCCATTTACAGTCTCTATCCGCCACATTGACGCACTGACTCATTTTCTATCTGACAAAAAAGCTTTCAACACATATTGTGCTATTTCCATGATACCATTTGTTTTGGACATGCACCAAAAAAAAAAAACAGTATTTTTTGAAGTCTTGTGTAGCCAGACTTTTGATTATCAGCATTAAGTCTAGTCCACATTACAGCTTGTTCTGGCCATGAACCGCCCAGTTAGACAGAAAGAGACTTTCTGTGGATATCTGTTTTATACTAATATGGCACATTT
>JAVLUX010000001.1:40523904-40616404 GCA_032164185.1 Moxostoma hubbsi
GTTATTTTGCATTTTTAATCAAATTTTGGTACAAGATAAGCTCAATTAACAGCATTTGTGGCATAATGTTGATTTCCACAATAAAATATGTTGACACGTCCCTCCTTTTTCTTTAAAAAAGCAAAAATGGAGGTTCCAGTGGGGCACTTACAATGGAAGTCAATGGGGGCCAATGTTTGGAGGGTTTAAAGGTGCATATCTGAAGCTCATGATTTTATAAAAGCACTTTTATTCATTCTTCTATTAAAACTTGTGTATTATTTGAGCTGTAACATTAGTACAGGGTTTCCAGTGTTATGTTGTCATGGATTCAAAGTTGTTAAATTGGATGTAACTTTACACAGATGCGGTTAGTAAGTACATTTATCTCACTAAAATCATGTTAATACACATATTGTTTATGTCTTGTGGCTGTACTTTTGAAACAGTGAGTATTTTAACATTTACCCCCATTCACTTCCATTGTAAGTGCCTCACTGGAACCCAGATTTTTGCTTTTTTTTTTTTTTAAGCGTCCCATCCATTAATGAGTATTTCATCATAGTATATTTTTTTTGGAGGGCTCTTTAAAGTGTGAAATGTAATTTTGATACAACTTTTACTATTTCTGCCATATCGTGTAAGAATAATAGGATGTTCGTATGCTATTCTGAACATAGCCTCTCTTCTTGACATATAACCTTTCACCTTTGACCTGTTTTATGCTCTTCCTGTTTTTCTCTCTTGCCCCGCCCCTCCCTGTCTGATAGTCTCCCTCAAAATGGTACTGGAAGCTCGTGCCTGTAAGTGCCACAGTGCTTCCTATGTGTCTACTGCGACATGCTCCGAGCATACGACTGTATTGTCATGTTTGTGTGTGTGTGTTTGGCGGGAAGGTGTGTTTATGGGGCACTCATATCATTTTGCATACAACCTCATGTGTTCATCCCTGTCCATCTCTCTCTCTCTCTCTCTCTCTCTCTCTCTCTCAGCCTGATCTCATGAACGCTTTGGCCCATTGCATGCTTGAGCCAGTGGAGTTCTCTCGTGTGGTACAGTACACACACACACACGCACGCATAAACTCATACTCTCTGTCTTTCACTCCGTCACACCCTCACTCATCCATCTGTCTATCCATACATCCACACACCCTCTCAATCTTCATAGTAGCGTATAACTAGATATGGGTTTCCAGAATGTAACAGCAGTGCTTGTAAGGCAGTGAAAGGATATGCTGGGATAGTTCACCCAAAATGGAAACTCTCTCATCGTTTATTCACCCTCATGCCACTCACCCTCATGTGTATGAATTTCTTTCTTCTACAGAACACAAATTAAGATTTGTAGGTTCATACAATGCAAGTAAATGGAGGCCAGAAAGCACATAAAGGCAGCATAAAATGAATCAATAAGACTTCAGTGGTTTAATCCATGTCTTTAGAAGTGACGTGATAGGTGTGGATGAGAAACAGATCAATATTTCTTTTTTTTAATATAAATCTCCACTTTCACTTTCACATTCTTTTTAGTGTTTGTCTATTTGCCTTCTTTGTGCATATTGCCACCTACTGGGCAAGGAGGAGAATTGTCATGAGTATGAGGAAATGATGAGAGAATATTTTAAAAAGATTTTTGGGGTGAACTGTCCCTTTAAATGGAGTCTGCATGTGAAGCTTTTTGCTTAAAAGTAACAGGAATTTCAATACTTTGCTGCCGTGCAAGCACTGTAATTAATCGGCACTAAAAGCAAACAGTACTTTTAGATGCATATATATGCACATTGTAGTGTCAGGTAAAATTTTTCAATGCAAGACTTTTCTCAGTTTTGGTGAAACACCTTGCATGAAAAAGTTTTAAAGTGAGTTTGTATGTGTGAGAGACTGTCTGCATGTGTCTGAACTGTGTTAGATGGGTTTATAATTCCTTCCCTGCTGTCTGTCAGGTACGTTACCGTAGAGATCACCTGTCTGGACGTCCTTTTCCTCACCTGGCTGTGATGGAGGATTTGATGAAGGATGTGTGTGACGGGGCGGCACTTCTAACGGTTATCCACTTCTACTGCCCTGAATACATGAGACTAGATGGTATATACTCCCATTTATTTATTTAATTAGTCAGTATGAATTAAAGGGATTAAATTAAATTCCATCCCAGATGTGGAGTGGTGGTGGCGTAGTGGGCTAAAGCACATAACTTGTAATCAGAAGGTTGCTGGTTTGATCCCCACAGCCACCACGTTTCTTTCTTCTGCAGAACACAAATGAAGATTTTTAGAAGAATATCTCCGCTCTGTAGGTCCATTCAATGCAAGTGAATGGTGATCAGATCTTTTGAAGGTTCAAAAATCACATTAAGGAAACAAAAGTAATCCATAAGACTCCAGTGTTATAATCCATGTCTTCAGAAGCACTATAATAGGTGTGGGTGAGAAACAGCTCAAAATTTAAGTCATTTTTTACTATAAATCTCCACTTTCACTTTTACATCTGAAAGTCACTTGTGGTGCATGTTTAGTTTCAATTTCACATATGAAAGTGAAAGTGGAGATTTAGGGTAAAAAAGGACTTAAATATGGGTCTGTTTCTCACCCACACCTATTATATCACTTCTGAAGATATAGACGTAACCATGGATTACTTTTATGCTTTTTTTGTGATTTTTGGAGCTATAAAGTTCTGGTTACCGTTCACTTGCATTGTATGGACCTACAGAGCTGAGATATTGTTCTAAAAATCTTTATTTGTGTTCTGCAGAAAGTCATACACATCTGGGATGGCATGAGGTCCTGCTATACTTTTTATTTATTTTTTTTGGTCTTGTTGAAGATCCTGTTTCTCTGGGAATGCATCAGATTTCGGAAGTAAAATGGGTGTGAGCACTGTTTCATGGTGACTTAAAAATGCATTAAGATGATGTTGTTTTATCTCCTTTTTTAGACATATGTCTGAAAGAGGTCCCCTCGCTCCCAGATAGCATGTATAATGTCCATTTACTACGAGAGTTTTCTAACGAATACCTGAACAGGTGTTTTTATCTGCATGCTGAAGATCTGCTCTACGGCCCACCTGTACTCAAGGTTGGACCAAAAGTTCCTGTCTGGCCTAATCACATACACACAAACATGGCTTTCACAACTGACGACTATTAGAGTATAACTGTGACTGTTTTTGTTCTTTCAGCATAACGTGATGGTTTTCATCGCTGAGCTGTTTTGGTGGTTTGAAGTTGTGAAGCCAGACTTCGTAAAGCCAAGAGACCTACAAGAGATTAAAGATGGTGATCTTCTTGCTTAATACTCTCAGATTCACAGATCTTGCCTTTGTCTTCCACAAGATGGCAATCTAATATTTGTTTCATTGAATATTTATTGTAATATTGTGATTGACACTCCTCCGATCTGATCTGACAGGGAGACCATCTCTTCAGCCAAAGAGTGTCCGCCCCCATGTGCCCATATCCAGTGCCACCAAGCGTAGCTTCTTAACGCCCTCCCCTTCAGCCGATTCATTGGTGACAGGTGCTAATCCTGACGGTTGTATGAGGTATTACCTGCATCCTGAGGAGTCTTTGTCTGTGTAAGTCTGTTTCATGTGTGTCATAAGTTAATGTTATTATTGTTGTGGCTACTAATAGACCTATATGTCGGCTATGCCATGTTTCCTGCCAATAATTGGTTATTTTGAGATTTTGTGCATCAGCTGAGACGCTGATGCCGCTTGTCCACTTAACAGAATTGCTTGGAGCCGTTCGCACTGATGCGTTTTTGCACCCATCCATGCTAATTTTACTGTTCATTATCCAGCTTATTACACGGCTACCAACCAAATCCATAAATACATGGACAAAAAATATTGATTTGCTTTTAAATTATGTAATTATGTGTGAAGATAGAAATCATTGATCAGCTAAATTCCACCACCAGTTTGAGTTCTGTTGTTGGGGTTTATTTTGTAATTAATGACTGATTGACTGCTCGTTATCTAGCTCATTAAAAAACGACTTGCCAAATAAATGCACGTGAAACATTTAAGTTTGTAAGTTGTTTTATTAGCTTATTTGTAGAGATCGTAGAGTGATCCGAGAAGCCTCATAATACCTGGATGAGCAGTCTGATATGTGGATGTGCGGTTGTTACTGAGAAATATCAGACGCTAGATGGCGCCATTGACCAATCAGAATCAAGTACTCCAGAGAGCCGTGTAATAAACACATAATGCCGTCCAGCTTTCTAGTAGATGTTGACATTGGCATTGCCCTTAACCACTAGTTGAGGCTTTTTACATGTAGTTGTTTGGCCTTTTTTCTTTAATATGAGTCTAAATGTATTTGTGTTTTAGTTTAAGGGTTTACTGTATAAAGCTAATATCTTGTTTTCCTCTCAGAACTAAGAGAAGCCCCGCCCACAGCCCCTCCTACCCGATTCTCTCACTGCGACAAAGACAACAGAAGCCCATTCAGGGCGTGGAAAATTCAGGTAGCCACATTTTTATCCTTTCTGGGTATTAGGACAAAATTGCGTGCAACTTGGTAATTTTCACTGTTCTGTCTATTGTCCCTCTCTCTTTCATTCTCTATGAGTAGAACTCAGGAACAGGTCAAACTCGTTGTCCCATATGGATGGACCATCACTTGGATCACATCTTGCCTGGGCGGAAAGGAAACAAAGGTCAGGGTAACATTTTATGTAGATGGCATTAGGGCTAGGCATTATGACCAAAATTGACATTCACACTTATATCACGCTCCGTCTTAGGATGAATTATGACAAACCCCTTTGTTTAAATAAATATCTCTCTCGCTTTTTTCTATCAGGCGCATCTCTCAGATGGAGATGGACTGGGAACGTGTTTGTGGCGATAACGTCAGCTTGGCTCGTTCCATTAGCAAGGACAGTTTGGCATCTAATGTCATTTCCATTACTCCACGACACAGAATCAATGGCCAGCCCCTGCCCCAGACGTGTCACTATGACAACCAGGAGGAAGAGGAGGAGCTTGTGGCTGTCAGTAATCCTGAGGGTTCAGCCAGATCTAGAGATGCCCAGCCTGAGTGTTACTTCTTAGAACCGTTGCAACCTGCGGTTCTTCGACCAAATAAGGAGAAAACTGGAATTGGTAAATGGGAAGAGAGCGGCGAGGGGCGGACTCAAGCTCGCAGGCGGGCGTATGACCCTACAGAATGCACACTCAACCGGACGTTTACTCCGATCAATAGCATAGAGCCAGAAAGCACGCAAACTGAGTCCCCTACGCAATCTGGAAGCTTCTTCCTGCATGACGACGCAGAATTTCTTCGTGATAGTCCACTCGGAGGTTGGGAACACATCGCATCAGACTCGGAATTTGAGGAAGATGATGAAGTGGAAGATCAGGAGCGAGACCTTGCCAAAGCGCTGCTATTGCATGCTAGCCTGAAGTGTGTAGGCCGTGGAGACATAGAGGAGGAGTCTGCGAAGCTGCGCGAGGACGTTTGCGTACAAGAACGGGATGATAAGGAAAGCGCAAGTGGACGGGCCAGTCCGTGCCCGAGCATGTTATCGCAGGCCAGCAGCACATCAACGGGCACTGGACGCATGACGAGTTTTGCGAAACGCCGTAGACATAAAGTTGGATTTCCCGATGGTTGCTACAGCACTGGCAGCTCTCAAACTACAACTCCGGATGGGTCTGAAAGTGGCCTCTTTCCATCAGACATGAGCCCGAGTACGCCTTTCGGAGGCAACCGACCTGGCCTCGCTTCCGAACTCGTCCACCTTCGCATGCAACTGGAGGAGAAACGACGTACCATCGAGACGCAGAAAAAGAAGATGGAGACTTTGTCGGCACGCCAAAGGCTGAAATTGGGCAAAGCAGCGTTCCTGCATGTCATTAAAAAGGGAAGGAGTGACACACTTCCACACCCACTCAAAACAGAAATGGTGCCCAAAGAGAAAGAATTGGCAAAGGACGACACATGCGTGGAAGTTCTTAAAGCCCGGGGCAAGGAGGTTGAGCAGTGTCCAAATAAAGAAATAGTGCCCCAGGGTACACCGGTAACACCCTCAGAGGTGGATAAGGACAATCGTTTGAGTGTCTCGAGAGCGTGCGAAGTTTTGGACGGTGTAGGCGGAGAGCCGGATCTTGGCGAATGCAGCCGCTCTATCGAACTTCTAAACGAAGCCATTGGAGCAATTCAACAGCAAATGATGCAACTTTCGCTGCAGCAGGACTTACTCATAAAACAGTCTGTTAAGTCACCTCAAGAACACTCGCAAACACATGCAACCAAACCGAACACTGTGCCGTCATTAAACGAAAACGTACCAGAGCCGCATGAGGCTAAGTCCCATCTCTTCGTGCAGTTCACAGAAACTATTTCCACCGCAACAAAGCGACCTCCAAGACTTAGCTCGAGTCGTGCGCTTCAGTCGAAACCTACCCACCTCAAACTAAGCAAGGACGCCAACAGTCGCCCAAAAGGAAGCACTCTGACGACGACTGGTAACCCTAGGCCCTCCCTGGGTGGCAGGACCCCCCGGGCTGAGAATGAAGAAGAGGGTGATTCTAAAGAGGGTGGGCTTGGCTCAAAAGCAATCATTCAAAATACCACATTCAATCTGCATGACTCTGGAACACGACGTGCTGACAGTGTCGACTCGGCCCAAACTGAACTCCCCACCTTGGAACCTTCACCTGTGGATGCGACCAGGGAGAGGAGAGAGTCCGGTGGCTCTGGGGAAGAGAACGTTGCAGTACCGTCTGAAGAAAACAGAAGCAAAGCTCAGCTCATTGAGGTTGACCTATCTGACCTGGCTGACCCTTCTGAAACTAGCACAGAACCTGACGGTGAACAGAAGCCTGGACTGGGATTCTTCTTTAAGGTAGCGGAGCATTTGCACAAATCTTTGCAGTCTGTTGTTATCCTGTTCTCCAGTCTATTATAATTATATTGCATTATAATGCAAAAGTAATATCTGATTGGCTGAGACCAATGCCTTTGCTTTCATTTCACATTTGTAGGATGATCAGAAAGCAGAGGACGAATTGGCTAAGAAGAGAGCGGCGTTCCTACTGAAACAGCAGCGTAAAGCCGAAGAGGCACGAATACGCAAACAGCTGCTGGAGGTGGAGTCAGAACTCAAGCGAGATGAAGCCAGGTATCAGTCACTGTGGATCTGGTGTATTTGTGCAAATGTTACACGGTGAGAAAGATGCATTCAGGTACTGTGGGGATTCTCAGATGCATTTTCTGTCCATGTGCTCAGACGGAAAGCCGAGGAAGATCGTGTGCGTAAAGAGGAAGAGAAGGCTCGCAGAGAGCTGATCAAACAGGAGTATCTCCGCAGGAAGCAGCAAGAACTGCTAGAGGAACAGGGCGTGACCAAGCCACGCCCACGCAACAGGAGGCCACGCCCCAAATCACTCCACCGTGCTGATTCCACATGTTCTACTCGTAAGTACTCTAGAATCTAGCCTACTGTTATGTGTCTCTTTGAGACTATTAGTGCATAGATTGTTCTCCTATACAAACTGTATCCCATATTAGCTTCTCCCTTTCTCTCTGTAGCGGTTAGCCTGTGTTCTGCTCCCTCTGGATCGTCTCTCTCATTGGCTTCTGCTGCTACCGAAGGTGATAGTGTCGCGTCAGGAGGGGCCAGTTCACACAGGTGAGTGTTGGCTGTACTTTACTCATGCGTGGTCCACTTATCAGGACTTAAAGTGATAGTTCACACAAAAATGCTAATTCTGTCGTCATGTACTCGAAACATGCATGAAATCTCTGGGTGTGCATTGCAGGGGCGAGTCAGTGGAATCTTTTCCCATATTGAGCCGAAATGCAAGCAGGAACATGGAGCGGGACTGGGACAATGGATCAACGGCTTCATCCGTCACTTCTGTAGCAGAATACAATGGTGAGACACACATTTTCTCTCGAAGAACTACACCTCTTTTTTTTGGATGCACCTGTAATGATACCACGTTATGTTTTTTTGCTGTCTTTATCTCAGGGCCCAGGTTGTTTAAGGAGCCGAGCACAAAGTCTAACAAACCCATCATCCAGAATGCCATTGCTCACTGCTGTCTGGCGGGAAAAGTCAATGAAGCCCAAAAGAACGCCATTCTAGAGGTGAGTTCTGTTGCTATGACAAGACCGTTCGGAATAGCATAATTCCATACTACTCTTACTATTTATGCAGTATACAGTATTTGTGTATATATATATATATATATATATATACACACACCGATCATCCACAACATTAAAACCACCTGGATAATATTGTGTAGGTACCCCTTGTGCCACCAAAACAGTGCCAACCCGAATCTCAGAACAGCTTTTGGCCGTTCTCTGTTGACCTCTCTCATCAACAAGGCGTTTCCATCCGCAGAACTGCGGCTCACTGGATGTTTTTTGGTTTTTGGCACCATTCGGAGTAAATTCTAGAAACTGTTGTGTGTGAAAATCCTAGAAATACTCAAACCAGCCCATCTGACACCAACAATCATCCATGCGATTATCTAATAAGCAAATCGTGTGGCAGTAGTGCAGTGCATAAAATGTTCACATCAACCATCAGTGGCGTAGTGGCTAGAGCACAGGGCTGCTAATCAGAAGGTTGCTGGTTTGAACCCCACGGCCACCACCATTGTGTCCTTGAGTAAGACACTTAACTCCAGGTTGCTCCGGGGGGGGGATTGTCCCTGTAATAAGGGCACTATAAGTCAATTTGGATAAAATCGTCTGCTAAATGTAAATGTAAATTTGGACATTTACATTTAGAAGAGTCACATGGGGTAACCTCCTCGTGGTCGCTATAATGTGGTTCGCTCTCGGAGGTGCGCTTGGTGAGTTGTGCGTAGATACCGAGGAGAATAGCGTGAAGCCTCCACACACACACGCTATGTCTCCGTGGTAACGTGCTCAACAAGCCATGTGATATGATGAGCGGATTGACGGTCTCAGACGTGGAGGCAACTGAGATTCGTCCTCCGCCACCAGGATCGAGGCAAGTCACTACGCCACTACGAGGACTTGGAGTGCATTGGGAATTGGGCATTCCAGATTGGGCATTCCAAATTGGGCATTCCAAATTGGGCATTCCAAATTGGGCATTCCAAATTGGGCATTCCAAATTGGGTGAGAGTGAGTGAGTGAGTGAGTGAGTGAGTGAGTGAGTGAGTGAGTGAGTGAGTGAGTGTGTGTTCAAGCCTGGTGCATGCTGGGAAAACCAGCTTTGAAAAGTTAAGTAAACATGACTGTTTTTATTTACCAGTGAAGTTTACTCAAATTAGCGAATAAATAGGACAAGGTTTTCCACTTTAGGATTGAAACATTTTAACAAGCATTTTAAAGAACAAACAATCATAAATGATATTTACATATGAAATGTTACATTTACATATTACATAAAGGGTTTGCATACATTATAAAACACTTGTATGCATTATACAGCATACCCCGTCGATTCTGATGATGATTATTTTATGAAAAATCATAACAAAGATTTTCTTTTTCACCTTTGAGCACATGTTTATGTTTATACATGTTTATGCATATGTTTATGTTCAATATATAACTAGTTGTTGTTCTAAATCCACAGGAAATTGAACGTTGTGAGTCCAACCACCTGATAATCCTTTTCCGTGACGGTGGATGTCAGTTCCGAGCGCTTTACTCGTATTCCCCCGAAATGGAGGAGATCCTCAAACTGAAAGGCACCGGGCCGCGATCCATCAGCCGCAAAATGATCGACAGACTCTACAAATACAGCTCCGACCGCAAACAATTCACCGTCATTCCTGCGAAGTCTGTCTCTGTCAGCGTAGACGCTCTTACCATCCACGGTCACCTGTGGCAGGCCAAACGGCCGAGCTCCAAGAAAAAATCCTAACCGGTTCCTGTTGGCTCCTTGGATTGCTCCGCTGCTTTCTGATTGGCTACTGGGCTATATTCCAGTCTCCTTTGAATTGCTCTTTTCTGGCGAGCAGGCCTCCTCATCTCCAATTGGTCCATGAGCTTCATTTCGCATTTCCTAATGGACTCCTGCTTTCCTAATGGCTCACCAGATGCTGCGCGGTGACATGTGGAGAATGGGAGGAGCATATGTTTGATTGACAGTTAATGAATGTGCTTTAGGGTTATTTTATTGTTCACTGTTTTTAGGCGGAAAACTGCATGTGGCACTTTTCTGTTGGGAGGACGTTTGATTTTACCGTAGTATTCATTTACACAGGGACGAAAGATTACACTTCCACTACTCGGGTTAGGAATTATGTACACAAGCGTGGGAATGTTGCTATGGTTACGAATGCATCCTGTCTGGTGGGTTTCTTATACCTCTCCATATGCTGCTGTTCATAGGTGACGCTCACCTTAACAGTGCAATGCAATTTACGAAACACATGAAAAGGTGTGTGTGTGCGTGTGTGCGTGCGTGTGTGTGCGCATGCATGCGTACGTGAATGTTGACTTTGAAGAGTTTCCAGCTTTTCAGTGTCATGGTTTTAAAATGTTTTATCATGAGATGGTTCAGTTTTATCAGTTCTTTTGTCCTTTTTGTGTATTCACGCTGGCTGCTGACAGTATTAACTTTTCGTAATTCTTCTCTGAGGAACCAGATTGTCATGGAAACACATTGCCACTGATTGTGTGTGTGTGTGTGTGTGTGTGTGTGTGTTCAGGAAAGAATGTTTGCACTCCATGGACTCCTGTTGTACATGTTTGGATTGTATAAAACCTTGCTTTATCTTTTTCTTTATTATTATTATTTACCACATATTTATTTTAAAGAGGAACACTGAAATTTAATAAATTATTGAACCAAAACAATGTCTTGTTGTGTGGGGTAATTTTAGCAATCTGACGTATTCATGCAGGATCACATGGTTTGGGTTAATGGTTTAGAACTCTTTTATGAAGGATTTTAGGAAGTCGCTATGGAAGAAATGAATGGAAAAATACAGCAGCAACCAAAAAGTGGGCGGGCACTGTTACACTATTTTATGGCTTCAGAAGACTTCTATTGCTGGTTTGGACCGAATTGAGCGTGAGTAATGATGACAGAATTTTGTCTTTTTTTTGGGTGAGCTATTCCTAGACCTAGCCCAGGATGGAAATTGCATGCTGGTTAAGTTCGTCTTTTTCTCAGGGAAGAAAGTCTGTCCATGTGTACTCCAGGAACTTCAACATGCATTTCAAGAGTCTCAAAAACGTTCCCATATGATGCGGACACTGAAGCAAATGTACCCGTCTGGAGGATGTGCCTGGAAATAATTTGCTTATTGAAGTCATGATTTTATGAACAAACAATAAATATATATATATGGATCAATAATCAGGAAGTGGAAGCTGCATCACACCACCCAAACTCTGCCAAGAAAATAAGTATTTCATGAAAAACCTCAGTCACCATTCAATTTCATTGAAAAGAGCAGATCATTCTGCTGAGTATGTTTTTTTTATTTTATTTTTTCTGTTCCACTGAAGAAAGAAAATCATACGAGTTTGGAACGACAAGAGGGTCCGTAAATGATGACAGAATTTGAATTCGTGAGTGAACTGACATTTAGCGTCACCTACCAGCAGATGGAAGCAAATAGTCTTTTTGTTTCCACAAATCCATTGCGTTTAAAAACATTAAAAATGACGCGGGAAAAAAAACATATTGTGGCTACAAAAGTTAATTAATTTAATGTTTACAATTTCAAACTGATTTTAAATTAAGTTGCACGAGAATGTGATCATTACGATATTTAATTTACACATGATCTAGTTTTTGGTTTGTTCTTTGTCTTTAAAGGGTTTCATTTTTCCCACAAATAAAAAAACAACAAAATAAAAACACACGAGTGAAGCCTTTACTATACAAAAGTTGTGAGACAACCTCAGCACTGTCTAATTAATATGCATAAGCTCTTCTCCGCAAAAGATTCCAAGAAACGGTCCTTCATAATTAATATTCATGAGCTACGCCTAAGCAGAACCGCCCACATGGTGATGTCACGGATTTTAAAATGGCGGTTCCAACGTCTGCTTTGAAATCATATGCATGATCTGCCGCCCTTAGTTTAAAAATAACACCACTGACATCATGTTTTTGAGAGGAATGTATGCATTACATCCATAAAACAGCCTGATTTGAATAAAAAATGGATTCGGTGGTCGGGGAGGATCAAACGCTGCCGTTTGACATCAATCTGAGGTGAAGCGCTTTATTTTTCTTATTCTGTCAAGGATCTGGCAGGAGACGGTTAGCATGCAAGCCTGAAGAAAAAATCCTTAAAATTAAGTACATAAATAGTTCTTACCAAATGTAATCAATCTGGTCTTTAACGTTTGAAATTTTCAATATGGAAAAGTGCAGAATTGTACCGTTAAACAACCTGGCAAACGGAAATTGCCACAGAGATTAGCTAATGTAAACATTAACAGCATTATGAAAATATAGCTCGTTTTGCTAAATAAATAGCAATTAAACTATTCCCAGAGGCTGTACGATATATATATATAATGGTCTGTTTAGCCATACAAATCTATAGAAAATATATATATATATATATATACATATTCTTTAGATTTGTATGGCTAAACAGACCATTATCATGCCATGTTTTTGTTATTGGATGATGAAGATGGTGAATGTGACATGTATTTATTTATTTTTTTTAGCATGTATTTCCATTTCTAAATTAAGACATCTAACATTCACGTATGTTGCCGCTTTCCCCCTATATTTTATATTTATAAATGCATAATTTAACACGCATCTAAATACTGTTTTATTCATATTTTGTGAGCCTCTTGTGTCTGATGAGGGCTGAACACAGCAGTTGGGGTGGATTAATGACATACTATAAATGTGTGTGTGGAGTGTGAGGTGTAAATCTCAGCCCCCGTGTTAAAAACAAAACACACATGATCCTTTAAAGTTAAATATAGCATGGATGTACTTGATCTCGAAACCATCTGGGTAGGCAGTGTGTTTTTGGCATTACATATGCTGTTTTCAGGAGGTCAATCAGACTAATTTGGTTCAGTAATGTCACACTTTTGCACAGAGTAATACAGTACATCAAATATAGTTGTAGCTGTAGGAGTTCAATACAAGCATTAATTATAGTTGTAGCTATTAAATGCAATGCAGTAAATACAGTGGTATGCATGAAATGCAATGCAGTAGGACTCCGATGCAAGGCATTAAATATAGTTTTGGCTCTGAACTGACTTTGGTTGTCTTGTTAAGTAATGATGACAGTGAAAGAGAGAGATACAGAGTCTCGCTGTTGTTGTTTGTGTGATCACGCGCTGTCATTGCAAAAATACACACGCAGTTTCCTTCACGGAAACTGCACATAGCGGAAAAGCGCTCCTGTATCATCTGACGGACTGATCTCTCTCTTTTACCTCTCTGTGGCCATCTGAACATGAAGGACGTGATATAGGTAGGTTTTTACCCTCTTACACGTGTGTATAGAGGTAGTGCTGTAGATGTGTAGCTCTGTATTTGAAATATATTCGTGTTATGATGCCTTAGTTAAGAGACAACATTGCCCAGATCATCAGGACTGTAATAGCCAACAGTTGAAGGACATTAGGGTTTGATGGTCAAGTTAGAGGTCTATACTGCTGCTGTCATAATGGCTGTGTTATTGTGCTGTTAGGTAATGAATACAGAAGCTCTAGTGAGTCTGGCACCTTTATAAATCCAGGTGGTGAGCCTGTAGGGAAACATAAGATGTAAGATGATATCGGCTGTGTAAGTCAGCTGCTTCATTCTGATATCTGATAGGAGCTTGTAATCAATTACATATCTGAGGCTGGACACTGGCTCATATTTTAAAACCCTTGAGACAGCCATTATATAACAAGAGTAAGTTTGTGTCTTCCTGTGGCTAGCACAAAGCTAACAGTGCAGAAAAACCCAAGAAGAGGAAGTTGTTTGGCTGTGATGTGTTGTGTTGTGGAAAGGCCGGAGGCGATGCATCCGTTTGGCTCCATCCATCCGACTCAGAATACCGTAGGTTATTTAAAAAGGTGCATCAATTGAATTTTCATTGAGACAATAGACCCGGTTTACAGTCTTGTTGAGCAACGTTGCACCTGTGCCTGTCATATAGTACATTTTGATTTTATGAAGTCAAGCAAAAGAGCTTCTATGAACATGATTTCATGAATGAATATTGTAGGGATGCACAATCTGTTGGTGATCATATTGGGCTCGACCATTGTCCACAAGGCGAGGATCAATATTAATAGTTGTTAAGACAAACTATTAGGTTGTAAGTATTAAACTTTGTACTGCACCGTTTGTCTAAAATACATTTCTTACTAGTCCAAATTCCAATTTCACTTATCAGCAATGCACTTCTTACTAGTTAAAATGATCAATTTTGATAATATCAATGATTACATTGTTGGTACTAGTAAAAATACCCATTCCTGTCATCAAACATTGAACTGCAGCTTGTGAAAATGCTAATTTTTTTTATATCTGGAACTAGAAATTATGGGTGGGAAACACAAGGTAACTGGCAACATGAGGTAATATTGATATTTGGGTCACTATACGATAATTTAACGCAATTTTGTAATTTTGGGGTATTGCGATATTGGGGTATTGCATATTTCACTCAATGTTATTCATTCGTCTTTATCAGATTGTTTCCAAATCACCAAATGCATTGTTAAATTAATATGAAAGTGCCTGTTTACAAAACAAGACCAGTTTATTTCCTAATATCGATATACAATTCAAAGCCATAAGCATATAAGATCATAACAGCTCCCTATTTCTGTGGTTAGGTCAATGTAGCTAGTCTTTCTGAAAAATAAATTATGGTATTTATGAATACAATAGTAGCCTAAAGATTTTAAAAACATTATTTATTGCAACAGTTTCAATGCACAAAGGTAAAATAGATTTCACCTAAAAGGCCTATTTTATATGATACTAATATTTTTGTCAAAATACTTCAGGTAATGTTTCTACTGTAAAATCGTAATACATTTTAGTAAGGGAGGATGATTATGTCTAAAGTATGATAATTGCACCTTCTAAGGGACTGTTGTTTAATTCCTAGATCAAAGATCAATTTTTTCCCCATTTATCCCTATTAATGTGGACAAATGTACATAATTAGCACTATTTGGTGTGCAAATATCGATACGATATCATGAGGAAAAAAAATCACAATATTTTAACATATGAACCCCCCCCAACACACACACAATAAGTGGATTTCAGATATCAATAAATTGGCGAGTAATTAAAGATATCCAAAAATTATTTCTAAAATAATTAACATGGCCACTATTAAAAACCAAATTACAGAAATCAAAATTAGCATCTTTACTAGTTTTAATTCAATTGTTGGTATCAGGAATGGACATTTGAACTAGTAAAAATGTCATTATCATCAAAAATGATTTTTACTAAGAAGACGTGCATTGCTAATAGGTGAAATTGGATTTTCAACTAGTAAGAAATTAATTCTGGATATCTGTAATAAGTGTTTTGAATGGAAGTGAATGACAGATAATTGTGAAATTCTACTAGTGAAAATTCAGTATCAAGAGTTGTGGCTTTTACTATTTAAAATACAAATTTTGAGATCAAGAATTTGTATTTGTGAGAGTGATTATGTCATTTTTGCTATCAAGAATGAACCTTTTTACTAGTGCAAATGTAATTACTGATGAGGGATAATTTTGTCTACTCGAGTACTCCGATTAATTACTTGAGTACTCGTCGAGTACTCGAGGGGCGATGACATGTACAAAACTGTTTATATAATAACATGTCTGACATGTCTTTGGCTGCTTCATTGTGTCTTGTTGTTCCAATGTATCATCTATTCATTATTATAGGCTGTTATAAAATAATCAGCTATAAAATGTACAAAAGATTGCATAATCAATATATAATGCACAATTTTTTTGTCTATGTGAAATAACAAATATGATTCGGGGCTGTGACGTCACTTTCAACCGCATGTCCTCCTAATCGATCCAAACCGGTGAAATTCGTTTGTTATGTCTAAGGAATGGAAATAGATAAAGTGTTCATTTAAACGGCACAAACCGAGTACAAACGAATGACACTGGTTTAGAGCAATTTAGGTATCATCACTTGCATAAATACATATTCTAGATGTAAAAATTATATTTCAGCTTATAAAAACTGTCATTTTTAATATCTGTAACTGCATTTACACTAGTTGAATTTAACAATAATCTGTCATCCGCTTCTATTTAAAACACAATTACACAGATCTAAAATGTACTTCTTAATTATAATTTCACGTATCAGCAATGAACACGTCGAATTTGTAAAAATGATCATTTTTGATCAACAATTCGGCTTGTCGTAGTAGAGCTCTTTGAAGGAGGGCTACTGTCCATGTTTGTAAACACTGCATTTATTTCAGGCTGCACTTGTTTGTTTTACTGTAAAAATGAGGCGGGTTTCTAGTTTATTCTATTGAAGGTCTTTGACAGCTGCACTCAGTCTTACGGAAGCCGAATGTGCTGTAGTGTCCTAATGGGTTTGCCGTAGGACTCGGTGTCAGAGGAGTAAAAGGGGATTGAACTTGGAGGGAAGTCGTTTAGAGACCTGCTGTAGTAGCCTAGAGACACACACACACACACACACACACACACACACCAGACACAGGCAGTGTTGTCTTAGTGTTGTTGGCAATCTTAAAGGGATAGTTCACCCAAATAAAAAAATAACATTCACTCACACTCACGTGGTTCCAAACCCGTATGACTTTCTTCCTTCTGTGGAACACAAATGGAGATAATTGGCAGAATGTGAGCCTCCGTCACCATTCACTTTCATGGCATCTTTTCCCATACAATAAAAGTGAATGGTGAGTCGATGGCTGTTTTGCTTTTGTTATTGGGGTTCATCTGTGTTTGTGTAATTTCCTTGTGACTTTGAGTATGTTTAGAAGCCTATATGAGTGCATGTGTATTTTTAAACGTGTGTGTGTGTGTGTGTGTGTGTTTATTTATGTGGCTGTAGTATTTCCAGACTTCCTGAGTCTCTGAACAGCAGCAACTTCAACATGGACAACATGACAGGTATACACACAATGCAAACACCTTGACCCTCACTTTGAACTTTTAGGTCCTATAATATGATCCCTTCATGACCACCCCATGGCTTATATATGAAAATATTGATATATATATGGGGCTTTCATGTCCCAGGGGTTGATTTTTGATAAATGAACAAATTTCAAAGTTTTTCCCACTGTTATATGAGTCATATTGAAATTGATTTGGAAACAAACATAATTTTTTTTGTCGTCCCCCCTTAAACATTTTACCTTCATCTCTGGACTGATAACACACTTTCACGTACTCTTGTTGTCTTTCTCTCTGACTTTTACATGCATGCATTATCTTTCATACTTAACCCCATGATTACTGTATATTTGAGATGTTTACTGAATCCTCAATGGTCCTTCTCTCTAAAAGAGAGCGAGAGAGAGAGAGATTTACACAAAGAGCATTTAAGGAGAACTATCTGAAGTGAACAGTGTGTTTGTTTTTCTGTTTGTTCATTCATATGTCTGTTGTCTTGTCGTCTGCAGCTTCTCTGTTTCCAGGACAGAGGATGTCTCCAGCCAAAGCAATGACCATGAAGGAATATGAGAACGTAAGCACAACAATATCAGAACATTTAACTTTTTGTTTGTATGTCCATAATGAGAGAGATCGACCTTTTGGACTGGGACATCATGTGTAGAATCCTAATTCTTTTCCTACCATTTTTGTGCATTTAGTATTTTTTGGTCATCTAGGCATTTTGGACCATACATTTTCAGCAGCCATGCTGTTGTGAGCACGTCCACATGCCCGCAATGCCGGACCCATATTAATGCGTTTTGGTCAAAGAATAGATTAAAACAGGGGTGTCAAACCCAATTTCAGCCTGGGCCAATAACATTACATTTGACAGTACATCATTGATTTTGAGGTTGGGATGCAGATGCAAATTATGATGTTAACAACAGTAAACACTAGTTTTTAGATGGCTAAAATGAAATTTTCTGACAGTGTGAATAAGTTGGGTCTTCTTTACAGATTCCTTTCTTTAGGCTCCTACTAATTAAACTACAGTCATCTCTTCGAATCTGAAGGGAAACAAACAACTTACATTTTCCTACAATCAGAGAGCATTACAAGAGTACAGATGGAAAACTGATAGCTTGGTCCATAATTATGAAAATGTAACATAGTTCTTCCGTAGTTTTAACAATGATATTTGTAATAGTGAGACCAGTTCGCGAAAAATAGTCTGTGCGGTTGAGACCAGTTCGCGAAAAATAGTCTGTGCGGTTGAGACCAGTTCGCGAAAAATAGTCTGTGCGGATGAGACCAGTTCGCGAAAAATAGTCTGTGCGGTTGAGACCAGTTCGCGAAAAATAGTCTGTGCGGTTGAGACCAGTTCGCGAAAAATAGTCTGTGCGGTTGAGACCAGTTCGCGAAAAATAGTCTGTGTGGTTGAGACCAGTTCGCGAAAAATAGTCTGTGCGGATGAGACCAGTTCGCGAAAAATAGTCTGTGCGGTTGAGACCAGTTCGCGAAAAATAGTCTGTGCGGTTGAGACCAGTTTGCGAAAAATAGTCTGTGCGGTGGAGACCAGTTTGCGAAAAATAGTCTGTGCGGTGGAGACCAGTTTGCGAAAAATAGTCTGTGCGGTTGAGACCAGTTCGTGAAAAATAGTCTGTGCGGTTGAGACCAGTTCGCGAAAAATAGTCTGTGCGGATGAGACCAGTTCGCGAAAAATAGTCTGTGCGGTTGAGACCAGTTCGCGAAAAATAGTCTGTGCGGATGAGACCAGTTCGCGAAAAATAGTCTGTGCGGATGAGACCAGTTCGCGAAAAATAGTCTGTGCGGTTGAGACCAGTTCGCGAAAAATAGTCTGTGCGGTTGAGACCAGTTTGCGAAAAATAGTCTGTGCGGTGGAGACCAGTTCGTGAAAAATAGTCTGTGCGGTTGAGACCAGTTCGTGAAAAATAGTCTGTGCGGTTGAGACCAGTTTGCGAAAAATAGTCTGTGCGGTGGAGACCAGTTTGCGAAAAATAGTCTGTGCGGTTGAGACCAGTTCGCGAAAAATAGTCTGTGCGGATGAGACCAGTTCGCGAAAAATAGTCTGTGCGGTTGAGACCAGTTCGCGAAAAATAGTCTGTGCGGATGAGACCAGTTCGCGAAAAATAGTCTGTGCGGATGAGACCAGTTCGCGAAAAATAGTCTGTGCGGTTGAGACCAGTTCGCGAAAAATAGTCTGTGCGGTTGAGACCAGTTCGCGAAAAATAGTCTGTGCGGTGGAGACCAGTTCACGAATTACCGCACCTGCTCTGCTCTCGTGCTGCTATGATTAAGCAGTGTTCATAATTGATCCATGAAGCACTGTTTCATTCTGCTTTTCAAGCGAGCAAAATGTGCTCCAAAACATACAGATGACAGGGCAAGGCTAATATATATTCACAAGGAAAGAGCTAACTGATTGTTCAGTGAAACATTGCGATCTCCTGCCATCCTAAGTTTCAGAAAAGAGTTTGCAGGCCACTTGAAATTAAGCGAGTTTGACAGGTGTTGTTATGCGGCAATGTCACTGTGATTAAGTTCGTGTTTTTGTTTGTTTGTTTGTTTGTTTGTTTGTGTGTGTGCGGTGTCCCTTTCGCAGTGTTGAAAGTGCACAGCTGACTGAAGCTGGCAAGCATTATGTTCATGTTGCGTCAAGAATATTAAATTAACCATGTGAAATCTCAAGAGTGGCGTTCATAAATCAGCAGGGGTGCAGTGCCGCTACAAAATACATAATAGGGGTAACACTGCTGTATATGTGCTAAAGGTTGTACATCAGCATATAGATGATCTCAATGTGAACAGACATGGGCAAAAAGCCTCCAAATTCTTATTTAACAGGGTCTTCAAACATTTCAGATGCGGGCTGGAACGGAGTGAAAAGCGTACTAGGTCGGCCTGCATCTGTTGTTTTGGTTTCCATGGTAATGATTATAATCTTGTATGTCCTTTTATAGAAATGGGTTTGTTTATAAATGGCGAGATGAGAATTTATAAGCATTCCTGTGAGTGTCAGAGAGAGAAAGTGTACGTGTGGCGTGTAGTTACACAAAGACTGCGAACGTTCAGCTGCCCATTACTGTTATTTGTGTAGTTGATTTTATTCCAAACTCTCTCATTCTGTTTGTAATTCTCTCCATCTCCCTTCCCCCTCTTTCTGCCCCAGATGTTGTAGTGAAACGCTTGGAGTACAATGACGCACAGTTCACTGCCCTGCAACACACACAAAACTGCCATTACTGACCGTCTACACACACAGCCTGTTATAGTCGCACTATTTCTCTTTTTAGCTCTTGTCCCCAACTCTTTCTCGCTTTATAATCCAGTTATATAGAGAACAGCTTTGCTGATTTGCATGACTCATGTTTATTCATGAATGAGTCTGAATATTGTAATGAGGAAAACCAGAAGATTCACTTTTTAGGTCCATTTGCTGCTTGATTCTATTAAGTGTTTGGGTGTTGCTTCAATTTTGAGTCTCATTAAAACATTTTTAAATTATAATTGTCTTTTTCCTTCTGTTAGTGCATCATAAGAGATTTATTTCATTTTTGCCATTTGTTTTTTTTTTTGTCATGAAAATTTCCACCACCGTGCCTCAAATGATGTTTTTTTGTTTATAGAATTCTGTGCTGGAAATGACACTAATGGAAATGACAATTTTTATATTTATTTATTTTTTATCCCCTTTTCTCCCAATTTGGAGTGCCCAGTTCCCACTGCTTAGTAGGTCCTTTTGGTGGCGCGGTTACTCGCCTCAATCCGGGTGGCGGAGGACAAGTTGCCTCCGCTTCTGAGACCGTCAATCCGCACATTTTATCACGTGACTCGTTGTGCATGACACCACGGAGACTCACAGCATGTGGAGGCTCATGCTACTCTCCGCGATCAACGCACAACTTGCCACACACCCCATTGAGAGCGAGAACCACTAATCATGACCACGAGGAGGTTACCCCATGCGACGCCACACAAATGTTTAGGAAATGTTGCCATGATTAGCTTCACAACTGACATCTGGAGCTCAAACGTGTGTCTGTAATGAAGATACTATTATTTTTTATGTTTTTATTTATTTGATTTAAGCTATGGTTTACAATAGAGGTATGACTACGTCGAGTGTTGAGTTACATCCAGTATTTGACTGGAATTATAATTCTTTAAATTTCATCTTGAATGTTTGAATTGTTGGAAAATGTAAATAAAAATGAAGCAGCAGTATTGCACAACTGAGTCATGTTGTGGGCTACTTTATTTCTTCCTTTAGGGGAGTAGAACGTTTGTTGCACTGTTTGAGCATGATGCTTTTTAGATGGATAGGTTAAACATGGTGCATTCTCCATGTGTTATGACAAATGTGTTATTAACAGCTTAATTGTTTAAGAGGGAGTAAAAGATGGTAGTGTATCGGTATCGGCAGATACTCAAAGTTGTGGTATCGGAATCGGACATGAAAAAGTTGTATCGAGCCACCCCTAATTTAGTCAAGTATGCTCTTCATTGGGACTTTTGTCCACTTAACAAGTACACTAACATTTGAATACCTTTAATGGGGGCAAAATTGTTTGTTGTGGTAGAAATAACTTTGGGATAGTCGGAATTTTTTAAACAATTATAGAAGTTGTTTTGACACAGTAAATATTATAATGGTTTGTTTATTTCACACTTTGTTTAATTGCTCATGGTTTTAAGCATGTAATAATTTGTCCATTTTCAGTGTATTTTTACATAGTTTAATTACTATTAAAACTCTTGGTCTGGGACAAGGCTGAAATAGTCAAATCTGTTCATAAAATGTGTTTGAAAAGTACCAAAAATAAGTCTAGTTTTAATGAGACCTTCATAAAACAATGTTGAATTGAAAACACGAAAATGCCCGAAGTCATATAAACATTGTGTGTGTGTGTGTGTGTGTGTATAGTGAGTATTTAGAGAATAATTTGTCTTTGTACCCTCATAGCAAATCGCCGCTCTGAAGAAAGAAAACTTTAACCTGAAGCTCAGGATCTATTTCCTGGAAGAGCGTGTGCAGCAGAAATGTGATGATTCCACAGAGGACATTTACAAAACGGTGACTGACGCACATGGTCCCAAACGCACAACACACACAAGTGCACAAGTACAGCACTGTGCAAAAGTCTTACATTGTTCACAAAAACACGTCTTAAAGGGGTCATGTCATGAGGAATCCAAGTTTTCTTGATATTTTGACATAAGAGGTCATGCTACCACAAAAACATACTGTAAATTCCAGAATCCTCAATGCAATAAAAGCATTTATTGAAACTAAGCTGCCAAAATGCCCCATTCTCTACTTCCGTGACTTCCCTACATCACTCGGGGTACTCATTAATTCATGACTGCCACTATTTTAAAATCATCACACCCATGGCCCCACTCCCAATGGTGTTTACTTGTCTCGTAAACGGAGACAGAAAGAAGGACAAAAGGCCTACTGTCTGCTCCTGTGTACAAAAGTGGACCCATCTGGACATAAAGAGAGAGAAGCAACTGAGAGAGCCTAAATACATAGAAGAACTGTGGCAAGTTTTCAAAGAAGCTTGGAACATCCTATCTGCCAATAACCAAGAAAAACTGTCCAGGTGTACCTGGAGAATTGCTGCTGTTTTGAGGCATAGGTTGTCACCAAATATTGATTTAGCTTTTTTATGTTTACTTAACTTTGTATGACATTAAGTGATAAATGAAAACTATTAATGACATTATTTTTTGAAGACATCCTCCCTGTGCAACATTTATCACAAGTACCTAAAACCTTTGCACAGTACTGTATAACATTGTTCGTCCATGGATTTCAAAGCCTGGAGTAGTTTGTGGCTTTCTCAATGGTCTCAATTTGTTGTTTGTGTGTTTATGTCTGTAGAACATTGAACTAAAGGTGGAGGTGGAGTCAATGAAAAGAGATCTGGCTGAGAAACAGGAACTGCTTGTGTCTGCATCGTAAGTCCTGCCCACTTCAAGTCTTATTTTGACTGAGTAGCCGACCTTACTAGGTGCGGTGTGATAAACCAGGCATGACAATTGGTGCATAACTAGACATATTGTCTGTAACTTGATGTGATGAGGAGGAGGGCGTGGCCGGGCCGTGATGGAGCACGGCTGGTGCTGAATCAGCTGATCAGTGGGAGAGTGACATAAGGAGTTTGGGAGAGAGAGAGAGAGAGATGCACGTGGCCGCACTGCTTCTTAGTTTATGTTTGTTTGATGTTGAGTTTTATCATTAAACTTTGTTGACCGTTCAGCCGGTTCCCGCCTCCTCCTTGCCCGATCTTAAACTGTTACAGTTTAAACTGTACTTGTTTGTGCGTAGAAAAGCGTTGGAGAGTTTAGCCAATCGAGGTGTTGATGACGGCCGAGAGCAGATGCGGAGAGAAATGGACTCGCTCAGAGAAGCTTTCAACGTTCGGATTCAAGAACTGGAGGAGGTAGAAGACCAAACTTACAATATTCAACGCAAATGGTTGAGAATATTATTCCCCTTCTCATTGTCCTGTCTTTCTCACTTCAGTCTCTGCAATCTGCTCAAGTGGAATTGGAAAACATGGCCATCATTGCTGAAAAGGAGAAGATGAAGAATCTCGGATTGGAGAAAGAACTACAAGCCGCCAACCAATCAGGACCTCCAGCTGGCTCAGGCTCCGCCCCTGAGCAGGTCAGAGAGCTCCAGCAGGCTCTTCAAGAGAAGGAGAGGTAAGCGGTCTGTTTAAAGACAACATGAACTCAAGATGCCCCTCTTTACTTTCTTAATAAGCGGTTGAGTTGTTATCGATTCATAGATGTTTTGTTCTCGCCAGTGTTATTCACCAAATGCAAGTGTCACTCAAAGATCAAGATGCTTTGATTGGAGAGCTTCGGAGGAATGGTCCAGACCAACCAGTAACTGAGCAGATGGCCAAGTTAAACTCTCTGGTTGGCCAAAAGGACAGACAACTACAGGTCAGTTTTGTAAAACACAATGGCAGCAATAATACACCAATGAGCTAGCTTAAACGCATACACTGACCGTTGTTGTTTTGTTGTTGTTGTTTTTTTAAAGATTCTTAGGGAAGAACTAGGTTGTGAAAGAGGAAATTCAGAACGAGACAAACAGGTAAGCACAGCAGAGTTTTGTGTATTTGTAATTTGTGTTGTGTCCGTCCCCTTGCTCAAATGCCAAATAAGTTTTTGTGTTTGTCTCATTATGGTAAATGGTAAATGGTCTGCACTTATATAGCGCTTTTTTTTAACCTTAGAGGTTACCAAAGCGCTTTACACTGTGTCCCAATTCACACTCACACACCAATGGTGGCAGAGCTGCCATGCAAGGCGCTAGCCTGCCATCAGGAGCAACTTGGGGTTCAGTGTCTTGCCCAAGGACACTTCGGCACGTGGAGTCGTATGGGCCGGTATTCGAACGACCAACCCTGCGATTAGTGGCCGACCCGCTCTACCACCTGAGCCACAGCCGCCCCATTATGTACGGTTACACAGTAACAATCCATCTGATTGCGTAATGAGAGCGAAGAAAACCTTCATAAAACACCTAATTTGGTAAAAAAATTAACCAATTGAGCTTGTATACACCTTGAATACACTCATCACAATTTTGTATGTGTCTGTGAAAGTCATGCTTCTATTTAATTGTTTTCCCACTTAAGTGTTAATTTTTCATACCAAGATGTGCTAATGCCCCTATTTTTTTACTACAAGTACATTCGTTTGTTTTAGTTGACCAGTGTCTTTTTATTTTTTGCTTTATCACTCTTTTCTAGAGGATTCTTACCCGTGTGGTTTGCAGTGAGGACTTATTGTGAGAAATGATTTGGGTTGGATGTTTAGATGTCAGACTTTGTGGTTGATTTCTGAAAGATAGTGTGTATTGTTATGTGTGACAGTTGTGTTACGGGGGTTTCTGGAAGGTCAGTGTGCAAAGCTGGATTACCAGGTTAGCAGCAGCAGTCTGTGTCTGTTGCAAATGGCAATTAAATATTAAAAACAAATCCTTCTGCATCCTGTGCTTGGAGGGAGAGTTTGTCACTGAGGACAGGTTTGCATGTGTTTCGGTTCAGGTTATGAGGAAATATTTTTCAGTTATCGTATAACATAACATCGTGATTTCATCTTAAATATAGTCCATTTTGTAGATGCTTTAGATGGTTACCCTAATCATGTAATATAATGAGCATTGGGATGGGACTTTTCAGCAAATCTGCACTGCTTTTGCAGATAATTGTAAATAAATTATAATTAAATCTTAATATAATGTAGAATAATTGTAAAGGTCCTGATATAGCCCTGAGAATGCCAAATGTAAAGTATGATTTCACCAGTAAATATATAATATGTTAAATATTCGAATATTCTTTCTGCAATAATTATTCGAATAGTAAAATTACTCGCAAAAGTTTTAATTTCGCAAAGTTTTGCTTTGCCGGCCATATACACGGTGAGATGCATGTTAAATCCCGAACACAAACTAAAACTGGCAGTTATAACTGAATGCACTGGGTGGCGCTGTTGCGTGTGGACACAAGTTGATCACATGACGTTGAGCAAACCGTTCTGTCAGTACGTTCAGATGGACACCAGAAAAGCAGATTATTGCCAGAATGTGGCTTACTGTGAAAGCTGGGCTCCTGTTTAAATGTACTGTATAAGTGCTGTACTCTTTACTCCCGTATATGTGCAGCTCATCAAACGCAGTGTAATCCCTGTGATGCTTCTGTAAACAACAAACACGGCATCCGAGAAAGACTTAGCTAGCGGAGGGACATTTCGTCAATTAAACTGGCGTGTATAAATGAGTATAGTTACTGAGCATGTGGATATGTTTGTTTTTCTCAACAAAAACATGACATGAGATACAATATAAACAAAACTATTATATGCCGAGTGTTTATACTCGTCCTGTACGTTAATTGTGTCAGTCTACTTCATTAGCGGTTTCTTTTTCGTCACTTTCCGTGAGCTTAAATGCTTTCATTCTGTACTTTTTTGTTTTTTTTGTTTTCATGCATTGCTTGTTTAAATGTAAATAAAAAACAAAAAACACAGGACATGATACAAGCTTGTTTTGAATATAATTAGAAGCTTTTTTTTAATAGTGACGCAACCTTTATGACTAAAAATATTTTACAACGTATCTTTATCATTAATTACTTTCATTTAAATAATAGAATATTCGAATATTCGTTTTTTTATGAGCTTAAATATTTGAATACCAAATTATCGATGAATGCCCATCCCTATTTTGCGTATGTCCTTAAAGTAATCATAATAATACATTCGTTCAAACGTAACTTTTCTTGATTCAGGCTTTGTTTAAAGATTCTTGTCACATTTCCCACATATCGAATCATTAATTTAGTACCGTGAACTGAACCAAATCCTTACGCTCTCTATCTTTTGTTTTATAAATATCAAATTTTCAATAAAATACAGTACATAATCTGACTAATTGAAGAAATAATCAACGATTCATTGATTATCAAAATAATAGTTAGATGCAGCCCTGCTTCATTGTGATATCCATGAGCTGCACTATTGATAACATTAAGCGATTACTAAACCGCAAAACACGGTTTAATCAAATTGATCGCTGTGAAGTTTAATGGAGACTCGCTTGTGGTGTAGACAAACAGTTTTGTGAAATGGAACACTTTAAATTCATAATATGAATACATTCTAAAACATAGAAAATGCCAGTAAAATGTAAGTTATGCACTGGAGAGAAGCAACTCTTAAGCACATCAAACAGCTCAATCAATCTATCAATGCACCTGATGCAACAACCGGTCCACATTAAACTATATGCTTATTATGATGTCCTTTGAAGTGTTTCTAAAGTGCTCTCATGCACTTTTCAGGGGGCCTGTGTAGCTCAGCGAGTATTGATTCTGAGTGACTCCAGCCAGGTCTCCTAAGCTACCAAATGTCGCAATCGGCGACATCCGATAACATTGACCAATAACCCAGGCCTAATACTTGGGGTTTGTGGTTTGTTCGAATCACTCATCCTAAATATGAGCAATGGTAAAAGGAATGTGTGGCATAGCAAACACCCCTGACTAAACTCAGTTTCATTTTCATGATGCAAATATTCATTCTTGCCATATTCCATCATGACGGCAGCATCGCCAGAGTTCATCCTGATCAGCAGTGGCCCAAATACAGCTCTGGTCATCAGATGCCTGTTGAGCGGATTAGTGCGTGCGCGTGCTCGTGTGTGTGTGTGTGTGCTAGGAGCAGTTGTCCACAGCACCCAAAGGATTTCCTGTGTGTGTTTGTGGATTAGATGGTTTATATCTGTGTGTGGGCAGACATAGTTCAGTGCCGAGCAAGACAGACGGAGCGATACAGAGGAAGATGGATGGAAAAATGGCATATGTGAGGGTTAGAGAGTCGGTTAATGTGCTAAAACATGCCTGTAGATCCATTGCCATGTAATTGAAGCACGTCTGTTTGCCCCGCAGCATCAGGGTTTTTGCTCGTATTCCGTGAACATGCGAGAGCCATGCCGTGTGTGTGGCATTTGCGTGCAGGGTGGTCAGTGTCGGTGGTTGTTCAGCGCATGCGGGCGTCTGAGGTTGGCCGTGGTCCTTTCACATGTGTTGGAGGCGGAGTTGCAACGGGATGGCCGCAGCGAGTTCATTTGCGGGAAATGCGTGTTCATGCTCGAGCGTGTTGTGCAATGCGACGTCGCCATCGGACAGCTGCAGGAAACACATGCTGTTCAGCTGCAACAGCTGCAAAATGAGAGAAATGGATTGAAAATGCACATTGTAAACAAATACAGACAAAATTACCCGCCAAAACCTGATAGAAATGCATCATTGAGAACTCCCAGACAGGAAGTCAAGATGGGAACAAAACAGCTGCAAGTCATCCGACGACCAAAACTGTCTTCAGTTCCACCAAAGCTGCACCAAGCTAAAATTGATGAAGTGCAGAACACAGCTGGAAGAAGTCGGATGGTTGTTGCTGGTGATAAGGTTGGCAGAGGGGGACAGGAGAAGGTCAAAGGTCAATTGAGGAGATGTGTTAGTCTGGAACCTCTTAGTAAAGTAGGAACCGATCGCTTCCACTATCTGAATTCGTCTCCGCATCAGTGCAAAGATGCTGGCTTTAGAACCATTGGTTTGTCGGGAACTCGATCTTTTAGTCGAGAATACTCGGACATTGTGCACAAGAAGAGTGCTCTGATATCCCGTTCAACTTCCCTCCAATCAGTGGCCCTGGAGCAGTCTGACCATGCCCACATCTGTGCTTCACCCCTCAGACGGACACACCCATTAAAAGGCTCCGCCCCCAGCATGGTAGAAACGACCTCGCTGGTTTTTGATATACTACAACTTTTAAGGAGTGTGCAAGGAGTGCGTCCAGTCCCGCGATGCGACGGTAGCAAAATTCCAATACTGACGCATCCACATTTTACACATGGAAATGCCTGCGGGGGTGTGAATTGGAAACCAAAAGTGGAGAAAAGTCTGAGAGAGATGGAGGAGGATTTTAATGATGAGTACACACCTCTCAAACAAGAGGTACACTTGCTTGTACACTTGCTGTGAGGTTTGGACGATTCTCGATAATGGCTGTGTTTCAAAACCTAGTGAGTCGATTGAGGGGACAACATTTTTGTGCATCATTGGAACGCTTGTAACAGAATGAGAGTTCGTAACCGGTTACAACGTGCCTATGATGCTCAAATATGCCGTCTAGGTAACTATAGGCAATGCGTGTGTTTAAGTGATCCTATAGATTCTGTATTCTGTTGTGTACAAGTGGTTATATGTGTTCTATGCTTGCGTGTGTTACAGGTGTGTGTAGAAAAGCAGAATGAATTGAGCAGATTGGAGCAGAAGACCAAACAGCTTATTGAAGAGCTCAACACGGCCAAGAGCAGCAACCAGATGCTCAAACACACGCTAGAGGAGACTGAAAAAGACAAGAACGTAAATACTGCACAAACAAATGTGGGCTACCAAAGGATCACAATATGCATTTCATGATATAATGCATCATAATAGGATTGCGATTGTTACTGCTCTAAACATATACTGAAGTTTAACTTCAATAAGGACAAATTTATTGCCAATTAATGATATTTAACGCAAGCATAATATTTCACCCTATTTACTTTTCAATACGTTTCTTTTCTTATTTTGCACAATTTATAATTGCATGTTATTCCAAAAATGGTTGCGTCGGAATCAGTCATAAAAACTCTCATAAGTTTTAATGATTTCAAGACTCTGTTACAGTACTCAATATTTAATTATTTACCACATTAAGCTTTTTATAGCCTCTATATTCACCCTATATGCACGTTTCCATTTAGTCACAGTTTTCTTTTCATGCCCTCGCTTAAATTTAGGACACTTGATTAATTAATGTGCAATGAAGTGAGGATAAAACTAGGAATTTCAGTCAGTGGTTGTTTTTATTTCACCTCAAGAGACCGCTGTAATACTGTAGAACCAAGCCATTATAAAAAAAACTATCGGCAACTATCTGTAGATTTGTGCTGAAAACTGATAATCCTAAAATCAATTAATCGGTAAAGCTGATATATTTGTCTACCTCTAGCTGACATCATGATTAAATCTGTCACCAATCCCTCTTATTTCTCAAGCCCTTCTTTAACCACCTATACCATTCTGGTATGAAAGCCCACATCATCAAATCAATTCCCAATGGATTAAACCATGTCCCGTCGTTTTTTGGAAAATGATTGTTTCAGGCACTTTCTGATGAGCTGCAGGAGAGAGAGATGGATCTGGAGGCAGAGAAGAAGAACTCTCTGAAACGAGATAAAACCATCCAGGGCCTCAGTCTGGTTCTGAAGGAGAAGGAGAAAGAGGTGTGAAGCACTCACTCAACTTCTGTCACCAAGCAGTGGATCTGGTTTCTTGGTGAAATGATTGAAAATGATCTTGAAAGACATACTATAACCATTAGGGATGCACCAAAATTTCATCCGTCCAAAATTTTCAGCCAAAAATACTATTTCCGGTTTTTGTCCGAAAGAGAACAAAAACTGTTACTTTAAAATGAAGAAACATGCAGCGTTTTATATTTGTAAATATATTTTGATGGTAATAAGATTGAGCTTATAATCAAGATGTGCATCTGTACAGGATGTGTATGTTTGTGATCGCTCTCTTGAATATCAGCGCGTTAATAAAGAGTGTTTTTCCTTGCTTATTCAGAGGCTGTGAGGCAGTTTAGCTGGAGCCACCATCACATATCACTGTAAAATATCCCCACCTACTGTTCGAGCCGAGCCGTACTCTAAATCAGTGATGTCCAGTTCCACTCGCTTTGCATCTGCCACTCGCGGTCTCATGCAGAATTGTGCTTTTAATCTGAAACTGGACCAATGAATCACACTGTTGCAGATAGATGGATGGATGGATGGATGGATAGATAGATAGATAGATAGATAGATAGATAGATAGGATAATTATTCCAAAATCTAATAAAAATATCATATAGTATTATTTATATATTTCTATAAACATATTTGGGTTGCTGTGTTCGGCCAGTGTCTCCAGAAGTTTCGGTTTTGGCCAAAAATATTCATTTCGGTGCATCACTAGTAATCATTTTAAATGTAGTTTGCTTCAGAGCAGAGAATTCAAATAAAGTGTTTTTGACGTCTTTTGACTGTTTGACTGTCTCTCGTTAATTCTCTTCTTCTGTCTTTCAGATTGAGGATTTGTCTCATGATCTTGAGGACAGGGATCAAGCTCTAGTCAAAGCTCGAGAGGCCCTTCATAAAGCCAAATTACAGAAATATCAGGCATGTAACATTGTGTGTTTATAACTATTATAATAAACTATAATATTCACGGAACGCATCTAAACAGTTGAAGTGAAGTTGGGCGGCTGGTCTTGGGTCTCAAATTTGGGCTGTGAGTGTGAATAAAGCCTAACAGTCTTCTGTGTGTTTCAGGGAGCTGAAGATCAGCAGTCTTTTCTCCTGGAGCAGCAGGCTGAATTGTCGCGGCTCCAGATGGAGGCTCACACGTTGCAGCTGGATGCCCAGCGGTTGCAGCGTGTGCTGGGCAGCAGGGATTCCGAGCTCTCCCTCCTTCAGCAGGCCAAACTACAGCTGGAGCAGGAGCTGGAACAACTACAACAGCAGAAGAAGAAAGGAGACAAGACTATTAATGTGTGGCAGACGCACCACTCGTTGTTATGAAAAAACTTGGAACCAATCAAACTTATTCACCAAAATGATTCACCACTCACTCTTTATTTAGTTTTTCTTTCATTTGTTGCCCTGCAGGATTTGCAGAACCAGTTAAAGAAGCTGAACGGTGCTCTAACTGACAGAGAGAACACTCTAGAACAGCAGCGTCTAGAGCAGCAGGAACAGAACCGCGTTTCTGAGCAAAAATTACAGAACACCATAGACCGTCTCACAGCGAACCTGAATCATAAAGACCAGCAGCTACAGGTACACACACAAACACAACACTGCTCTGTCATCACTCGCTCGCTCAGTCACGCACTCACTCCAGACTATTCTTCAGGACTATATGAATATGGTGAGAGATCTGGAGAAGAACAGAACTCAGGATGGAGGTGACGTCATGGTGGCTAAACTGAGAGCACGGCTGAAGGAGAAGGAGAAAGCTCTCGAGGTTTGTGTCTCTTTTCTTTTTCTTTCTTAAACAGGTCATTGTGATAAATCTATCATATCATTTTCAATATTGATTCATACGAGTATATTTCATTTATAATGTCCATTTTGCCTACAAATGGGAAGAAAAACAATTCTCTCCCAGCTAATGCTGTTAATTACGCAGGGGACCTTATAACTAGGTGCATTATGAAAATATCATTATTTTCGTCGCCATATCACCCTGCAGCTCTTGACTGGTTGCCCACTAAAGCTAAGCAGGGTTGAGCCTGGCCAGTACCTGGATGGGAGACCTCCTGGGGAAAACCAACGTCGCTGCTGGAAGTGGTATTAGTGAGGCCAGCAGGGGGTGCTCACCCTACGGTCTGTGTGGGTCCTAATGCCCTAGTATAGTGATGGGGACACTATACTGTAAAAAAGCACCGTCTTTCGGATGAGACGTTAAACCGAGGTCCTGACTCTCTGCGTTCATTAAAAATCCCTGGACACTTCTCTTAAAAGAGTAGGGGTGTAACCCCGGTGTCCTGGCCAAATTCCCCCCCATTGGCCCCTATCTATCATGGACTCGTATTAATCTCCATTCCTGAATTGGCTACATCACTCTACTCTCTCCTCTCCACCAATAGCTGGTGGGCGTTCTGGCACACTATGGCTGCCGTCGCATCATCCAGGTGAGGAGATTCCCCCTATAATATGTTAAGTGATTTGCCTAGAAAAGCGCTATATAAATGTAAAGCATTATTATTATTATAAATTTTACTAATTCTATTTTTATAAGTTTTTCCTCATATTGCTAACGTTTTAGCTTTTTAAAAATGTACAAATTCATGCATTTCATCAATAAATATGATATCTTTTGGCATATATTATATTTTGGTACATTAAATGTTTAATGCATAATTTATACTATTTATATTGATTTGTAGAACATGTAGAAATCGGCACTGTCTCTTTAAGAAAACTGGCACTTCTGTAAAGAGCGTCTAGAAATGATCGCAAATTAACGAGAGAGACTCGAATGCCTTTATATCATCTGTGCTATGCATGATTAGAATAATAATAGTGTTTTTTGTGTTTTTTTTTATGTTGCCAGGCCGCCTTTACTCTGTCAAACGTTTGCTATTTTCAAATGAGAGCCTACGGGAATATTGTGTTTGAGTGGTTTAGAGCAGGATTTTATCAAAATGATCCAAAAAATTTTAAACACTTTGTTGCCGGGGCAATTTTAGTAGTGACTCGAGGTACCTAGAGAGGATGCACAAAATATTTTTTTTTATATTATCCATTCCATTTATGAGAGTATTTAGCCAAAAAATGCACTGTTGACAGCCACCTCCCATTCGTTCCAATGGAGAGTTCTACAGACCTTGTCAGAGCAAGCGACTGCAACCAAGGTGGGCAGAGGTTAAAGAACATTAAAGAACAGAAAGAATATGAAAAGTGACATTTATCAGTGACAAATTAGATGTGTGCATTTCTTCTTTGGACATGAGTCGAACCACACTTTTTTCAACACTCAGTGAAAAAGTGTTGAACTACTACTTAACCAATAGGCTACTTCTCAATCACTGGTGAGTGAAATCTGAACGTTTACCAGCCAGAGGCTATTCATATCATTTTTTTGTCATTTGCAAGTGATTTACTCTCATTGTAGAAAGTTCAGCTTATAGTAAAAGATCGATTTTAGCATTTAAGGATTGATATCAAGATTGTTCAAATGATGATTTCCATGTATTGGAAACTCAATACTGTTACCCAGTCCTAATGATGATTATGAAGTCCATAATTAAGAACTATAAAATCGAGAAGTAGAGGGTAACACTTGACGTCATAAAGCTAAACAATTCCTCTTGGAGTTGGCATGTTTACTGCCATTGGCTGTAGTTCTGGCAGCAGATATAAGTTTGTCTTTCAGCATATAGCACAGGTCTCATTCCAAATATCGTTGACCTTAAATCTCGTGGTATATCTGAGGTCTCGTTGTGTTTATTTGTGCAGAAAGCACTGGATGATAAGTTTGCTGCCGTGGAGGAGAAAGAAAATGAGATCCATTTGTTACAGCTGAGTGTGAGAGAGAAAGAGAGAGATGTGGAACACCTCAACAACCTGCTCTCACACAACGAAGAGACCATTACTGTAAGTGTGTGTGTGTATGCTTGAAAATGTTTCATTGCGTGATTGGGTTTCTGTGAGGTGTGATGAGTTGCTTCCTGTCTGTGTGTATAGAGTTTTGATGCTCTAATAAAGGAGAGAGATCTTGAGCTGCAGCAGCTGTTGAACACCTTGAAGAATCTTCAGAGGTGTAAAAATGAGACTGAAGAGAACCTACAGCGAGCTCTGAGAGAGAAAGACTCTATTATACAACACTTACAACAAGCACTGGACAACAAATCAAAAGACATGGAGGTAAACACATGATCATTCTTTTATTGTTGCCAGGTAGCTCCGCCCACAGTGACAACTCATTAGTCCAAACATCAGATATGTTCATACTGGCTTGCTTTTGTTGCTTCAAACAGGATTTCTATTTTCAGTCTGACCCGAAAAATCACTTGACGCCAATGTTGTCACATTGGGCCTAGTTTGGATGTAGTAAATGTCTATAGATGAAGATGGACTGTTATCTTATTTTCTCGTTTGGTTTCTCGTGGCTCTGCAGGAGATGTCCAATATGGTTCTAAGCCAATCAGAATCTCAGGGTCGGGACCTGGCGGAGCAGATGAGCCAGAGATTAAAGGTCACAGAGGTCATGCTTTCAGAGGCAGTGAAAGACAGAGAAAGGCTGGTGACTGAGAACCAGACCGCTGTGGAAAATCTGCTGGCCACCATCAGCAGCAAAGACCAGCTACTGAGGGTACAACACATATATACAAATAAACACACTTGCTCATACGTTAGTGTTCTATATGTTTATGTATACTGTATATAGATTAGTGCTGTTGGAGTTAACGCATGCGATTAATTTTTAGATGCAATTTAACACATTTATAGTTAATACAGCATTAGCCAACACTTTTTTGGAGGGTGTAACTTTTGTAATGTGTCCGCCCAGAGGCACTACACTGACGGACACACTGCAAGCACACACAACAGCGCTTCTTATCAATCATCAAGTGATCAAGGAACTTTTAATGCTATTTAATGTACAAAAAAGCCTAGATTTTACCAACGTACAGTGCATTTTAGTTACCACAGAAGCACATCAGGTCTTACCTATTACCAGAATGAAACATTTTTGTCAAAACGTCTTTGAGTTCAATGTGGCATTTAACGCTGGCATATGGACATACACTTTCTACGACCTTCTACAGTCCACATGTAAATGCATGTGATCTGCAGTGAACTGTCCATTGAGCCACGCTGACTAATCTGGGTAGGGTTGTTTCCTTTCGCATTTTGAACGTTTGCCATTTTATGTTTCTCATGCGCAACAAAAAATGACAGCATGCAATCAGAGAGTCGGGCAACTTTGTAGTCGCACCAATGCAAAGTTTAACCTCTTGCAAAGTTTAATCGCACATTTAGTTGCAGTCTGACATCCTGCTCTAGTTCTTTCATTAAGTCAACCTCCCACTTAGACCTTGGGAAACTTTTAATGTTTCTTGAATTGTTGCTATTTTACAGCATTTCTATCTTTATACTGTGCAAGGTTTTGTTTGGTAAATGTTAATAAACCATTACATTGTTGCATATTGTTTTGTTTTATTTCCAAAAATGGAAATACGTGCATTTTGACGGAAAAATTAGTATGTCTAGTGTCAAATTTCAGCATTTTCCAAATCTACGATTAATCGCTATTAAAAAAATGTGTCCACTGACAGAACTTCCCAGGAGATCAGCAGTTACAGAAATACTCAAACCAGCCTGTGTGGCACCAACAATCATGCCATGTTCGAAATCACCGAGATCACATTTTCTCCCCATTTTGATGGTTGATGTGAACATTAACTGAAGCTCCTGACCCATATCTGCATGATTTTATGCATTGCACTGCTGCCACACAACTGGCTAATTAGATAATCGCACAAATAAGTAGGTGTACAGGCGTTCCTAATAAAGTGGTCATTGAGTGTGTGTGTGTGTGTCTGTGTATATACACACACACACACACACGCATTGTTAGCATAATGTGTGTATTTTTGTGTCCGTAGGCAAGTGCAGAGCGTCAAACACAGGCTTCAAGCAATCACGCTTTTGAACTACAGGATCTGCGCAGGCAGCTGGCAGACGTGCAGATGCAGCTTGGAAAAACACAGAGACTGAGCAGCACATCGACACAAGAGGGTCACCTAGAGACCGCTGAACTCCGTGCCATGTTGGCGGAGAAGGACGCTCTCATTAATGTGAGATATTAGATGATTTCAAATGAAACCCATTTAAGTGCTAGATTAACTTTTCAGATACCACATATGTTTTTCACACAAGCTGCCTCGTAAAGCTCGATTTATATGGAGCTGAACGCACAAGTGTCGACGGTGATGTTCGTTTGCTACATTTTTGTGACGAATGATAAGATGGTATATTTTGCCTCCTGCATCACATGTAGGTCTGCAAGTAAACAGCATGCTGTAATTGTGTCGGCTCCTTCAGACCTCTGTGAAAAACTCTTTTATGGCAGACTTCTATTAGAGAACCCGACCGTGTACTTGCTTAGATCATTAACATTATGAATTTGTTCACAAGTAGCATGCTCTTTGTTTTCCAGAAACTGTTGGAACGTGGGCGGGAGAAAGATCACATCCTGTTGAAAATGAGAACAGGTGATGCTCCGGCCCCTCAGGTGCTGGAGCTGAGACAGACCATTCAGGTGCTGCAGGATAAACTTGAGGAGAGGGAAGGTGAGAGTGTGTTTCTATAGAAATAATGCAACTAAGAATCATGTGTTTTGTTTTGATTTTTGCTCATTTTAAGTTAAAAAAATGTACTGTAGAAGTAAAACCAGGCATCAATACATTATATTTTACAGTGGAACAGATGTTTAGTACTTATGAAACCTGCCATAGAAAAAAGTGAACTTGTTGTTGAAAAGCTCTAATATGTGTGTTTACAGCTGAGCTGAGTAGGAGAAACAGTGAGGAAACTATGGAGAAATCTCCAGTCAATACGAAATCTGCTGTGGTTTTGAAGACAGAGCTCGCCCAGAAAACAGACGCTCTGAATGCAGCACTGAAGAGAGAGAACCAGCTCAAGGTCTGTTTGCAATCGCTTGAGAATGTCTGGATTTTTCAGTGTTTCAAACATTTCAGAGTAACTGCGTGTGTGTGTGTGTGTGTGTGTGTGTGTGTGTGTTTGTGTGAGACAGATGTCTCTAGCAGAGCTTCAGTCTGTGGTCTCAGGACTGGAGACACAATTAGAGGGACAGACAGCCAATATTGAGTCCCTTACGTCCACACTCAACACCAAAGAGGAAATTATCACTGTAAGTGTACATTAAACACACATTTTGATTTCATGGTCTGACTGTAGTTTGTTATTTGAGTATTATCCATGGAAACTGAGCGGTTCTCGCCTCTGCAGGAGCTTCACCTGCGTTTGTCTCAGCGAGGAAACCGTCGACCTCCTCTGACCCGTGATCAAGCTTCCCAACCTGGTGAGACTGAATCCAGTCTCTCTTCTCTCCCTCAGAGAGAGCGCACCATCATTGGAGGAGATAGCCAACAGCAGGTACACACACAAACACAAAAAACTGTTAGTCTTACGGGTATGGATCTACACATGCAACTCCACAAGACCAAGCTGACATGCATGTTAGCATCCTTACACTCATACACAATACCTTCTGTATTGTGGTGACCTCTGACCTTGTGCTTTTTATTTTGGTAGAATGTGGCATCTCTGTCTGATCTTGTGACTGAGCAGGCAGAGTTAAACCGCACTCTGAGAGCCGAGCAGCATCTCTACTCCAACCTCATCAGAGCCGTCAAAGAGCATGACAGGTGTGTGTATGTGCTATTGTTGAGCGTTAAACGAATATGAAAATTCTCTCATCATTTACTCACCCTCATGCCATCCCAGATGTGTATGACTTTCTTCCTTCTGCAGAACACAAGTGAAGATTTTTTTCGAAGAATATCTCAGTTCTGTAGGTCCATACAATGCAAGTCAACAAAAAAGCACAAAGGCAGCATGAACGTAATCCATATGACTCTGATGGTTAAATCCATGTCTTCAGAAGTGATATGCTAGCTGTAGGTGAAAAAATAATATTGATCGGTTTCTCACCCATACCTATCATATCACTTCTGAAGATATGGATTGGAAGTTGTATGCGGTACTTTTATGCTGCCTTTATGTGCTTTTTGGAGCTTCAAAATTCCAGTCACCATTCACTTGCATTGTATGGACCTACAGTGCTGAGATATTCTTCTAAAAGCTTAATTTGTGTTCAGCAGAAGAAAGAAAGTCATACACATCTGGGATGATATGAGAGTGAGTAAATGATTAGAGAATTTTCCATTTTTGGCTGGACTATCCTTTTAAGGTAACAAAAAATCATCCCTGTTGTTCCATCGTAATGTGACGGCAATGTTTTGAAAGGCCTGTTCAATTTGAATGTTGTTTCAGTGTTGGGAGGCTGCAGGCTTTACAGCTGGAGCTCACAGCGGTGTCACTCCTCAGACAGCAGCTGGAGAGTGGCGTTCAGATGAACACAGAGCTCAGAGATCAGCTACAGAGGGAGATCCAGAGAGTCAATCAGAAAGAAGGTGCAGTACAGACAGAGAATACTGACAACCAATCTGATCTCACGCTTTGAAGTCTCAAAACTTAGTAAGCGCATGCCTACATAGGTGACATTTTTTAAGAACGTTCAAGATTTTGCTCCATCCTCCCTTTTCACTGTTCTCCAACCATAGCTGTCCTTGCTCATGTGCATCTCTCTGTCTTTCTGTTTTGCTGTTTTCCAACTGTCCTTCACTGTCATGTTCTCTCAGTAAAGCATTTTTCACGGCATTATTTCTGCTGTTTTGACTCTCATTCATCATGTTTTACCTGTATGTTTTCTGGTCTGTTCTTCGCTCAACTGTGAAGTCATTTATTGTTTTTCATTCTAATAAAGTCTTCTTACTGTCTGTGTGGCTCTGATCAAGCACTAATAAACTCACCCAACCCCTCACCCAGCTTTTGAACATGTACTCATTTACACAAACACTCATAAGACATTTCTACAGTATGTAGCCGCTTATGTATGTTGCACACTGTTTATTTTGGATGAATGCATGGAATACCCGGATGACCTTATACATTTCCCAAAATTGTGCAGCATACAACCAGTGCACACTGCATGGAACACTTTATCCCACAATGCAATGCAATGTATTCAACTTAACCCTCCATTTTCAATGTGGCAAATAAACTAAAAAAAATATATATATTTTTGACTGCCAAATGATAAGATGTTTCTCCAAAGTTTCATTATAGTAGCAACATTTTACAATGCAGGGTACTGTTTTTTTAATTGATATATTTATTCGGAATGCCCAATTCCCAATGCGCTCTAAGTCCTCGTGGTGACTGAGTGACTCGCCTCAATCCGGGTGGCGGAGGACGAATCTCAGTTGCTTCCGCGTCTGAAACCGTCAACCCGCGCATTTTATCACGTGGCTTGTTGAGCGAGTTACCATGGAGACATAGCGCTTCTGGAAGCTTCATGCTATTCTCCAAAGCATCCATGCACAACTCGCCACGTGTCCCACCGAGAGCGAGAACCACATTATAGCAACCACAAGGAGGTTACCCCATGTGACTCTACCCTCCCTAGCAACCGGGCCAATTTAGTTGCTTAGGAGACCTGGCTGGAGTCACTTGGCACACCCTGGATTCGAACCTGCGACTCCAGGGGTGGTTGTGATAAATGTACTGTATTCCTGTGACTGAACTCAGGCTTGCACACAGAAACAAAACAAAAAACACACTGCTCAATTACACAGGAACTCTGAAAAATAGGCTGAAGGTTTGTGTGTGTGTGCGTGCGCGCGTGTGTGTGTGTGTGTGTGTGTGTGTGTGTGTGTGTATGAACTCTGCAGTTTACCTATAATCCTCTCTTGACCATCTGCTTTGGGTGACTGTTGCCTTTTATGATGCCCTTTCAATCCTAAAAAGAATAAGACTTAAGCCCGGTTCACACCTCAAATGATAGTCCCTTGGTGTTGCTGGACTCTGCAATCTGTGGAGCTGGTGGGAGTTCCTTCTGCTGTCGCTTAATGTTATTGGTGGACTGCATGTCTGGCCATAGTAGCTTTGGAAATTCTGATTGCAGATTATACTGCTGGTAAAACTTGGATATCATGCTAATTTGACAAGGAATCAGTTCTGTTGCTTCTAAAAATGAACATCTTGCATGAGAGTGTTTTTATATAACCTGCAGTAGTGCTTAATACATCATATCATGAACAATCTAACGATGTATGAATCAAACTCACTCGGAATGCTGACAGTTTTCCACGCATAATTTTATTAGGCTATATCCATGTATGTGGTTAGAGACGAATGATAAAGAACAGTGAAATCCCTCACAGAAATCTTGCCTGCACTCGACTCCAGTATCTCACACTCACACTATCTCGCCCTGGAGACGGGTGACATGAGCTCCACTGTCTTTACTCTCATTGGTAGTCGCTTGCAAATGTTGCTCGTGATTTGCATAAAGTAAACATATTCTGAACTGCTCTCATTGAAAATGAATAGGATTGTGTCACGTGATGCCACGTATTCCCTGTCATATTCTATCCTCTCTTTTCTCTCCTATAAATAATTAAAAGAACAAAAAATGAAATGTGTAGAGAATAAGGTTGTATAGATTTTTGAGATGCTAAATCTTAGGGTGATATAATCAGCATGTTGAAATGCATTGAATGTGCCGCTAACTGTGTCTGTGTTTACGTGTGTGTAGGTTCAAACTCTTCAGAGTTAGAGAGCATGCGTGACGCACTGGAGGAAGCCCAGCGCTGGAACGCCTCCCTGCAAGCCCGACTGGGGCAGATTCAGAACCGAGGAGGAGGGGTCGGTCAGGCCAACGATTCCGGTACATACACGCATCAATCATTTAGCCAATACTCGTATAAACTAAGTAGGTATTTTAGTTCAAGTCTCTGATTGAACAGTTTTTCAGAGTACTATTTATTATTTATATTTATGCTAATTAATCCGATCTTTTTAAGTGGACACACTGAGTTTGATTGGCGAGCAGACGTCCTACATGAGTATATGTGTGGAGGAGGGGCCAGAGGAGGAGCTGCAGCACTTGACTATAGAGCAACTCAGACTAAAGGTAAGTCTACGTTATAGTGAAACGATACTATAGAGAACAGGTGGAAAATGGTCATGCCTTGACCGGGAATTTTGGACATTTTTGGAAAATAAATGCTACAAAAGTGTCCCCTTTTAAGTATTTTTACTCTCGTTTTAAGGTCTCAGAGCTACAGGCGGTAAATGCCGAACTACAGAAGAGACTGATTGAGAAAGGCATTGTGGGTAATGATCCAAGAGACTCTCTGAAAACGCCAGACCTCATCAATCTTTCAACTCCTACCAAGATATTAAAGGTTATTATTACATCCTCACAGGCACAGTCTTTCCAATTTTGCCTTATAAATGCCATGAATATTGTGAAATGTTGTTTGGAATAAGGTGAAATATTTTCAGCTGTGACTCCCATTGTAGATGGGGCCCATATTTGTTTCCCTTTTAACCTCTTGACCTGTGACCTTTAACCTCTAAGCGTCCAATTTTGTGCTTTCTCAGTGTATGATTGACCTCATGTCGGTAGTTGAGTCTTTCTAACTTTTAACTGTTAATACAAGTTTCTCTAATGCGTTTGTCTACTGAATGAGTGTGTATGTTTATGCATGTGTCTGCAGTAGTTTTTCTTCCCTCTAGATCTCTCAATTCCATCCTTACTAACCCCTGTTAATCTCCTATGTCTTTCTGGCTCGTTTTCTTACCCATTATCACCTGCAGTCACCCCATCCTACTGTTACTGTTTGCTTTCTTTGTATTTTTTTCTGTTATGACATTTTGTGTTAAGTCATGTGTCACCGAAACATCCCATTACTGTAGCAAATGCAGGAGGAGCAGCTGCCTGCCGCTAAAGCTGTCATGACACCAATGCCTCAAAATACAAAGGTAAGGGATTGTCTGTATAAGTCACCTTCCTCAACAACCTAACATCCAAAAGCCTGTTGTAAATACTGATCAATCAATTTTGTATTATCTTACTGTAAATTTTAGCATCACCTTAAAATTTTACATTATAATTTATCTGGAAATGCATGCATTTTTGATCTCTAAGGAGAGACATGATGAGGGAGATCATTCTCCAGAGGCTTGGGGTGAAAGTCAACAGCCACCACAGACTCAGAGAGAGCAAAGTGCCCCATCACCCATGTCCAGACTCCTTAAGGATGAATCCAAAAAAGCAGAACTCCAATCGCTGCTCCTAGACTTTGGGGCAGAGTCAGTCTCTCAGCTCAGGTGCGTTTAGGATAATTTGGTGATCGCATTGTAGCTTTTATCATACATATGGGGTGGTGGTGGCGTAGTGGCTAGAGCACAGGGCTGCTAATCAGAAGGTTGCTGGTTCGAACCCCGCGGCCACCACCATTGTGTCCTTGAGCAAGGCACTTAACTCCAGGTTGCTCCGGGGGGGATTGTCCCTGTAATAAGGGCTCTGTATAAAAGCACGCTTTGGATAAAAGCATCTGTCAAATGCATAAATGTAAATGTAATACCAGAATTGTAACAAGTATTGTGTTTTGTAGGGTGCAAGTGGCCAAGCTTCGCTCAGAAACATCTGAACTCTGTGGACTCTCGAAGGAAGAAAACTCCATTGAGTCTAAAGAGAGTGCAGAGAGTTCTGGAGAAAGCGATCGGGATGGCGACTTACGGAATACTGTCAAGACACTCCGCTCAGAGGCCAGAGGTCACCGAAAGGTCATCCGACTTCTTAAGGAGCAACTGCAGCAGAACTTGGTATCGGATACCGGAAGTCGATTGAACCCAGAGGCGACCGTCAGCATGGCTAGTGAGATGAAAAGACAGCTAGAAGAAAGTGAAGATTCACAGAGACACGATCACGCACTGCTGAAAGAAAACAAGCAAAGAGAAAAGAAAGAAATGGAAGAAAAAGAACAAAAAGTAAAACCGGGCCAAAACACTAAACCCAGCAAAAGTCAGAAGCAGCACATGGCCAGACATTCAGTTAGTGTGATATTACTTGCTTATACATCTATGTAGAAGGTTGATGTGGTATAGTGGTTGAAGTTCTGGGCAGTTAACTGAAGGGTTGCTGGTTGTAGGGAGCTAGAATCATTTTGCCCTTAAAAACGTTTCTTAACCCCATGGAATTCCAGTGGGATTGTTTCTGAGGTTAGGGTACTTTTTGCTTTGGATGAAAGCGTCAGCTTTGGCAATAGAATATATCGGAAATCCTTCTTCAAATCTGTATTGAGCATGCTCTGAAAACGGACAGTCCCCCTGGTGCAACCTGGAGTTAAGTGTCTTGCACATGGGCACAGTGCTGACTCATAGCTCGCTTTTCTTGATGATTGAACCAGCAACCTTTTGATTACCAGCCCTGAGCTTCACCCAGGACACCACACCATCCCTGTCCACATTCTAACCTACTATTCACTGCTTAAAGTCTTTTCTGCAGTCAAAATGATTTGTGCCAGAAAGTTAAGTCCTGTACTGATTTGTTTTGTTACAGGCGTATGTGAGATCCCGTCTCCCAGTACCAGTGAGGCCTAGTAGGAGTTCTGGGCAGAGTTCTGAGGATCTTTGTGAGGAGATTTCATACCAAATTCACCCCAGATATAGAGACCTGACTGGGGCGGAAGAGTCCGACTACAGCACCGACAGCAAGACATCTTTGAGGTCAGCTCAGCACGAACATCTGGAATTAGACCATGTTAAAGACTCCAGGCTGAGTCCTACAATTAGAACCAAACAGAACACTGACATGGGACAGAACGCAGACCAGAATCTAGAATCTGAGCTCGTGGCGCAGTTAGAGCTGCTGAATCAAGAATGCCAGGAGAAGGAAGACCTTATCTCTCGCCTACAGCAACAAGTCCAGGAGTGGGAGGAGCTTCAGGTGGATCTACAAGAGAAAGACAGGCTCAACCGAGAATACCTGGAGGCCCTGCAAGCGGCAGAGTCCACCATTGCATACCTCACTGCATGCAGCCTGGACTCTGAGTGTGGTTTGGGTCAAACAGTAGATGTATCATTGCAGCAACGGTGTGCAGAACTTCAGAAAGCTGTTGAGGAGAAAGACCGACTCAACGCACAGCTCTTAGAGTGTTTGAACAAGGCAGAGTCTGCCGTTGCATCGCTCCGAGATGTGGACGAAACGAGTAGCCACACAGACCAAGCCCATGTGGAGGCTGACCCACAGGTTCTCTGTGAGAGGCTTGAGGGGCTGATTAGACAGGTAAGATCCTCTCAGCAGTGTGAGGACAGTGTAAGCCCAGGTACTTCTGACCTGCAACGGCAGATGGAATCACTGCAGGAGTCACTGTTGCAGCAGTGCACGCTGAATGCAGAGCTGCAGGCGAAGCTCTGGACGGCAGAAGCGGCTGTTAAAAAGATGAGCGTATCTGTCAACGCCGAGCAAAACAGTGCCCCCACAGGTCTGGAGGTGAAACACACTACCTCAGACCCTCAGGAAGGAAAGGTCCAATCATGGCAACAGCAGCAATTGACTGACTGTCTATCTGAATGCATTAAAGCTGCCGAAGGGGCGGTCCAGTCTCTTGCAGATCTTTGCTCAAGTCAAAACAATTTTCAGAAGAACTCGTCTAGTTCAGAGTTACAACAATGGCTTGATAAGCTACAGCATGCGCTGCACAAGAGAGAGTCTCTGGAGGACCCAGCCTGCACCGAAAGACACCAACAAAAGACAAGCACGCCCATTCAGCAAGGCGAAGAGAACCAAGAAAGTTCTAAACCATTACGGCAACAAAACATCCTGGAATCCGCGTCCTCGCACCAGAAGCTTCATAAGAACCTTTTGATGCTTCTTCAAATCCACATTGAGCGTGCTCAGAAATTGACCAAACTGGAAGAGGGGGTTAAAGGTGATATCAGTGAGCGTGGTGAAAGTGGAGGAGGTGAAGATATGCCTCAAAATGAATTCCTGCAGAAGGATGCCCACATTGAGAAATTGCAGAAGGCCCTGAAGGACAGACAGAGAGCATGTCGGAAATTAGAGGAGAAACTGGCGATAGCTCAATCCGTCATTGCTGTGCACAGCTCAAGCAAGGACAAACAATCTGATCCACACAAAGGTGAGATATGCATATACACATACACTTAAGTGACAGTAGAATGTGCTACAACTTATTCACTCTGATGGGGGCATACACGCAACCTTGGAACATCGCAAATTCTTCCATTCACCAGGAATTCAACAGTTAGACAGCAGAATGGAATTGAATAGGCCTTTATCACACTTCCGCATTCGCGGAAGCTTCAATTAGTAGCATAAAACAACTTCAGCTGCAGTTCGATGGCGGTGTTCACAGCGCGGAATTATATTTAAAAAAAAAACATTTCCTTCCCAGAATCCCATTACGGAAAATAACCGTTTAATCCTTGTAAATGTGGCGTTATATCCTCATGGTTTGAATGTCGTGGCGATGATTAGGGAAGCGTCCTCTCGCGAGATGAATATGCCCCAGTCTACAACTGTATTATGTTCACAAACGGGAGATGAGCACGCTTCAGTTATGAAACTTAAACGTGATCTCTTCGGACTTGAGTTTGGCACGTTCATCCTCTGGAAGTCAGCTGAGCAGTGTGCGCAGCTCCTTGTGCGCTGATATTCGCCTCGCTCAGATACTGTCACACGTTAAAATGGTAGATATCACGTTGATGTGCGGCGTTACTCCAAAGAAACAATTAAACAGCTGATGTTTGCTGACAAGTTGGCTTAATTCATTTAGGAAATACTGCGATCATCCATAGACAGATCGATGGGTGGATGTTTGGTTATGCTACTGTTCGGAGCGGGATGTGACAACACACGGACTGTGATAAAGGCCTAGAAGTCATTTTTAAGAGTACTTTGTCAGCATGTTGCTCGTTGGTGTGCCCAAGTGCTGCTGTTTTCATCAATGCCTGTATGCTCTAGCTCCCCCTGGTGAACTGGATGATAAAGGTGTGCAGGTGGAGGCGCATGACCTCGGGTATGAAACGAGTGGAAGAAGTGAGACGGAGAGAGAGGAGGGCAGTAGCACAGGTAGTCAGGGGGAAAAAAACACCTGAGCATGGCTTAATAAGAATGCATGACAGGGTTACTGCATGGAAAGGGCTCTTAAAAAAAAAAAGAAGAAAACTGCTTTCTAAACTGGTACTGACTGCATGCTGAGATCGATGGAAAAGCCTTTCGGAGATGGTGATATTATACTTTCAATGGTTAACCTCGGGCTAATATGTGTGCACACTCAGTTTGTTTTAGCATGGTTTGATAAGATTTGCATCATATCAAACCATTCCCATTCTGGTGTAATTAAAGGTGCACTAAGTCATTTTTGTCCTCTTAAAAAGTTCCTATTCCAATTCCTAAAGAATTGAAAAGCACCTTTGACAAAAAATTTTAAAATGATGTTCACTCAAATCGGATAAAGACTTGAGTCATATTGTTTAGTGCACCTTTGATAAAACTAATATGGTGTCTTTTGTCTTTTTCTTCAAACGTGAGCACAGCTGCACTTGACTGGGCACATAGTTGAAGTTATATGAGCAATATTCAAATTGTTGCGTGTTTTAATATTATTATTATGTTGTTATGTGTATCATTCAGATGTAGACGGTGTTTTGCGGTTGGTTCCTGCTCTGTCTCCTGTCCTCCAGGGGACTCAGGACAGATTCTCTCCTGACACTACAGCGTCCAGCCCCTCGTATCCCAGCTCTCCAGGCCTGAGCTCTCCTCGACCCTGCGACCCCAGCTCTGACCCTAACGCTGACCCTGCTCTGCTCCGCCAGCACCTCCAGCAGCTCAGATCGCAGGTTGAAGGACAGCACAGAATTATCCAGCACCTCCAGCAACAACTGCGGGAAAAGTCTTTGTCATCTGAGCACCTAAGTGTGACCTCAGACCGTGGAGGATGTGAGGAAGGAGAGAATATGAAGCTGATGAAGGCTCAATTCGCCCAGCTGAGCGCAGAGCGGGAGAAAGAGAGAACTATGAACAGTAACAGCCAGTCAGGCTCTCCATCCAGGTAATCGTCATCTTCATAATCGTCACGTTAATCGTCATTAACATGTCTATTCTTATGAAGAAGTGTTTGTTAGCATCAACTCGCTTGTTTGTTATTGTATTTTAGAAAACAGATCTGCCAATATTAGTAAACATTAGTGTAATTTTACCTCGTTGCATTAATGTAATTCTTTGTCCACAGATTTGAGTCTCTAGTCCAGTCTCAGGCCCGTGAGTTGTGTGAGCTGCGGGAACAGATCCGTGTGTCTCGTGGTTTGGGCGTCAAACAGCGTAAACAGCTGCTGGAACTCAGAGGGGCTCTTGAGGAGTTGCTTCAGCCCAGCGAGATGCACTCTGTTCAGGGCACACATCTCATAGAGCAGCTGGACCACAGCCTGGGCCTACTGGAGAAACTAGAGCAAGGTAAATATACTAATGAAGAATGTCCTTTTCGGTTTGTTGGTTGATGGGGAAAGCTGTTTTGCAAGGCTGTTATAACTTGGGGTCTGGGGTACAGATCATGTGGATGTTTGTGAGAACAAAATTGATGACATATAATTTGCGAAGTATAATATAACATCTCAATGCATCAATATCTCATCAAATGGCATTCAGTGAGCATATGAGACATTCAATATTGCAATGCATCTGCAGGGATGTGTGTGAGATGATGTATTTACTTGTGCACTTGTGCTCTTTATTTCCCACGTTATCCTTCAGTTTCATCAGGAGGTGCTTGCATGGATAGTGAGGAGGGGATGGCATCAGAGATGACACCCAGGTGAGCATATATTTCAGCTTGATATCTGCTAAGCAGCCGCCACAATAATCTCACAAATACTGAGCACACTGCTGAGGAATCTCAAGGAAACATAACTGTGTGATTATGTAATGGAAGAATGAAGCGTACACAAACATGACACAATCCCATAGGCATTGTGTCCAGAACACTGTTTTAGTGTACATATTGTGAAACCCTTTGGTGTTTTGACCCACCCTCTCTGATACTATAAACTAGTTTGTTTTTTTTAATGCATAAAGGCCAGTTTATCCTCCTGACAGTGGTTGTGTGTGGGAGGAGCTGCAGTACCTGCGCTCTCAGCTAGAGGGCGACAGAGAACAGCAGCAGCTGCAAATGGTTTATTTGTGCAGGCAGAATCAGAATCTTGCCATTAGTACACAGCGCTATATTGACTTGTGAGTGCTGCCTGCAGAGTCCCGTGTGCAGTGCAGTGTGATGAACTCTCGAACGCAAATCTTTTTCTGGTTTTTAGCCTAAAATGCTCTTTTACATCCTGCATCCCAATTTGCATACTATCCAAACTCTGTAGTATTTGAGGCTAGAATTAATTTAGCCAAAATCTAAGTATGTTCAAAATAGTATACAGTAGGTATCTGGATGGTGTACTTTTTCAAAGTAAAACGTAAACAGTTTTTAAATGTGCAAACAGAAGATAATATTTTTTTTAAAGGTAATGCATTAAGCTGCATGCTTGCTGTATTTATGATGTGGCACTATGTCACAATACTGCCGCATGCTGACGTATACACTTCACTTCACCAGTGAAGTTCATACTTATAGTGTGAAGTAGTATGCAAATTGGGGTTCATCTTTGCTCACTTGCAGCCTTATTTCCTGACGTTCTGATGTGTTGTGTTGTTGATTGTTGTCTTTAAATCTTTCAACACAAATTTGTTCTCTCTAAGTCAGTTTATAATCGTGTGTGTCTGTGCGTTTGTGTGTGAGACAGACTGTCTGCAGAACTGCAGGAGAAAAACCAGCTCATTCAGTGCTTGCAAGATCAACTGCGAAAGCAAGTTCCCAGAATGCAGCAGAGCTCAGACTCTGAGATGAGTGACAGGCTGTCCAGTGATGGCACCTCCTCCTTCAACGGCAGCCCCCGTGCTGTCTACAGACAGACCCCCAGCAGAGTTCACACAGGTAACTCTCAAAAAATCATTAGGGTATAAAGAGACCTTAAGATAACGTAAAAACAAAGACATGCACATAAACATCCTTGCGTTTCATTGAACTGCTTCATTTGTCTTGAACACATGATTGTATCTCATGTAATGTCTTATTAGAAATGAATGTTTGTGAACAAACTTCCTATAAACTGGCAGATCATCTTTTAATCCACTAAGATTGTTTATAAATCTCTCATATTGCATATATTATCACAAGATATTGCATTAGATCTTTTTATATTCCTTTTTTGAACATCTTTATAAAAAATAAAAAAAATATATATATATATATATATATATATATATATATATATAATTTTTTTTTTTTTTTATTATTGATAGAATTATTCATTGAACGGAGATTAAACCGGACCAGTGGGAGGCAGTAGTTGTGGGGGGGGAACTATAATAATTACGTAATTGATCTGAACAAAGTAGGTGTCATTTCAAAGAATAGAATCTGGACATAATACATATAGCCGATCCTACCAATTCTTAAATGATGCTTTTTGATTGGCTGACAAATTAGAACTGTTTTGTTCTCATCATTTGCAAATGTGTTATAACAACAAGCACGGGCGTGTCTAGGGGGAGGCTGGGGGAGGCAGTGCCTCCCCTAGGATAAGCCCTGCCTCCCCTGAGAAATGATCTGCCCATCTGATGATAAATTAAGATTTAAAAGTGGATTGTTTTGTGCATATTTTTCCATCGCTAGCGGAAGGGTCTGACCCAACAAAAATCCAGTTTGGTGCTGTTTGACAGTGTGCGCGTGCTTCGGACGCACTCTGAAAAAGTGCATAATGTGAGAACAGAACGCCAATGAAATGTTTACCTGGCAAAGCTTTAAAGCACGAGCAAATAATGAATTTTTGTGATTGCGAATAAGTGCAGTGTCCTGTGAGTGTATGGTAACTACCGCGGCGCGGCATTAACATGTGATGTGAATGTACGTCGATTATTGGGACTGTGGCGCCAGAACTGCAGCTGATAGAATGTGCGCATTATACTATCTCATATTTTAGTTTCCATGCGCTTAATGTGTTTCCACAACAATGTTAGTGAGTAAATCTACTGAAATGGCCAAATGATGAATGAGAGAAAGCCGTGTGCAGTGCGTATGCTATATAGAATATATGTGATGCGATCTGGGAAAACCCACCACATGGTGAAATTTGACATATTACAGGTTTTGGTAGTTTGGCACCATATTAAAGCTGGGTTCAAGCACTTTCCAAATCTGTTTTCATTTATTTTATAGTTTAAGTGGTAATCCGAAGTCGGTTGATGACTATGATTTTCAGAAATGGAATTTTGAGAAAAACAGGTTTACTTAATGGTCACGTCCTGCTAGCGCGACGACTGGTGCTCCCTTTTTTATTGCCTTTTTTCATATCAAATATTTTAGTAATCATCATAGATTACGTATCATTCGAAAGCTTACGAACTCAAAATTGAACCTGTGAAAACCGTTTTGAAATTAGAAGATTGAGAGGCGAGCAAGGTCTTTTAGACGAGCAGCTTCAAACTCTGACGGGTTTTCCCAGATCGCATATCACATATTTAGTTGCTCAAGCAAGTGGTAAAATATTTAATCATGTATTTATATTAAAATCTGATTCGCAAACATTTTAAATTAACTTAAAATTGACAAAAACAGCAGACACATACCTTTTCTTTTGCATTTAAATTTTAATACAATAAATCTTGCATTTCACAAAGAACTTGTTTTTCCACCTCCACGTATGAGACTAGTGTCGTTTATTGTCGCCTTGTTGAGGTAAATTGTAGTCTTCCTTGCTTTACCCCGGTCTTAAAGTAAAAAGACGACTGTGAAAAATATAAGTATGTAATTAAATACATTTATCTAAGTCTATTTTTACTATATATCTCAAAACTCCTCCAGTAGCCCCTTAAATAAAAAACGAACAGTCCTAACCAGAACGTTCATTACTTTTTTTTTTTTTTAGCCTATTGCTTTTCTATTGGCCGTTATTGGGGGTGTGTCAGTCTGCTGCCGGATCACTTTAACAGCCAGAGAGTGCAGCAGTCAAATTCACTCTGCACGCAGACGATTTAGGTTTTGAATCTGTTGGCAGCTCGTGTTAAAAGTCTCACTGATCACAACTTTGTTCTTTTCTCATTTAATGCTAGTATGTACTTATAAGCTTTTCCTGAAAGTCTTGTGGTTGAACAGTTTTGTGTGCACTTTTTTTTTTTTTGTCATTTTAGTAGGCTATTAATTTGTTGGGTAACACACCCTAGCTCATGCTGCTTAGCTAGCTGCTAGTCACTTAAGTTGCTATAGTCTCTAGTCACTGAAGTTGGCACTGACTGACTGAAGTCAATGAAGTAGGCTTTTGGATTTAATAATTAGACCAGTTTTTATTAAACATAAAAATGCTTAAGTGGCTCATTAAAAAACAGGCACCTTGTCCTTCACCCTCCATACAAGCTGTCTCTGCTGAGCTCAGCTCACCTGCTAGCAACAGTGAACATGCTGCCTCTGACAAGCCCAGTACCTCTGCTTCCGACACCGAGCAGAGCCTTGTTGCATCCAAAACGGTAAATCCTCCAAACGCATGTCCTCCACAAAATCCACATGCACCATCCTCCAGCTCTGCATCTGTGTCAGAGCCAGCAACATTCTGCCCTCCCCAAAACAGACAATCCTCCTCCAGCTCTAGTGTGTCTGTTCCCCCTGACTTAGATTTGTATAGCCCATCCCAGCCCAAGCTAAGTAGCTATCCTAAGCGCCCATTTGGACAGGCTCTCAGGTGTTTCAATGCGGGCTGGTATCAGTCTCGACCATGGCTCGAATATTCTCTCTTACGTGATGCCAGCTTTTGCTTTCCCTGCCGTAAATTTAGTGTCTCCAATTCAGAAAGAGATGATGCATTCACAAAAGTAGGCTACACCAATTGGAAAAAAGCGCTGATAAAAAACAGTGGTTTTCAGAAACATGCCTCCGGCACTGCGCATGTCAGAGCCATGTCTGCGTGGCAGGAATACCAGTGCCGGACAGAGACCGATAATACTATTGTTCACCAGCTTGGTCAAACTCACATAGAAAAAAACAGATATTATGTAAAAAGTATTGGGGAAGTTATTCAGTTTCTGGCGGTTAATGAACTTGCTCTACGTGGGCACCATCACGGGGGTGGGGATGAGGAAGGTCTTTTAATTCGGTTATTTGATTACACCCTCCAAAAAGACCCTAAACTCGCAGAGATTGCAAAAAGCATTCCCGAAAACGCGAAATACACGTCCAATTTGATTCAGAACGAGATGATTCAAACTCTTGCCAAAATGGTCCTAAAAGACATCCAGACCAAATATGAGGAGGCCGACTCTCCTGGCCTTTGTATTAAAAGTGATGGTACCAGGGATCGGTGTAACATTGAGAATTTGTCAGTCATCATTAGATTTGTCCGCAACTCAATCCCAGAGGAACACCTAATCGGCCTCATTGAATTGAATCAGCTTGATGCTGAGTATGTATGTGACCAAATTCTGTCTAATCTGTCTGACCTAGGTTACAATGGTGACAATTTAGTGTCTCAGTGTTATGATGGTGCTTCTGTCATGTCAGGAGTGAGGGGCGGTGTGCAGGCTTTGCTGCAAAACAAAGTGGGTAAAGACATCCCATATGTGCACTGCTACAACCACCAACTCCATTTGGCAGTGGTACATGCAATGCATGCAGAACCTGTGGCAAAGAAGTTCTTTGACTGGTCCAGTTCACTAAACACATTTTGTCACAGACATTATGTTGCAAATAGATACAGTACACCCACACTGAAAAGACTATTAGAAATTCGCTGGACCAGTCATTATGATGTCACCAAGTCTATTGTTCACAATGAGGATGTCATCAGGAGGCTTCTGTCTGAGATAGCAGAGGATGATAGTGCTCCATTTGACATTAACACAGAGGCATGTGGTCTTTTGACCCAGCTTAACAGACAGAACTTCTTTGACACTGGCAAATTTCTTCTGCATGTGCTTGGTGCGCTGAAGCCAGCCAATTCAATTCTGCAGTCCCAAACAGTGGATTTGTGCACTGCAGGGGAAGTGGTGACAGCTTCCCTGGGCACACTGAAGGAGATGCGATGCGACTCATTCTGGGAGGAGCATTTCTCTCAGTGTGGAAGTAGGCCTACCAACCCACCAAAAAGAAGACGGATAGTTAATTCACAACTTGTCAGTAGTGTTATCTTGTCTACAATAGGGCATGGTGGTGACCCTGATGACCAAACTGCTCCTAATCAGACTTTTAAAAGGGCTATGTTCAACATCCTTGATAGGGCTATTGTGGAGATGGAGACGAGATTCTCTCAAAGAAATGTTGATTTAATGAGGGCAACATCATTTCTCCTACCAAAATCAGCATCTTTCCTTGACCCTTCTCTCCTGGAGCCACTTCAAGTGCTTGCAGGCACAGAGCAAAATAGTATGTCCTTGCAAAATGAAATTGCTGTGGCAAAAGCAATGTTGCTCAATAAACTGTCCACTGATGCTAACCTCTCTGAAGTATGCAAGTGCATTCAGCAGTACAAAGATGCCTTCCCCATTTTGCATAAGCTGTATGTCACAGCACTCATCATAGGTGTGTCCTCAGCTGCATGTGAAAGTTCTTTTTCTACCCTGAGCCGCATTCTCACCCCTCTCCGAAGATCAATGCTGCATTCAAGGAAGAGAGATTTGGTCATTTTGGCACACGAAAAGAAAATCACAAAAGGTCTGGACATGAATCAATTTGTTTCTGAATTTGCCAAGACTAGCCGCAGACTGGTCCTGTAGATAGGATACACTGGATGTATCAGGGACCTGATTAAATCCATGAATAAGTTCCACTAATAAAAAAAAAAAAAAATAAAAAAATAAAAATAAAACTATATTTAAAAAAAGTTATGTTGCCTCTGCTAATCATATCATACTTTCAATTCTTATTGTTTCACAAAAATAGCTTTTATTTCAACTCTCTAGGTCTCCTGACCCCCTGCATGTAGCCTAATATGTTTCCTTTTATCTAGGCCTACATTTTTCATTTATTCATTTAGCAGACACTTTTATCCAAAGCCACCAGAGAATAACATTCAAATACTGTTCTCATACTGTTCAAATGAGCATATCAAAATTGTTTACCTGGGGCCGCATTCACAAAGAATCTTATAAGAGGCTACAAGTAGCTCCTAACTGGCCAAACTCCTAAAAATAATGGGCATGTGACTCATAACTTTAGACTGTGTTTTACTAAGAGTAATTCACGAAACATTTAAGCCCTAAAAGTAGAACCTACGTCTGGGACAGTTTAGAAGAAGAAACAAATTAATTTATCTCTTGTCTACAAACGTGACTTCAGATTCATTTAAAAAACTCTCATCCCTCTCGGTAGCCTACTCGTGTAGCACGTCTTCTCACAAGCAAACACAGGAAATCACCTTTATCTGATATATATGAATCTGTCAATAATAATATCATCATATTATTATTAATGTTGACCTGATTTGATTAACTTTTATTTGATAGCCCTATAGTCTAATAGGGGCCCTGTGCCTATCTCTGGGTTCCTGGCTTAGAAAAAGATCTGCACTAAAACATATTGTGTGTAGTATAGCTTAATTTTGCGCCGATTTTTTTCAATTGTTTATGTTGCCCCCCCAAACAAGCCAAATGCCCCCCCAAACATGACATCCTGGTACCCCCTCTGACAACAAGTTGGTAAAACCATAAAAAAAGATGAGATAGCCATGTGTTAAATATCATTGGAAATGTATCAATTAGTAGAATGCAATGAGCAATTTTGGTTCACTCAGAGGCCAAACTGGATTTAGTATTAGTGTATGAAATTCCTACAAACACACATGAATAATAAACAGAAGTGTCTTTTTGTCATGTTTTTCCTTATTACTTCGTGAAACATAAATATAACATAGACAATGAGATAGCGTTTTTACAGAAGACTATCCTGATTCAAATGAGCCCAAACACAACGTAATATGATAAGTAAATCTTGAAATATTCCTCAGAGTGTGTCTGTGTCTGTGAGTGTCTGTGAGTGTGTGTCTGTGAGTGTCTTTGAGTGTCTGTGTCTGTCTGTGTGTGTCTGTGAGTATCTGTCTGTGTGTGAGTGTCTGTGAGTGTCTGTCTGTTTGTGAGTGTCTGTCTGTCTGTGTCTGTCTGTGTGTGTGTGTGTCTGTGAGTGTCTGTGAGTGTCTGTCTGTCTGTGTGTCTGTGAGTGTCTGTCTGTGAGTGTGTCTGTGTGTGTCTGTCTGTCTGTGTGTCTGTCTGTGTGTGTCTGTGTCTGTCTGTGAGTGTCTGTCTGTGAGTGTCTGTCTGTGTGTGTCTGTGAGTGTCTGTCTGTGTGTGTCTGTGTCTGTCTGTGAGTGAGTGTCTGTGTCTGTCTGTGAGTGTCTGTGTCTGTGTGTCTGTCTGTGTCTGTCTGTGTGTCTGTGAGTGTCTGTCTGTGAGTGTCTGTCTGTCTGTGTGTGAGTGTCTGTGTGTCTGTATGTCTGTGTGTGTCTGTGTGTGTCTGTCTGTGTCTGTCTGTCTGTGAGTGTCTGTCTGTCTGTGAGTGTCTGTGAGTGTCTGTGTGTCTGTCTGAGTGTCTGTGTCTGTCTGTGAGTGTCTGTGCCTGTCTGTCTGTCTGTGAGTGTCTGTGTCTGTCTGTGTCTGTCTGTGAGTGTCTGTCTGTGTGTGTCTTTGTCTGTCTGTGGGTGTCTGTCTGTCTGTGAGTGTCTGTCTGTGAGTGTCTGTCTGTGAGTGTCTGTCTGTCTGTGTGTGAGTGTCTGTGTGTCTGTATGTCTGTGTGTGTCTGTGTGTGTCTGTCTGTGTCTGTCTGTGTCTGTCTGTCTGTGAGTGTCTGTCTGTCTGTGAGTGTCTGTGTGTGTCTGTGAGTGTCTGTGTGTCTGTCTGAGTGTCTGTGTCTGTCTGTGAGTGTCTGTGCCTGTCTGTCTGTCTGTGAGTGTCTGTGTCTGTCTGTGTCTGTCTGTGAGTGTCTGTCTGTGTGTGTCTTTGTCTGTCTGTGGGTGTCTGTCTGTGAGTGTCTGTCTGTGTGTGTCTGTGAGTGTCTGTCTGTGTGTGTGAGTGTCTGTGTCTGTCTGTGAGTGAGTGTCTGTGTCTGTCTGTGAGTGTGTGTCTGTCTGTGTATGTGTGTGTGTGTGTGTGTGTGTGTGTGTGTGTCTGTGAGTGTCTTTGAGTGTCTGTGAGTGTCTGTGTCTGTCTGTGAGTGTCTGTCTGTCTGTCTGTCTGTGTGTGTCTGTGAGTGTCTGTTTGTGAGTGTCTGTCTGTCTGTGTGTGAGTGTCTGTGTGTCTGTATGTCTGTGTGTGTCTGTCTGTGTCTATCTGTGTCTGTCTGTCTGTGAGTGTCTGTGTGTCTGTCTGTGAGTGTCTGTGTGTCTGTCTGTGAGTGTCTGTGCCTGTCTGTCTGTGAGTGTCTGTGCCTGTCTGTCTGTGAGTGTCTGTCTGTCTGTGTCTATCTGTGTCTGTCTGTGTCTGTCTGTCTGTGAGTGTCTGTCTGTCTGTGAGTGTCTGTGTGTCTGTGTCTGTGTCTGTGTCTGTGTGTGTGTGTGTGTGTGTGTGTGTGTGTGTGTGTGTGTGTGTGTGTGTGTGTGTGTGTGTGTGTGTGTGTGTGTGTGTGGTTCCGAGGTTTGAGTGTCCCCATAATTTAAATTGCTTAAAAACATACTAAATGAGTTTGTTTTGAAAATGTAAAAATGCTGAAAGTTTTTGGTTAGGGGATATGATCTATAGATCGTACAGTATAAATATCATTATATCTTTCGCTGCACCAACGTGTGTGTGTGTGTGTGTGCGCGCGTATGTCTGAGGACTTTGTGTGTGCTAACACACATCCACATATGTGCTCATCTAAAGGATTGTGATGCTCCTGAACACTTAATATTTCTGTATGTTGTAGTCTAATCCATTCATTATCATTTCCAATGTCCGGTCATTTTAGACTGGGAACACAACAAGTGTAACAAAGTGAAATAAAACCAACAAAATTTTGTTTTTGTTTCCCCCAAAAATTATTCAATATACATTCATTTCATGTATTAAATATATATATATATATTTAAGAAATAGACACCCTGCTTTGTCTAATAGCAGTTATTTTCCGTTCATATACGGTTATGTTCGTTTGAGGATTTGGAGTGGTGTAGTTGAACAGCAAGAGCTGATACCGGTGTCCCGTTACCGGCCCGTACAGATGCATTATTCAGTATGCAGTGTTATCTCCTCTACTCACTGAGTGCCTTTAAGAACAGTGTGTGTGATGCTGATTGGTTGAGGGTTTAGTGTAGTGCAAAGTTCAAGTATACTGAAAGAGATTTTGCGAGTGAGGGCATCGCCATAGAGACCGCAGACTAACTCTCTCAACGCTACTGTACCAAACATAACGAGAACGTGTAACACTGAACACGTGATAACGTTCTCTCTCTTCAGAACTACCTGGTTCAAATTTCCCAGCTACTTGGGTACAATAGATTAAGAGATTGGAGAAGTTGCGATTGACTGCACTGACTTTGGATTCTGCTTGGCACTGATGTTGTTGAGAGTGATGTTCTGTTCAAGCAGCGCTAACTTTTCTACCACGCCGAGGTTAGATTAAGTTCTGCCGTCATAGTGAGATCAAGTCGAGGTTAGCTGTCGCTCGACTCTGGAGATAAGTGAGCAAATTGTGATCCATAACGTCGGCGTCTCTCAGAGCAGATGGAGGAAAGCGCTAAAAGCCACCAGAGATGAAGGTAACAACCGAGTGTTGCCGCTGTTTATTATGTCGTTAATATTAATCAAACAATAATAATGCTTTTGGCTGGATCACTTTAATAGGTTTTGATAGTATTAATGTATTATAATCATACATTGAAGGATTGTAGTTTATGTACTAACATTTCATTACTTGTGCATTACTTGGTACCGCTATTATGAAGATAATGCACTGTTCTCCCTTGCTCCCTATTTAATGAATGACTTAACCTCTAGTGTGCTGTCTGTCTGCACTGGTCTCAGAACAGTTATAGGAGAGATATAGGATGCTCCCTATTTAGTGAATGACTTAACCTCTAGTGTGCCGTCTGTCTGCTCTGGTCTCAGAACAGTTATAGGAGAGATATAGGATGCTCCCTATTTAGTGAATGACTTAACCTCTAGTGTGCCGTCTGTCTGCACTGGTCTCAGAACAGTTATAGGAGAGATATAGGATGCTCCCTATTTAGTGAATGACTTAACCTCTAGTGTGCCGTCTGTCTGCACTGGTCTCAGAACAGTTATAGGAGAGATATAGGATGCTCCCTATTTAGTGAATGACTTAACCTCTAGTGTGCCGTCTGTCTGCACTGGTCTCAGAACAGTTATAGGAGAGATATAGGATGCTCCCTTGCTCCCTATTTAGTGAATGACTTAACCTCTAGTGTGCTGTCTGTCTGCACTGGTCTCAGAACAGTTATAGGAGAGATATAGGATGCTCCCTATTTAGTGAATGACTTAACCTCTAGTGTGCCGTCTGTCTGCACTGGTCTCAGAACAGTTATAGGAGAGATATAGGATGCTCCCTTGCTCCTTGAATTTACAGTATGTGTTATAAATGTTGTTTCATGTTGTTTATAAAATGACTGTAAGAATTAGATTTGTATCTTTGAATTGATCACATTTATAGTTATTAGTAAAATCAAGTTTGTTCTTTTGCTCAGTTGTACATCAGCCATTCTGATCTCTTACAGGGCTGACAGCGACCAATGGCACTGCGTCTCCAGAGCTAAAAGTGGGGCCGGGACTCAAGGGCGTTGCTGTTGAAGGGGGCATGTCTGATGGTGGTGAGGGGAGTGTCCAAATGTTGCAGCGTGAAAACGGGCGGCTACAGGAGCAGCTGAGGAGCAGCGAGCAGCTGAACGCTACACTCCGCGGTGAACTGGACCTCACCCGCTCCATCCTCATACACGACACTCCATCCAAATCCTCACAGAACCAGACCACAGACAAACAGCCAGAGCAGCAGAACACCTCCGCCAGCACGAGTATCAACTCCGGTATTATACCCGTCTTCTATGTTAAAGGGATAGTTGCTTTTTTAATCGTATGGAGAAACATAAAGATATTAGGCAGTATCTCAGTACCTCAGTAACCGCTTCACTTTTAATGTGTGGAAAAACGTTGCAATGAAAGTGAATGGCGACTGAGGCTAACATTCTGCCTAACGTCACATTTTGTGTTCCACGTAAGAAAGACAGTCATATATGCTTGGAACAACATGAGGGTGAGTGAATGATGACCAAACTTTTTTGCTGGAAACCTGTTGTCACGACTTTATCTTTATCACGTCTCCTCTTTATCGTAGATCTGTTGGCAGAACACTTGCTGGAGATCCGAGCGTTGCGTCAGCGTCTTGAAGAGACGATCAGAACCAACGAGAGACTCCGAGAACAATTAGAGAGAAAATTACAGGAAGCTGAGAAAGACCCAGGTACAAACATCATGTGCACGTTTGTGATGATGCAAGTTGATGTCGGAAAATCATGGGGTTCGACAGAATCATACGTGAGTCTGAAACCAGACCAACGCTGCGACGTGCCCACATGCCACAAAGTCGTCCACATGTGCCGAATACACACACACCTATACGATAAAGCACACCGTATGATGTGCTGATTATACATGTTCATTTTCTTGAATGTTTTAAACTTTGCACAACAATCTTCAGATTTTCAAATCACTGCATGTGTGTCTGTCTGACTTTGTGTGTGTGATCAGCAGCCACCAACATCTTCATTGCTGGTTCTGAAGATCAGGGTCATATCAGCAGTGAACTTCACTTCCTGTTGACACAGAACCATACACTCAAAGAGCAGCTAAACCAGGGAGCACGAGGTAATGCACAAACTCAAACTCAAATGTATTCAAATGACTAGACAGAGGCTCTATTCATACTTAAAGGTGCACAGAGTAAGATTTTAGCTGGCTGTTACTCGTCCCATCGGTTGGAGTAGTACTTGTGTTTTGGACGCAGTCCTGACATGCATCGTCCTGGATACTGGGAGATTGTTTGCTGCCGCTTAACATCGAAGATGTTTGTTTATCTTCAGCTTTGTTACTTTTAGTCTGTTATTCTCTTGTCTCATACTACACACCTCTCACTGGACATTCTTGGATTTAATCCAGGCGAATTTTCGCACGGTTGTTGCACGTTGGTCTGTGACCGGGCATCCTTAATTTTTCATCATTAATCATCCATGATTTTTATTTTTTTTTTTCTTCCTTTTCTTATTCAGTTCTATTTTTTCTATTCTATGCCTAGTTACACGTTATCACATAAATCCAAAATTATGTCGAATTAATTTAGTGCTGCACGATTAATCATATCGCAATCGCGATGTCAGCCTGTGCGATTATATGACGGCAAATGCTGCGATTTTATTAAATAAATAAGTGCATGTGTGGACGTGACAGCCCATTCTCCTGCTTTGCCCATTTTCTACACCGCTATTAAAAAGATGACCAGTCAATGGCAGTTTAGGGAGTGGCACGTGCGGTCACGTGAGTTTCCGGTGTTCAGCGGAAATCAGGTGAAGAGAGATGCCGAGCAGACCGACGCTGAACTGGTGGCCTGAAAAAATAACACAAACACAGATCACAACTTGGCGATATATATCTTTATTTCATTAGTAATTAAAGTTAATATAATACGGGAGCGTGACATGTAAATAAACACAAACTCCAAAAACGTCATCCCGTCACGGAAGAGACCCGATCTGAGCGGGAGAGATTTAAAGTTCCGCCGGCTGATGCGCACTCGAACACGGAGACGCTCGTCTCTCACCCTCGCTGTCTGCAACTTGAGTGTCTGATAGAAACACAGATCACAGCTTTGCGATATATCTTTATTTTATCCTTAAAGTTACTATACGTAATATGGGAGCGTGCCATGTAAATAAACACAAACTCCAAAACTGTCATTCTCGGTGCGGTCGGAGCCGCTTCAACCAGTCGCGGAAGAGACCCGATCGGAGCGGGAGAGATTTAAAGTTCCGCCGGCTGATGCGCACTCGAACACGGAGACGCTCGTCTCTCACTCCCGCTGTCTGCAGCTCGCCACGTCATCATCATGATAAGATCAATCTTGTGTGAAAAATAACCTTATGTAATTAAAATTACAATAAAATGTGTGTGTATATGTATGTGTGTGTGTGTGTGTGTGTGTGTGTGTGTGTGTGTGTGTGTGTATATATATATATATATATATATATATATATATATATATACTAAAATAAGTTTTAGTGGTTTGAGTGATCCACACTTTTATATCCAGTTTCCTTTTCAAAAGAGTTTATACAAAGTACATGTTACATCCTGCTTAAATGTCCCTGTTTGTTTGGACAATCTTAATTTCATGAAAATTTGTATGTTCTTATTTATTGTCCTATTTTATTTAGGTGTAATATTGAGAAAATAACAAGTTTGCAGTAATGCAAAGATATTTTTTGATTTTGTAAAAATATTTTAATTTGAAAACACTGCATTTATAGTTGTTGCTAGTTTGTATGTTTGAGTTGAAAAATACACATTTCAGCATTATCAGTAATCTATTTGTTAATGTATAACTAAGCAAGTTGACTCATGATACGTTTGTTTATTATATCGCAATCGCATATCGCAATATTCACCTCAATAATCGCAATATGACATTTTTCCCAAATCGTGCAGCCCTAATTTAATGGGTAAGAGATGCAGTAATAATAACAATTATTATTATCATAAATGTATTATAAATAAAATAAGAATATTTTTAATGATAATATAATATACAGACAGATAATAATGATAATTATATGTAGTAATAAAAATAATAAGAATAATTATCATTAATAAATAATATAAAATAATATTAATTTCAATAATAGAAGTATACAGGTTTAGATAATAATAATAATAATAATAATAATTATCTGTAGTAATAATAATAATACAGATAATAATAATAATAATAGATTATATTAAGCATAACACATGGTATATTATATATATATTTATTTATTTTTTAAATTTTAAAATGTTATTTTTTTTAAAAGCCCCAGTTAATAAAATGTTTTGGCAAATGTTGCTTCTCAATAGATTCATATCTGATTCTGGTTTTCATTTGTGTAGATAAGCAGAAAGAGAATGACCGGCTGAGAGAGACTCTGGCTAGAAGAACAGCAAAACTGGAGCTGAGCAGAAAAGAGTGTGAAACACTGAAACAAGAGCGAACACAGCTACAGGACAACCTGTACAGGTAACACACACACACTCACAAACACACACACACACACACTCTCACACTCACACACACTCTCACACTCACAAACACACACACACACACACTCTCTCTCTCACACACACACACACACACACACACTCTCACACTCACACACAAACAAGCAGTCTTAGCCTCAGCCATCACATCCATGGGCCGCCCAGAGTTCATATGCTGACCACCGATGCATATTACACACAAATTATTAATCTTTAAGTAGTTCTGCGTGTGTGTTTCACATATAAAATGATCCAAAGAAGAGATTACCTGCAGATAACACACACTTTTCTGCAGCCGCCGCTCACTGATCCAGTAACATGTAATATGTGTGTTTGTGTATCATGTGTCTTTCTGAGAGGGCAATTAGTGTAATTATATGCTAATGAGCTGTTGTAATTATTGCAGTTATTGGTAATCCAGGAGGTGACGGCATAATTGCTTTTAATGAGTTTCATATTACACATACAAACACAACAACTCGGTATGTTGTTCCTGAACTATTCAAACCGTGTTTACATGCATTTACGTGTGTGTGTGCAGGTTTGGCTATGCATGCGAGGACTCACGAATATAGTGAAACGGATGTGTGTGTGTGTTTCAGATTGCAGTGTGAGAACTCTCATCAGAGACAGCAGTTGTCAGACACTCAGCAGCTTCTCCAGTCTGTACGTGTGGAACTACAAGTACAGGAACACATCAAGAACTCCACGCACGCACACACAGGTATTTTTGAAAGCACCTGATGCCTTAACGTGCTGTCTGTGATGGCACACTGCTGATATACGTGTGTGTGTGCAGGAGAGGGCCGTGCTTCTGGTTCTGGTTCTGCTGTGGATCTGAGTGAGTTGTTGGCTGAGATCAGACAGCTGCGTGTGCAGTTGGAGAGAAGCATCCAGACCAACACAACACTGAGACAGAGACTGGAACAACAACTACTGACCCGCTCAGACCCCAAATCAACCATCAACATCAACTACCTGCTGTCTAACACAGGTATGCACGCATGCGCACACACAGACCCTAAATCAACCATAAACATCAACTATCTCTATTATTTGACATTGAGTATGTGGCATTACTTACACTACACCAATGTCCTTATTTTAAAGCATGTTTTTTCTTCTCCCTCTCAGATGAGGCTGGTAAATTAGATGCTCTTCACTCACAGACAGACCCGTCTAGTGCTGTACATGGTAAATATAATTAAATGTATAAAATACAGATAATATTGTACATTTTTACACATGTTGTACCAGCACATATTGGTCACTTTAACCTGTATATATGAGACAGAAATGGTTGTTGTGTGTTTAGATGGTGGTAGTTCAGCAGATAGTGGGTCCCAGGCTCCATCCCGGCTGGTACCGGGTCATCGGCTCTGGGCGGACCGGCGCGGCCGTCATGTTCTGGGTTTGATAGAAGATTATAACGCCCTGCGCAAACAGATCGGTGAAGCCAAAAGACTCAATGCAGACATGGACACACACATACAGGACTGCAGCAGGGTGAGAACACACATGCACAAACTGAAGTGTTAAATGAGGGGCTTCCCACAGTCATGGAAAACTTGGAAATATCAGGGAATTTTAAAATGAAATGAATAAAATCTGAAGTCATGTAAATTAATGAAATCTCAAAAGTCATGGAAATGAATAGTCTAAAAAATCTTGGAATTTTATAAAATCAAAAAAGTCTTGAAAAATCATAGAATTTGATAAAAATGAATGTCAGAAAAATCATGGAACTTAATCAAATTTAAAAAGTCATTAAATAATAATGGAAATTTATAAAATCTTGAAAGTCATGGAAATTAATAAGTCATTAAAAAATCATGGAAAGTAATAAAATCTAGAAAGTCATGAACAAGTTATTAAAAATTGTAAAATCTTTGGAATGTTCATATGGAAAATTCATAGAAATGAATAAAAAGCTTATTAAGTCATGGCAAAATCATGGAAATTAATAAAACAAAATAATGGAACATTCATGGAAAATCTAAAATGTCTTGGAAAAGATATTGAATTTATTCAAATTTAAACGTCATGGAAAAGTTATAAATTATTTAAATATAAAAAGTATTTACATTTTAAAAAGTCGGAAATTAACATATAAAAGGTCATGGAAATGAATAAAATATATAAAGTCATGGAAAGTAATAAAATCTAAAAGTTATGGAAAAGTTGTTAAAATTTGTCAAATATAGGAAGACATGGAAATAAATAAAATCTTAAAAGGCATGAAAAAAAAATCATGGAAATTAATAAAATCCAGAAAAGTCATGGAAATTAGTCAAATCTAGAAAGTAATGGAAAGGTCATAGAAATTATTAAAAACTTAAGTCACTGAAAAATCATGGAAATGAATCAAAGTCATGAAAAACTCATGGTAGATAGTAAAATCTGAAAAGTTATTAAAATTAGTAAAATCTAGAAAGTCATGGAAATTAATACAATCTAGAAAGTCATGGTAAAGTTATTAAAATTAGTAAAATCTAGAAAGTCATGGAAATTAATACAATCTAGAAAGTCATGGTAAAGTTAGTAAAATTAGTAAAAATCTAGAAAGTCATGGTAAAGTTAGTAAAATTAGTAAAAATCTAGAAAGTCATGGTAAAGTTAGTAAAATTAGTAAAATCTAGAAAGTCATGGTAAAGTTATTAAAATTAGGGAAATCTAGAAAGTCATGGTAAAGTTATTAAAATTAGTAAAATCTAGAAAGTCATGGTAAAGTTATTAAAATGAGAAAAAATCTAGAAAGTCATGGAAATTAGTAAAATCTAGAAAGTCATGGTAAAGTTATTAAAATGAGAAAAAATCTAGAAAGTCATGGAAATTAGTAAAATCTAGAAAGTCATGGTAAAGTTATTAAAATTAGTAAAATCTAGAAAGTCATGGAAATTAATAAAATCTAGAAAGTCATGGTAAAGTTATTAAAATGAGTAAAATCTAGAAAGTCATGGAAATTAATAAAATCTAGAAAGTCATGGTAAAGTTATTAAAATGAGAAAAAATCTAGAAAGTCATGGAAATTAATAAAATCTAGAAAGTCATGGTAAAGTTATTAAAATGAGAAAAAAATCTAGAAAGTCATGGAAATTAATAAAATCTAGAAAGTCATGGTAAAGTTATTAAAATTAGTAAAATCTAGAAAGTCATGGTAAAGTTATTAAAATTAGTAAAATCTAGAAAGTCATGGTAAAGTTATTAAAATTAATAAAATCTAGAAAGTCATGGTAAAGTTATTAAAATTAGTGAAATCTAGAAAGTCATGGAAATTAATCAAATCTAGAAAGTCATGGAAATTAATAAAATCTAAAAATAAAAAAAGTCATTGATAATTCATGGAAATGAATACAATAAAAAAAAAATCTAAAAAGCTTCAGAAAAGATATAAAATTTAGTCCAATTTAAAAGTCACGGAAAAGTTATGGATATTTCAATTTAAAAAGTCAAAAAAATCATGGAAATTAAAATATAAAAAGTCAATAAGTCATTAAATCAAAGAAGCCTAAAAAGTCAATGTTCTTTAGGGAATATATATTCTAACTTTACTCAAAAATATTTAATGAGCTAAATATTGTATTGTGTAGAGTAAAACTTTTCAAGCCAAAGTGAATTGTGAATCGCTCTCTTGAATTAGTCAAAACTATTCGCAAATCGGTCTTAATGATTCATTAGCAAATCTGTCTGAATCAAAATTATTAATTTTTTGATCCGGTTATCACCAACGCCTGGAAAGGTCCTGAAATGTGTATTGTCAAAAAGGAAGGGAATCGTGTGTTTTCATTGGCTGTTGTGTTTCAGGCTGTAGATCAGTTCCAGCTGAAGCAGTTTTCCAGCAGTGTGAACACGATGCAGCAGGTTCTGGAGGGGGCCGCACGACTTCTCAAACTGCTCTGGAGAGTCTCCCTACCCTCCGGAGATGGCACACACTTTCAACAGGTGGCACACATTTACCATAAACTGTCGATTGTTTTTATAAAAAGATCATGAAATGCTACAGACTTGTGGAGGGATATAACAAAGATAAATAAAGCCGTGACATGTATTTACTTGCAACATAGTAACAAACAATTCTTTATTGCCAAATATTGACCTGGATGTGTCTGGATCAGTGTTTTACTAAAAAATAGGTACCACTACATCCTATGCAATACGGTGATAATCTGGTGTTTATTATCGCGGTCTCGTTCTCTTCCATCAGGATGAGCTGCTGAAGAGTGAGATCTCTCGTCTGAAGAGTCGTCTGACACAGCAGGAGAGAATGCTGACCGGAGCCGTCAAACGCCTGAGATCCACCAATCAGCTGAAAGAGGGCATGGAGCGCATCATCATAGACCAGCGTAAGAGACACTCATCTGCACGCTCAACACGCGTTCAAGTGGAATAAGAGTTAATGTTTGTGCTGTTTCCTGCAGTGTCTCTGACTCACGGCGTGCTGAAGAGAGCCAGAGGAAACCTGGAGGTAAGCTCGAGTCCTTTGGAGAGTTTTACTGTTTGTTCTGTATTACAGCTATAAAACATGAGAGTTCCTGCATTAGTCATTTCATGAGCTTGCCAAATGATTGTTTTGGACTTGGTGCGAGTAGTTAAATACTCTCCATGCCATTGAAATTGAGATTAAATAGTTAAATGGGTTATTCAGTGTCAACTCAACCAGAGGTACTTATATCATTCATTATTAATCATATTGCCTGCTCTCTTTCCTTTATTTCACGTCTGTATTTCAGTCTAACTATCTGAACATTTTTGGTCTGAAGGTTCTGCCGGTGGAAGGTTAGTTTAATGAGGGGTTGTTGTGTTTGTGTGGTCACAGAAGAGCATTTTTTTGTTGTTCCTTTGCATGAGACGTTTAACAATCACAGCATGGACGGTGTTCTTTCAGTTCCTAGAACTTTTTTTTTTTTTTGCCTGTTTCTCCTCATGGCATACTTCGGCACCATGTAAAGAATTTGTCTGTATTCTTTTCTGTTGTCCAGACTTCTGGGGCCGGTTGCACTAGCTGTGCACAAGTTCAGACTTAGCCTAGTTGTTGCATAAATTGGCACTAAGTCACAATTTACGCACTACAAAATATTTGCACCATAAAATGTACATAGGATGTAACCATACGTATAAACGAAATAATTGTGGCAGCCTTAGCCCGTGAATAATGAATGGATAGAATGGGATGGCAGCCAGATTGGAGTACATTGATAATGAACTACAAATTCAAGAGTAGCTTTGAATGATGCACGTGGTTCCGGTTAACAAATTTAAAGGATGCTGATTGGATTACAAAAACAATTTGGAGCGACTACACATCACTTTACAGGGAGCTACTAAAGTTCTGCCTTAAGAACAGGTGGTGCAACCAAATGAAACACTGACGTAGTCACTAACCGCTTAGTGTGATCTTTACGGCCCAACTTACACACAGCTGGTGCAACCCGACCCTGATCTTAAAGTATTAAACATCTGGCTGGTGTGATGTTTTATACAAGCATGTGAAGCTCTGTGCATGGATGTACTCGTCTAAATGATCTAAATATATTAATTTGTTGATTGCTTCTATAGGACGTCCCACTGACTGGCCAGTGATCAACGAGCCAACGGCTGCTCTATCCAGGGGTGTGACCAGTCCACAGCGAAATTCTGCATTTAGCGAAGAACACAGCGAGAACGACTCGCACTTCAGCTGCTAGTGATATCATCCCCTGATTTGTCTAATTTATTTTTGTCCTTTTAAGGTACGCTGATGCAATACAGTACAAATAAGTATCATTTAACACGGCTGTAAAAGGGAATTGTTTTAAGATTTTCTCCTGTAAATATTTAGAACTCAAATTTTATACCATTGAATGGTTTTAAACGGCTGTACCTGTCTAAAATGTCATGTTTTGCTGCAACTGAGTGGTACATTAAAAGCTCTCATGGGTAAATACGTCAATCAGTCTTTCATATAAACATAGTGGTCTTTATATCAGACCCTTTGCATCATTATTCGTTTATTGTGGTCGATATGGCACATACAAAAAGCCCATGACATATGATAACGCAAAAGTCTAACATTTCTGTATTATATACATGTAACTACAAAGAACCCAGAAGAGAATAACATGTTTCAATGTGTAATGAGGAAAAAGAAAGTAACTGGTCTTCTGAGAAAAAAAACCCCTCTGTGTAGTCCAGGTGCTGTTAGAGGCAGATTGCTCAAGAATCTTTGGCACCGTTAAAGACTCAGAATCACTCAAACGGATTCATTCTCGTGACGTTTAACAAATCCCTTACAATGTGATTCAGACGTCTGAATCGTCAGCTTTTTCCAAGTACTGAGCTCTGATCAGAGCATTAAGTTTGCGGCGTGTGCGTATCTAGCGTTGAACGTGCCGGACGAAGGCTTGGACGAGCTGGATGAAAGGCTCCTGTCCCTCCGGCGTGCCCTTGGATCCCGGCGTGTGTGGTTTGGTTTGCGGTGAGGGAAGCAAACCGCTGGCGGGGGAGGAGGGGGAACCTCGCCGGAAAAATCGAAATAATGTAGACAGCAATGTACTCTGATGGGGAAAAAGGAACAGAATGAGGTTCCAGAAGTGTTGGAGAGACTCTAGCAACCATTATAACTTTACAATTTGACACCATATCGTCTGAGATGATTATTCTGTAATCCGTGTTCATTTCATGTATCTTTGAAAAACTTTTATAGCATTTTCTAGAAGAAAAAACAAAAAGTAACATGATAAGGCTCTCGACCTCTGCTCTGAACCACCAGAATAGACCCATTGTATTAGCTATATTCTTTTACGACACTGCTGTCTCACATTAATAGTGTTTAAACAACACCCAAAAATACACCTCAAAGTTCTGGAATAAAATGTATGTGATCGCCACTAAATTAGTTAAAACAAGATTTTATTCAAAAACATTTTGGTCATTTAATCATTAATCTTAAATGAGCTTTACCCTGTTGGCTGAATGACGTTCTCAGAATGTTCTGGACTTTTCTCAAGACTATAAACTATCAGAAAAGCGAATCCAACCCTCTTTACCTCGGATCACGTTTACTGCTTCTTCAGAAAATATACATTTGCATAATGAAGCTAAAATAAATTGTAGATGATAATCAAGGTCAGTTGGTGGTTAATAGTTGCTGGAGAAATATGCGGGACATGATGCAGTTGTCATGGCGATGCTTTAGATTAGATGGATTAGATACCTCTTCTGATTACTTTTATTTGTGAAATTAAGATGACTAATTTCAATGAATTGTCTCAATAATCTGATCAATTTTATCCAAACTTCGGAGGAAAAAAATAGGGACATCTGGGAGTCGAATTAGCGATAAACACATTTCTGAATGGAAACGGCTTAAAATGCGCTAAATCTTACACAACAGTTTATTTTATTTTTTTTAGGCATGACATCATCACGCACACCATTTGAATGGAAACTGGCAGAAGGCGGCAAATGTCGCAAATGTTTTTTTTCCCTGCATTTTCACTTTGTCGATAACAAAACAGCGCGAAAGGTGGATGGAAACTAGGCTTATGAGGCATACCAAATTTCTTCTAAATCTTAAAATGCATTCAAAAGATATTTCACTTTTTGATAAAAATCAATATGCCAGATGATATGGGTATCCTTGAAATCCTCACAAGTTATGGTGAAACACAGCTAAAGGCCAAACCACATTCATGGTACCTAAAACCAGGGTTGATGTAAACTAAACTAAAACCTACTGGCTAGCCACCAAAACTGGCTTCATGGTACAATACCCATGTCTACTATTTTCAATTATGGGTGTAGTAGGATTCTAGTACTCCAAACATACAAATAATGATCATTTATGGAATACAGTCCTGCATTTAATTTGGTTTTTCACTCCCAAAACGCTGGCACGTAGCCAATGTGTCCCACTCTCCTTTTCAAATCAACTCATTTCTCTGTTCTGGTTTTGATAACTCACCAGCTCTGAGCTGAGCTCCTGTTTCAGTCTCTGTTTGTCTCTGGGTGAAACTGAAGGATCCTTTAGACAGCGAACAGCCTGAGAGATCAACACATAGAAACAGTTCTCCATCGAGAACATCAACAAAGACCTAGAATGAGAGAGAAGGAAGTTTATTTTTGACAATCTGGTGATCATTGTACATTACATTCAGACTAATTAAGAAATACAAAAGTACGTTTATTATTAAAATCACACTGTAAGTACTGTTTCTCCTTACTTTAGTGCTTGTGTGTCCTCGGAGGAGAAAACTGGCTCTTTTTTCTTTTCAATCTACAATGGAAAAACAGATAATCATATAAACAAACTGTATGACCCACATAACATGTTCTATATTAGATAAAAGGCTTAAAAAGAGAAAAACATTTGGCCTACCTCTCCCAGCATGCTCAGAGCCACATTAATGGTGGCTAGCAGCGTTCCAAACGACGGAGCCACATCAGAGTCAAACGCAGGAGTTGTAAAACTCAACACAAAGAGAGTTCTGTACTCCGCCAGGTCCATGGACTAAAACACAAATTTGCAATATATTTTTACACTGTAACAAAAATAAGATCCAAACACCAGTATTTTTAACGGTTTCAAAACATAAGCATTCAGTAGGCATTTCATACATTAATATTAATGCCTAACCAATGTTGTAAAGTGTGTGTGTGTGTGTGTGTACCTGGTCCAGTAAGATCTGACAGCAGTCTGGTGTGAAGTGTTGTAATGTCGCCAGAGTTTTGCTGAGAATCTTTAACAGGCTGCACTGAACCGCCTGTAGTGCTTTAGACTCCGCCTCCTCAATCTCTCCACCCACCTGCTCTTTGGAGGCGGGCTGTGCAGCACGCTGTGGGTGTGGTCCCTGGGGAAGCCCCTCCCCATTCTTTGCCTAAGCAAACGGTTCACAATTGCTCACTTCAATTACACACAATACCCAAAAAACAACAATTATTGTGTGTTTGTGCTGGTTGAAACAGTGCAACAACCATCCAGTAAAATAACATTACTCTGATTTAAGTCTCACAATTAAATAAGCCTTAAATAATAATTATTGGTTTATTTTGAGTCGGACATGACGAAATATTATTATATTATTATATACAAAATAGAAGCCTTTATTTTTTTTGGTCACACATTATATATACATTTTTGCATATATATATATATATAGTGAAATGTATTTGTTTCCACATATCCCAGCTAAGCTGGGGTCAGAGTGCAGGGTCAGCCATGATACGGCACCCCTGGAGCAGATAGGGTCAAGGGCCTTGCACAAGTGCCCAACAGTGGCATTTTGGCATTGATGGGGCTTGAACCGACCTTCTGCTCATTAACCCAGAGCCTCAACCGCTGAGCCACCCCTGAAATGACTTCCAGTATGTTTTTCATTCACTTAAAAGAACTGGCTATTTTAGTGATTTGTTTGGGAATAAAAGCTACAATGGCTGTGCTGTAGAGTCAAAGGAACCAGCTCAAAAGAGTGATCCATTCGGGAATCGGACAACACTGACTATTAAGTTCCCAAACCTAAAGCTAAATATTTTGCTTAATTTTAGACCAATGAGATTTCACAGTGGGTGCAGCTGCCCAGCACAAGGCAAGAAAAACAGGAACCAAGCAACTGACAAAATGTCTTGAAGTGATCAATGCTGGTTAGTAAAAACACTGATCAACATGGAAGTGATTTGTTGCATGATTTGTTTCATGTTGCATACCTGTAGGTAATGATCGAGCATTTTCTTGCTGTGAAGGAGGTACGTACACGTCTGACAGAGATAGCACAGGTTCACCTGAAACACATAAACACATTATTTAAAACAATATTCTCTCTTTTAGTCAAACTGAAGGGGTGTACTGTGTGTGTGTGTACCTGTATATCTCGGAGGAGCTGCGGCAGGTGAAACTGCCATTCTTTGCAAAAGTTAGAAAGCTGGAGCAGGAAGCCCACCGTGTGATCGGCCTCATCCAGACACGCCAAAGACTGAACCGTCCTCACTGCGTTTAAACACTACAACACAAACACACGTTTGAACAGAAGAACTGATAGCAACAGGCAACGAAATCAATCTGAATCATAGATACACGTTGCTAGAATCCAGACTGATGTCAAACTTCATGCATCATTATTGCTAAACAGATCTATTACAGTCTATTAGTAGTCTTGTTTATCAACACAGAACTCAAAATACAGTCAAGAAAAATTGAGACCACCCACACCTGCAATATGCGCTCCTGATGAACCCCCACAAAGTCAAGCGCTTCATTAATAAAGTTGTAACGGAGAGTTTTAAGCAGGCTTTCCATCAGAGACAAACTCAATCTGTACACACCCGGCCAACTGGGAGCGTCCTGAGATTTACGCACAAACGCCTGAGAGAAAGAGAAATGGGGATTAAATCATATAATAGTCATATATTTGTTTTAGATGAGTATTAGCCATAGCAATGAACATGGTGTAGTTAAAAGGCAGTACCTGAGTAGCTCCATTAGCCGGACCCTCATAAACACTGAGGAGAGGAAGACAGATGCTCTGAATCACTCCAGCACCTGCGACCACTGCTGCCCCCTACAGACCAGGAAGAATAACACGAGAGAGAAAAAAACTGGAGGATTAGTTTGTTCCATCAGTTCATTCTTCAGTGTCCCAGTGCACAGTATTTTACATTTGTTTGTGAAGTACATCATTCAATTCTGCTGTTTCTCAACAGGTCAACAAAGTCAAAGTTTTACAAAGTTACACACAAACACTTTGCAAATCTGCTGGACTAAATCAAATGAAAAAGAACGATTGGTTAGAAACATGAATTTGAGGGTTTGTGGTTTCAAGAACGGTTAACCGACTTCTACTAGAACTCAAGTGTGTGTAAACGTGTGTACCTGTGGTGTTCTTGTGATTGTTAGCAGCAGATGAAGTGCCGCCTCGGTGAAGTACAGGTTCTGCTTCGATCGCAGGCTGAGTTCTAGAGCGCTCAGAACCGATGGCAGAACTGGCAGCTTCCTCACCACCTGCAGCCACTGCTCACCATCCTCATCAGCCCGACACAACTCTTTAGACAGATGAAGAGCCAACACACACACCTGAAACACAGTGAGAGAGAGAGAGAGAGAGAGAGAGAGAGAGAGAGAGAGAGAGAGAGATATTGGCCATGTTTAGAACAGAATATACTGCACAGTTACGGCCTACTATTTAAAACAATAGTATGTGATATAGAATGCAACTAAATTATGCTACATTGTTGTTAAATGACCTCATTGTGTTGAATATACATTATTTTGTGTGTGTTTTTTTAATTTAATTTTACGTAAAGGTATGTGCTCTAAATTGGTTACAATTTAAAAAGCCTATCATTGGCCTACAATCCGTCCCGAGAAAGAATTATTATAAGGGCTTTTCAAAGGATGCGTCTATGTACACGTGCATCAGACATACGCTTTGAGTGCCCCACTTTGGTTGTGTAATAAACAGCGTTTTTAGGTCGCTGTGTCAAGTTAGCAACGTTTGAAACATGTCTTGAGATCCCTGCATTCACACTTGCACTCAGCAATAATGTCAAGCAAGCCTGAATGTGGGTTGATTGTAGAGCTTCGTGCTGACTATACAGCTGGAGTTGTGCTTACTGCCCCCTGCTGATAACAGCTGGTAATTAAATTGACAGCCCTAGTAAAAATGTAAACTTTTGACATAATGTGTAACCAAAGGTCATCTGATATTCCATGCATGCAGACAATCTGCATACTGTGCACAGTGTACATACTACAAAACTAGTATGCGTAGTACACTCGTACAAATAGTTCATTTCTTCACACACACACACTCACAGAGTCTCGCTGGTCTTTTTGGACACTGTGTGGACTGTCAGTCTCCATGCTGTCTTCCTGGATGTCACCTCTCTTGATCATGTGACGTGTGCTGTCGATCAACGCCAGGGCCTCATCCTGAACCATTTCACACACACATAACAGCAGCTGGGGCAGCTGGGTAATCTCTCCACCTGAACCAGAAACCATAAAACAACCATTTAAACATACAAAATTGATTGTATCTCAATGTGTTCTTTCTAAACAAATAAACACACACTGACTGACCGTTGAGCCCCTGTATCTGCAGCACCAAGATGAGCGCTGAGAGCAGTTTGGCTTTGGTTCGGTCCATCAGCTGTTGTTCGGCATGTAAAACACTCTCTAACATCAGAGACAGAGGAGGAAGTAGAGCTGGAGCTGATACCAGAACACTAACACACACACACACACAGAGAAAAATCAAGAGTTAAAACTCTACATGCACACAAAATCAGACAGACACATGACATCCATACAAGCACACCTTTTCCACTGTTTGAGTAGGATGAGGAGCAACGTGACCATCATAGATCCCAGTCGCAGACAGAACACGGACTGAGACATCAACAGCTGAAAGAGAGAGAGAGAGAGAGAGAGAGAGAGATGAGGGTTAAAAGGGGCCGTTCAGACCGAACATACTATTGTGTCCATCGATGATGTTTAACATTTAATTGGGAAGTGTGTGAGACACTCACTGCTGCTTTGGTTCCTTCCAAGACGTCCATAAAAAGTTTATGCCTGACAGAATCTTTTAGATGCATCACGTCAGACTGCACACACACACACACACACACACACACACAGGATTGGCAATGATAAATACCAGCACTTTAACCGTGACACTGTGACATGTAGGGTAGAATAGTGGAGAGCTGAGAGTGGAGTTCATCTCACATGACTGCTGGAGAGTATTAAGAGTGTCCTCCAGGCAGAGATGAGCATCTGAGATTCAGAGAGCGAGCGGAGACCCTCCTCTTCACTATCACACGCCACACACACCAAATCACGCACATAATCAGACCAGAACTCGTAACGCCGCTTAGTGCTGAAACTCTCCAAAGCTGCCTTCAGAGACGGATCCAACACACCACTGGAGACAGACAGAGAGAGAGAGAGAGCGAGACCGAGAGAGAGAGAGCATGGATTTAATAACATGTTGACAAGGCAGAGAACATATTATGTGTATGTACGTTGTATATGATACCTGACAACATAGTAGATCTCAAGGGCAATAATCTTCATCACAAAAGCACAAGATTCCAGAACACATGGCTACATCAAAACAACAACATCAAACAAGCTCAATCAATCAGACTTGGACACATGAAACAGCATTTGCAACATACGAGTAATGCAAAATGTCTAAATGAAACAGAATAGTGTGCAGGAAATAATGCACGACAGGATCTGATTGGTAATGACCCAAAACACCCTATTTTTGTGGTCATCAGTTTAGCACACTCGAATGGATACATTTTGTTTAACAGATAACAGACATTTATTGAAGTACTGGAAATAGGCTTCATTTTGATTTCATGTTGTCTTGCAAACAAAATGAACCTAATTTGTTCGCAAGAACTTAATGTACATACACACCTCTGTGGTCTCTGATGGGGGTGGTAAGTTTCCAAATAAAGGAGCGGTGAGATTTTCCCAGAATTTTTCTCTGAAATGATAAAAGTTTAAATGGTTAGAAGGGTTTAATGTTAAATGCTTGAGTGTGTGTGTGTATGAGACTCACTTGGTCCTGAGCACAGAGAGAGCGCTGTCCCGTCTGTCCTGCCAGAGCGCGTGGAGGAAGGCGAGTGCTGCCCTCTGCAGCAGTGGAGGACACCAGTACTTCCCCTGCTGTTTAGAGTCCAACAATTCCAACACAACTGACAAACAGCTCCACTCGCCCAAAGAAAACTCCTACACAAACAAAACCAGCCCGTTACACACTGCTGTGATCCATCAAGCTTCAGGTGAGGGGTGCGATTAGATCAGCACTGTACTGCTTGCACTTTTTTGCAGTATGCATATATCTTCAGTTCTGCTATATATATATACAGTACACTAGTTTTCCATTCCAAACAAAGCCTCGATGTTTAATGGGTATTTCTCTGTAACCTCTGACCTTTGTCCCCTCTCTGGCATCTTTGGTCTCCAGGTTGAGGAAGAGCTCGATAAGCCCTGGTTGTGTTTCCACAGCGACGGTGAGGAACTCCAAGATGGTGACTTTAATGCGCATGTCTTCAGTTCTGCTCTGCAGACGTGTCAGAAATGCGTCTCTGATTGCAGCAGCGTCACTGCCCAGACATGCGTACACGGACATGGGAGCCACCTTAACACATCACACACAAAAGCACATTTGTTTCCATATATTACGGTAGAAATATTCAATTGACTTCGATTGTTCTAAAATTAAAATCTAATATAATTATGGACTATCCTAAACTGTACAATTTTGATTATTTATTCACATTTAAGGCAGTTTTCCTTATAAGGTACTCAATTAAGCTTTTCAGTTTAATAGCTTTGAGGGAACATTTAGGGGCATCGATATTAAAAATAAAGTGTTACCGTGGCGAGCCTCTTCAGTAGCTGTATGGCAAGTCGTGGCAGTGCTGGGTCATGCTTGTGATAAATATACTTCGCCAGCACAGCGATCAGGTTGTTGCTATGACCACCTGAAAGACACATGTGACAGATATGTTAAAATCAGACAAATCAACAAATTCAGCCAGCTAGAAAAGTCTGAACTGGAATAGGGATGTGTTTGGTAAGCATTTGTAATATTTGGTTAACCGCGGAGGATGCACGAATGGTTATTTGCCGGGAGATGGAATTAATGCAATTCATTGCAATGGATGTGCATTAAAGGGATAGTTCACCCAAAAATGAAAATTCACTCATTATTTACTCACCCTCATGATATTACTTTCTTTCCTCAGCAGAACACATTTGAAGAAAAATAGATGAATATTTCAGCTCAATAGGTCCTTAAAATGCAAGTGGATGGTGATACGATTTTTGAAGCTTAAAAAAATAAAAAAAAAAAATGAAAAAAAAACAGATAGGCAGCATAAACGTCACTCCAGCTGTTAATGCCTTCTAAAGTGACAAGATGACTTTTGGTGTGAAAACTACTTGAACTCAAATCATCTTAAATCATCACTTCCCATCAGCCACGGCATGCATGTGATGTAATCGCGTTGGCACGTGAGAACTGATGTGCATCAAACCTGGAAGAGCAGCGTTGTATCACGTTAAAAGACATTAATTTAACCGCTGGAGTCATATGGATGACGTTTATATGCTGAATGTCCATATCTGAAAAGTCTGATCACATCCACTTGCATTTTAAGGACCTGCGGAGCTAAGATATTTTTCTTCAAATGTGTTCTGGTGAAGTCAGTCAGTCATACACACCTGGGATATCATACGGATGAGTAAATGATGAGAACTTGTCATGTGTGTGGAGTTAAACTACAGGGGTTTGCAGACCTCTATTCAAATACCAAAATCACTATTTGGTTATTCTATGCTTGCAATAAAGCTGTGTCCAATTGTTAACCGAGTAACGACTGTCCATGGAAATCCCTAAACTTGGATTGGACAGGTCAAGGGTTTGTTAAGGGAAGGATTAGCAGACAGTATAGTATGATACTTTACACTTATCCTGCAATGAAGTGTGTGCGTACTAACCGTGTTGTGTTAGAGCTTGCTCCAGCGGTGAGGCCATATCAGACTGTGGTTTAAGTCTGATCACATTGTTGGTGACTGAAAAAGCCAACTTCACCGTCTGGATCAGAACCTGACCGGGTCCCTCAGAACCACCACTGCAGACAGACACAAACACACACTTACAATCAAACCCACTGACTGGTGGATGTGGAGATTATAATAAAAGGACACACACACACACACACATATATAGTGTGTACCTGCTGGGCTGCGCTGCCAGCACCATGTTAATAGTGTCCACTCCCACGCCCATGATGTTGACCACCGCCTGTCCCGCTTCTGTATTGGCCAGACTGTAGATACACAGTGTTTGAAGACTGGGAGCACTGCAAGGGTCACATGAGCAAGAGTGAACATGAGAATATTGAAAATAAATGGCAAGAACCATTATCTGAAAAACAGCTACAACGCAGATTAAGAATCCTCCTCCTCGTCTTCTTACCTGCCCTCGGACTCCCCTTCCTGACTCAGATTGAGGATGGCATGAACCAGCTCTAGAATCAGACAACCTGAGAGAGCAACAGAACGAATGAGCAAAGAGTTAAAGGCATTCAATGCATTCATTTCCTCCTACTTCATCTGGAACGCAGCATTTGGCTACAGCAATTATGTCATGCACGGGTTACGTAGTTGACACGCGTCAGACCAAAACCAGGAAGAAAACATTGATGGAGATTTATGTGATGTGATAATATTTTTATCCATATCGCCCAGTCCTACGTGTCGCTCACCGATCCTCTCTCGGACGCCATACGTGTTGTAGCGCCATTTATGATACGTGGGCAGCATCTCCTTCAGAACCAGCAGCACACATGGGATGAGTCCTCTGCTCTGAGTACTGCCCAATTGACCCTGAGAACATAAAAAAAAATCAAAAAAATTACTACATGGAAAATAGCATTTTTAAATACTACACAGACATGCCAGTTGAGGTGGTTTGGGCATCTGGTAAGGATGCCCCCTGGGCAACTCCCTAGGGAGGTGTTTCAGGCACGTCCAGCTGGAAGGAGGCCTCGAGGAAGACCCAGGACTAGGTGGAGAGATTATATCTCCACACTGGCCTGGGAACGCCTCGGGGTCCCCCAGTCAGAGCTGGTTAATGTGGCTCGGGATAGGGAAGTTTGGGGCCCCCACTTCGGATAAGCGGTTGAAGATGGATGGATGGATGGACACAGACATGCCCGAAAATGTACATCTTCCATAATTTACAAACAGATTCCAAAGGTGCAAACAGGCGACGTTAAACGTATGTTGTGCTCATGTCCTGTCTGAACAACTTACTACAAGATGACAACTTGGAGCTGAATACGCCCTGAACTCAGTAATCATCAGCCACAACATTAAAACCACCTGCCTAATATTGTGTAGGTCCCAATCTGAGTTACCATAAACTTTGTCAGTTCAAATCAGTCTGGCCATCCTGTTGATCTCCCTGATTGTCGCTCACTGGATGTTTTTTGCTTTTGGCACCATTCGGAGTAATTTCTAGAGACTGTTGTGCGTGAAAATCCCAGAAATACTCAAACCAGCCCATTTGGCACCAACGATCATCCTTGGGATTGTCTAATCAGCCAATCATGTACCAGCAGTGCAGTGTATACAATCATGCAGATACGGGTCAGGAGCGTCGGTTAATGTTCACATCAACAATCAGAATAGGGAAATGGCATTGATGACCGTGGCATGATTGTTGGTTCCAGACGGGCTGGTTTGAGCATTTCTGTAACTGCTGATCTCATGGGATTTTCACACACAACAGCTTCTAGATTTTACTCCAAATGGTGCCAAAAACTAAATTTTGTGGACGGAACTCCAGACTGGTTCGAACCGACAATGTCTACGGTAACTCGGATAACCACTCTGTACAATTGTGGTGAGAAGAATATCATCTCTGAATGCTATTCTGAGATGCGGGTTGGCGCTGCTTTGGTGGCACGAGGGGGTTTTAATGTTGTGGCTGCTGCAATTTAGCTTCTTTCTATCTGACATCACAACGGTCAAGTCAGAGTTTACAACTTGTAATTAAGAGATCTTCAAACACTTGAAATTAAAAAAAAAAAAAACAGAGTCTCATAAATAGGCTAATTCCGACATGACGTGAATGTACCTTAAGTTATGACTATTATTGGTGCGAGAAACCTTAAATTGACATTATTAGAGGATAAAAGTTTAGAACATGGCTCCTTTATGTGGTCCCAAGGATTTGGGTTAGTAGGAAAAAACAGAGTCGTGTGTGTGTGCGTTACCTTAACGAGTGTGGACACCAGTCTTAAGAAGGCGATGCTCACACTGTACTCTCCTCTTGGCTGTTCTATCAAGACCAGTAGGTTGCCATAGTTACCAGCCTTCATGCCCTCCGCACTGAAACACAGCAAACAACTGTTACCCTTTTTGTCCGTAGGAGAGACTTCTATACATGAATGTGTTGCTCCCTATGTTCTGTGACTCCGTGTGTATCACCTAATGGTCTGCGCCATGTTATTCAGAGGGGTGGAGGCGAATGGAAGGAACCCTGTGTGATGCAGACTGGACCAAACCTTAATCAAGAGGAGAGGTAGTTAGTTAAAAGCGAACGGCTTCATAAAACACTGACTTAATATCCACATAACTAAGCATTTACCTTTCCAGGCTGCCGAGCGGCCAGAGCAATAAGACAGTTGACACAGGAAGTGATCACGTCTACCGGGGGATTAATGACGGAGGTCAATCTGTCACACAAAAACATCATTTCAAGCCGACACAAAGGTAAAGTGTTTTTTTTTTTTATATAACAATAAAAAAAACTCTCAAATGCACAGCTTTAGAATATAGAGAAATTATACATAGTATCAATGTTGTCACGATACCAAAATGTCAGTAGTTGGTACAGATACAGCGAAATTTTACGGTTCTCGATGCCAATATTGATACCCCCAGAAATAATAATATGCTAATCTGGTAATTTCCTACAGAACACACTGTTTAAAAAGATACGTTTCAATGTAAATAATACATTCAAATAAATGTACGTGTCCTGTAAAACAGAAATACGTTTTATTTTTCCCAAATCTGGCATTTTCCATTTTATTTTATAATTTCATGATTTATCATTTAATATAATTGTCTAAATAAAAAATGTGTCTAAGCAAATTACTTCAACCATTTCATACCATTGCATTTTTATACTAAACTATTATTCAGTAGAACAACACTCTAGCTTTGTTATATATTGCTTATAGCTCATGCAGACTAAGATTACAGTCTTCCATGGTTTAATAATCACACAAGGACATATCATGATTTTAATATGATTAATTGTGCATTAACTTTTTCACCAAATAGTTCAAATTTGTGTCTGAGTATTTAAAAGCAGTCTTCTGTCAGTCGTACCAACATACCTGAACATTTGACATCACTAAATAGTATAATTTTACTTTAATCAATCAACAGAGAGTCATTTATAATGTTAACATGTTTGTGTATATCTCACCTCTGCAGCAGCATGTAGATCCGTGATGTGAGCGGCAGCAGACAGTCAGACACCGTCCAATCAGTGCTGATGATCTTATGAACCAGATCCAAGATGGGCTTCACTCTCTCACAGTGAGCTAACACATCTAAAAAAACAAAAACAAACAGCTTCTACATAAACATCCGCTCAAAACCTCAATTTCAACATCCAAATACAATATCTAATCAAAGTTGCAGCATCCAATCAAATACATTTTTTCATCATCTAATCAAACACGGATTCAACATCCAATAAAATACACTGCATTAGCCATGTAAACATTGATGCATTTGAATCCACTTTTCTTTTGAAAGATGTGCGAGTATCTGTGTACCGGCAGTAGAGACGACGTGCAGCAGCATTTCAATCTCACACGTGAAGAGGGTCCAGGAGCTGTAGGAATAGTCCCAGCGCACCAAGAAACCCTGTTCCCCCACAGACAGCTGTTTCCCCTCACACACCTGCCCGAAACAGCCCTGTGGCATGCGCAGGTTCGTCTGCCCCACACCTGACAACACAGGTGATGCAAAAAATGTCACAAAAAGACTTCAGACACAAAATACACACTTGATCATTTCTTTTCTGTGCACTAACCCAGAGGATAGAGGAGTTTAGGAGTTTGTCTCCTCCATAGTGTGCCATCATCTCTGGAGATAACGTCATTAGGTTTGTGCTTATAGGCCTCGGTGTAGAACGACATCTTATCCAAGAAGGTGTATACCTGAGAGAGAGAGAGAGAGACAGAGAGAGACAGACAGAGAGAGACAGACAGAGAGAGAGAGACAGAGAGAGACAGACAGAGAGAGAGAGACAGAGAGAGAGACAGACAGAGAGAGAGAGAGTTACAGAGACAGAGAGAGACAGACAGACAGAGAGAGACAGACAGACAGACAGAGAGAGAGAGACAGACAGAGAGAGAGAGACAGAGAGAGAGACAGAGAAAAATGTGTTGTATATAGTTCTGGGAAAATGTCTAGAGCAATTTGTTTCTAAATGCCACCTGGTTTAGGTGTGGTTTAAGCGTCCAAATATTTTTGGGGGCCACAGAATGCAATATTTATTCATGTGAACCCCTGTAATAACGGCAATAAAACTTATAAAAAGTTTGTACCTTCTTGGCTGTAGATTTGTCAGACAGCAGGGCCGTAAGTAGCTGTAGTAAAGGTCCGGTCTTGTATGGAAACACACCCACAGCACTGTCCAGAATCACACCCAGACCCATGTTCGGCTTCTGCAGGCACCACCAGAGGTCAAGAGGTCAATTCTCAGGGTCATTTCAAAGCAGACGAAGTGATAAGAAACTCTGCAAACTGTAGAAAACAGTCCTTTTAAATGTCTGTTTTTTTTTTTTATGGCAACTCACCGACTCCCAGAACAGTTCAGCCAGACTTGGAGCAGCGAGAACCTCACATGCTGCATTGATCAGGTGCTATTGACAGAATAATCAATGAAAGCAAGTCAATTTTATGTGTATAGCATTTTCCACAACACACACAAACTCAAAGCAGCTTTACATAAAATGATGCAGTGAAGTCCTCATTGTGTGGTTTAAATGAAAACGCTAAATAATTGTGTTTAGGCCCCCAGAGAGCAAACCAAAGGCGTATATATAGTGCGGGGTCTGTTGGTCTGTGTGTATGTGTACCTGCTGGCTGCCAAGTGTGTCTTCTTCAAAAGATGTGATGACAAAAGACAAGAGACCATAAATACACATCCGTGCGGTACTGGCTGTACACTAGAGAAAGTTCAAACGAAGCAAAAATTATTTCACTTAATGTCTTTACACTAGACATAAAACAGTTTGTGAATGCTGTTCTTACGTTGTTCCCAGTGCTCCCGAGTGCCTGCAACATGTTGGTGAGGTTCTGGAAAACCCCGAGCTGCAGTGTGATGTGTCCCAGACGTCTGATCACAGAGCCCACCTCTTCTGGACGCAGCGTGTGTCGCAGCAGAACCCAAGCCAACAGAACCGGCCCATGATGAGAAATGTCACCAAATGTCAACAGCATCTGATCCACTTCCTGCACATATACACGAGTGAGAAATCTAGTCATATTTTTTTTTGAAAGCAAATCGCTTGAAAATTTAAATAATAATAAAATAATACAGAGAGTTAAACCGTGGTAAAATCACTGTAATAATGGTAATAACCATGGAAAAAAATGACCCAAAGTGGCCAACTTCTTTTAAAAAAACTATTAACTCGTGTGCGATCACATGTGTGTCTATATTATCAGAGAGTAGACCATAATATGTGCAAAGTGGTTAAAATACTAAAACACACACTACATTTACATTTTACATTCATGCATTTGGCAGACGCTTTTATCCAAAGTGACTTACAGTGCACTTATTACAGGGACAATCCCCCCGGAGCAACCTGGAGTTAAGTGTCTTGCTCAAGGACACAATAGTGGTGGCTGTGGGGATCGAACCAGCAACCTTCTGATTACCAGTTATGTGCTTTAGCCCACTATGCCACCACCACTCATTATTATTATATTACTCAATATTAGCAGTTGCAACTGGACCATTATGTTTTCTACAACTGATCGACTATCATTGCTAAATCACAGCCGAATCTGATTTGCCCTTAGTGTTACCTTGCAAACGTCCAGCTGGTCGTAAAACTGGTGCTGTTCTGTTCGGTCCTCCAAAGCACATTTATGCAGGAAGTCAATGTCCATCCCCTCCACAAGAATCAAAGAACTAAAAAACCTGTTAACAAGACAGTCAAATATATTAACATAATAAAGCTAGTTAAAAAACTAGCGTGTGTGAGAAAGAGGCAGAGAGTGAGATAACGTGTGTGTTCTGACCCAATGCGATCAACCAGAGCATCCATGTTCTTGTCCACGAGGTGTCGATTGGTCTGCCGCTGCCCAAAGCCATGCTCTTTAAACAGGCGTGTGAAGGTCAACAGGTCAGTGGGTGGCATCTCAAAGTATGCGTAATACAGGAACAAGATCTCCAGAACCAGGGCCTGCTCCTTCAGACACTGAAGAAACCAGCGGGACACCTGCCTTTCCGTCTACACAGACAGACAGAGAGAGAGAGAGAGAGAGAGAGAGAGAGAGAGAGAGAGAGAGCTATTAAAATTAAAGGCATATTCCGGGTTCAATACAAGTCAAGTTCAATCGACAGCATTTCTATTTGCTTAATTATCATAATAAAATGACATCATGATAAAAACAATCATCACGATCCTCAAATGTCTTCATGTTCTTTATGCAAAACATGATTTTTTTAATTTCTTTTGATTTTGGGGTGAAATATGACCAGGATAGTTCTTTGATAGTTAGCTTGACCCAGTCATTTTATCTCTGAAACTATTGTCTGCTGATGTAAATATACATGGGCGGGAAAAATAATAACATAGTCCACTTTTCACAATCTAACCAAATGAAGTCCCATTGTTCCTATTCCTGTTTCTCTGGAAATGTACCACTTCACCAAAGTTAAATGTCTCGAAATTGGTGTAATATTGCTCTAAAAGCGAGCAGATTATGATTTTCCTTTCAAACATCCTCTCACCATCAGGTTCCCATGCGTCTCCCATGTCGGAGCTTCTGATTTGGCTAGCGACTCAAACTGTTGTCTGCAGTTGGACACTAGATCTTTCTCCAGTTTACTCACACAGTTGGAGTACTCGGCCTGAAGAGAGAGGAATGAAGCAACCTTAGGTTCAAGTTTTCTGGATTGTCTGGTATAACAGTTGATCTTTCATTGTCAGTTTACCCTGTATGGATGTCTTTCATCTTGGAAGTATGTGAGGAGGTGTAACACACAGCGCAGCACACAAAGTCTTTCTTCATAGTAGTAATCTGCAATCTGCACAATGACAACAGCACAAATCATTCAAGGCATTCATTTGAGTGCATCGTAAAAGGGTAGATGCATTTTCCAGATACATTCTCACATAAGAAAAAAAAAGCCTGTTGTTACTGTTTTATGGTGCTACTTGTACTTTCTATAAAAAGATCTGCTTAAAAAAACAATTCGGAACGAGATGTTCTCACCTTCAGAAGAAGAGCTTGACTCTGTCTCTCATCCTGTAGCACAGCCTGATGAGAAAAAAAGAGAGGACCCAAAGCATATGAATCTCATGCAACCAGTATTTAAATGTTGCCATAAAGTCTGGTGCCATCCACTAACAAAGGAAGAGACTGTTTGACCAATATACTAAATTATCAACCACAGCATGACAAGATAAAACGGATGACGTCACACTAATAGACTTATAATGAACAAAGTGGTTCATAATACAAACCAATCAGAGTTTGTACATTTAGAAAATGCTCTTGACATTTTTAGGTTTCTAAAAATGCACCCCTGGGGTTGATAGGGTCAAGGGCCTTGCTCAAGGGCCCAACAGTGGTATCTTGTAGTGTTAATTTCGTCAGACGAGACGAGACTAAATATGTTCGTCAACGACCTTTTTTTCCATGACTAAGACGAGACGATGACGAGACTGCACCAATGTCCAAAAACGCTGACTAAGACTAAATTAACATGCATTATTGTTGACGAAAAAAGACGAGACTAAAATGTTTTGCATAAAATAAAAACTAAGATAAAATCTCTCTTCATTTTCGTATACAATCGTCTCTACTTTTTCATCATGAGATTGAATATTCAGCTGTTACGCCTTCAAAATATTTCGAATGAGTTCGCGCTGTTGCTCAAGTAACGGTTACAACAGGTCTCATACTCCTGTGGCTGCAACACGAAACTACATGGAGCAAGAACACAACAATCATAGACAGTGGCGAACACGCGACGACGACATGCTAGGTAGAAGGAAGAGGCTCGATATTTGGTCACATTTTAGGTACAATAATATTGACAAAAAGTCAGAATGTGTCATTATAACTGACGGGAAGCACTGCGGACAAACAATACCGGGAAAAACACCACCAACCTTAAGCGACATCTAAAGGCTAACCACCCACACATTCAGGGAAGTTAACTTAAATATACGTCTCATAAGCTAATGCTGCTTTTAGGCATCTACGCTGTAAATTAACCAGTTAGATATATGGTGTTGTGGCACATACATTATGCAGGTTATATATATTTTATGTAACTTATTTGCTTAATAAAATACTCTTCAGAACAAGTTCATCATTTGTGAATGTGTCTCTTAAATCAGAAAACCAGACACGTTTAACAAAGTGAATTCAACAAATCATTCAACAAGTGTATTTTGTCAGATAATTATGACATTTAACCAATATTTGAGATGTGTGAAACATTATTTGACTGAAATGGTTATCTCAGAATTAATCTCAGAAATAATTTATTTAAAAAAAGACTAAAATGTTTTGAAACTTGACTAAGATATATTGAGTTTTCTTTTGACTAAAACTAGACTAAACTGACGAGACTTTTAGTCGACTAAAACTTGACTAACAAAAAAAGATATGTGAATGACTAAATATGACTAAAACTAACAAGGACATTTGGCATAAGACTAAGACTAAATTAAAAATAGGTGACAAAATTAACACTAGTATCTTGACGGTGCTGGGGCTTGAACCCCCAACCTTTCAGTCAGTAACCCAGAGCCTTAACCGCTGAGCTACCACTGGCCCCTCACACCTTACAGTGTGAGAAGAAAAAAAAAATAGCATTTATGATTATTTGATCATTTTCTTATTATGCATCAGCACTGATGGTAAATATTAACATCATATCACAATTGCATGTCTTAGTGGATGTATTTCTGGGGGATGTGTGGATGCTAAGGGCAACCATACAATAAGAAAACTGATAAATACACACAAACTAAATGGGAGAAATATAATGAGATGTTCCAATCCAGGGCACGACTCAACTTTTGAGCATCCCGAGCTCAGTGATGCACTTCAATGTAACCGGAGCGCTTCAATAATGCATAACTGTAAGATTATTGTGGGTGCACAAGGTGTAGCCTAGTTCAAGGCATCCAACAGTTTTTTCTTTTGCAACAGTTTATTAAAGCAATCAGTTGTCTGTCAGACACCCCAACATAAAGAATTGGCAACAGCCTCTAAACACTGTCCTCAACATCTCACAAATAAACCGTTGGCCTATGCATAGTAATGAGAGGGTTGCTTGCAGCAGGCAATTTAAAGTCCGATAATGACTCAAATTCACATTTATTGTTGAATGCGGTGAATTTGTACACACAAGTATTGCTTTAAATAACGAGGACGATTTGAGACGCAACTTTTCCAGTTTATCCTCGCTTATAGTAACTGCACGCAATGCACCGCACGCTGTCAGAGCGCTTAAACATTACAAAAGTTGCATCTATTAATTCATCACTATAAAATCACCACAGCTAAAAATATTAAACTTACTAGTTTGTCGCTGGACGACTAGCGGAGCATCGGGTCCCACTTTTTAAGATGTGTTTTTTCCTATAACTTCCGTCTACATAATTTACATCCGTCATCTCCAGTCAGTCATTTAAATGCTCCCAAACAGCTGATTTAAGTTGCTTTTTATTGGTGGATATGAGTCTGGTAAATCGAATTCCTCCTGTTATATTTTGGAGTTTGTGTGAAGTTGCCCCAGTTTCACGTGAATTGAAAGTTCAGGTTCAGTCCGCGACACCTGGCCAGGCACCATGCAGACACCATCCGTAACCATAGCAACAGCTCCGGTACCCACATATTTAGGCTTACAAAATCTAACGAAAAACTGTTTTATATTATATATTTACACATTCTATATAATATTTTAGCATATGGAAGAAGTTTCATCATGTTCCACACATTTTTCATCAGGCTGTTAAGTAACGTTGCTGACGGAGCGTATATCCAACTAATATCCAACTAATCTATAATGAAATTCCTTGTCGATGATTTTCATTATCGATTTTACTGATTAGTTGTTGTAGCCATACATGCCACTCTTCATCTGATAATAGCAATAACAGAAAAATGAAACTATTTGTATGGCTTTTTCTTTTTATCCACACGTCCCATTGAGAGCGAGAACCACTAATCATGACCACGAGGAGGTTACCCCCATGTGACTCTACCCTCCCTAGCAACCAGGCCAATTTGGTTGCTTAGGAGACCTGGCTGGAGTCACTCAGCACGCCCTGGATTCGATCTTATGACTCCAGGGGTTAGGTATTTGTATGGCTCTATGCGGTAATCAAATGCGGGATTGTGGGAACGGGAACGGTCAGGAAGAATATCATTGTAGAGGGTGGGTGAACATGGAGTATAATTCAGCGGGAACGTTCGGTTGTGGGATAGAAAATTGCGGAAGCATTATGGAAAAAACAGTTCCATGCAGACTTCTACATGGATGTGATGTCTGATGCTGAGACTAGCAATAGAGGAACAATGAAATCTCACCTTGAGTGTGTTTCGAGTCCCTCTGTAGTCCTCTTGGAGGTAACCCTGAAGAATCTGGACACTCTGCTGTTCATCCAAACCCTGACATAAAAAAAAACCCGAAAAAAATAGCTATTTTTCTATTCCTGAAGATTCAATCCAGTCAAACTCACCATGTTTATGTGTGTATTATGTCAATATATAATGACCGTGTAGTGAGCAGCCAAGCTAGACAGCATCTATGGTCTACATAAGCGTAAGAATGTGCCCATGATGGCCAAAAAAATAACTGATGTGTTTTATGGCATGCCTCAAAAATCCAGTCATGGTACTCACCAGCAGTTTACTGATTCTGAGGCCAAATTCCTTGAGAGCTTGTGCTGTGTCTTTATCGGCTTTCAGCTTGTCTGCGGCCGATGTGCTGCACATAACATTTAATCATTCAGTCATACCGTTATTAAACAGAATCAACAACCATTTGAGAACAATTATTATGCATATCATGTATCAATGAGACCACTAAACGTGTATTATCTAAATAATACAAGGATATCCAGGTGTTGAAAGCAGGTGTTACCTGGGTGGTTTGTAGAAGGACAGACCCTGCAGAAGTCTCTCCCAGTTCCGATCTAATTCCGCTTCGATTTGGGCCTGTAATTTTAAACAACAGAGATGAAGGCGAGAGAGGAGACACAATATACACAACACTATATATCAAACTTCAGCTTCATTATCAAGCCTTTTTTTCAATTGTTACCTGCTCAGCTTTTTTACTGAGTGCCATAAAAGATTATTAACCAACCTGTAATAGGCCATATAAAAAATAAAAGATTAGTAAATTAACTTACCGGCTCTCGAAGTGCAGATCTCCCCAGCAAGATCGTCCATAACTCCCGGCTGCTCCTAAATAAATATATATTTAGACACTTAGTCATAACTCACTAGTTCACAGACATTAACATACGTTGTGTTGACACAACATCTAAACCACGTACATATATAGGCTATATGGACTTATACATAATAAATATATACACTGGTGGCCAAAATTTGGAATAATGTACATGATTTTGCTCTTATGGAGAGAAATTGGTACTTTTATTCCCCAAAGTGGCATTTGACTGATCACAATGTATAGTCAGGAGGACGTTAATAATGTGAAAAATTACTAATTCAGTTTGGAAAAAAATGTGCAGAACTTCTTAAACGGCTTCAAAGCATTCTCATCAAAAAAATCCTCCATGTGCAGCTATGACAGCTTTGTAGATAATTGGCATTCTAGCTGTAAGTGTGTCCAGATACTCAATTGTGACGAGGAGGAGGGCGTGGCCTGCGGCTATCCTTACGTCCCGGCCACGCCCTCCTCCTCGTCACAATTGAGTCGTTACATCCTACATATACTGTTTTCAAACACACTACATTTATCCTTCATACATACTGTGGAGATTCTACTCAAAGTTTACACATTAGGTGCCATTGTGTTGTTTACAGGTCCAAACGTTATGCATTTATATCCTACATAAACTGTTTAGCCATCATACATATCTGTGGGTAACCACACAATGAAACTCTTTCAAGACTTTCTCCAACAGTTTGTCATCACAGACACAATCAATACAAATAGAAATGTCGATTAATAATCAAGATTAATATCTTCAATTCAAACAGTGTATGAACAGCTTTTTTAACTCCCGTTATAAACTGCCAGAATACATTTGAAATTTAAATATCAGTCGCGCGGGTCTGTCAGCCAGCGCACGCGACGGACTCGTGCGGCCCATAGGTTTCAAATAAACGCATTTTTGAGGACACCTTTGACGCAGATTTTGCGACTGATTATGATGTTTAAAATATCGAAGCCTTTTTCCATGACTCGTTTCACTCAAGCTCTTTGAAAACAACCCCAGTAAGTTTATCTTTCTTCCGTCTTACCTGACACACATCTCCGAGTCCGCCATCTTTACCCAGATCACGTGACTAGCCCTCAAACACCAACGAGCGCGCAGCTATCACGTGACTTAATTAAACATTTAATAAAACCATAAAAAATAGGGAAAAAATATTCGACATTGAAACCAACCATTTTAAAATGCGATACCATACAGGAAAATATAAAATAAAGATGTATTTGTGATTTGACATTTGCAATGTGATTATTCTGAAAACGACGTCACTGACATGGCGGCCACCACTCGACAGACGGTGAGCACATGACCTCACAAAGCACAAGTCACAGCACTATATCAGGAAGATTACGCTTCTAAATTACGGCGAAAGGGGTAAGATGAACCGTCCTTTGGTGTTACTTTGTCTTTCTGTGTTTACTTACAGTGCACGCTGTGGTATAGCAGTGAATTAGCTGTTATTTCTACTTGATCTTGCATTAAGAGTCCGTCACTCTCTGCTTCTGTCAAAGACTATAAATCCTATAAAATACTATCACCCAGAATCGCTTTGGATATGTCCCTTACTATTCAGATTATGTGTTAAGACCGACAATTCCTATTCAAATGGCATAACATGGATGAATTTGCATTATATCCATGCATTAATAATCGAATGTGCTTATAAATGATTCAGGTGCATGCTGTCAAACATCTTTTTTAATAGTATTTTCTGTATACCTGTAAAGCAGAATTATGAGATTGTTATTCGTGGCATTTTATCATGTTTTACGTCACGGTGAGGTAAATCTAGTACACTATTATTAGGGCTAGGTATTGCCAGTCACCTCACGATATGATGCAAATGTCACGATTCGATATTTATCGCGATACACCACGATGTTATGATTAGATTTCGATTTAAATTTTAATTAATTTGGGTTCATTTCAGTTATAATGTCTATTTTGCTTACAGTATGAAATAAATAATCTTTCAGCTAATGCTGTTATTAATTTTACAGGTTATTAATGTTACAATGCTGTTATTTCATTTCTAACTTGTACAATTATGGCCATATACATTTTAAAATGTTTATTTCGTAATTATGGTGACATTTTAGCTTTTAAAAAATATACAATCCATGCATTACATCAATAAATATGATTTAGTAAAATTGCATTTATATTAAATTGCGTATATACAGAATATTGTTACATGCTTGTTGTTTTCATGCCTAAATTATACTATTTAAATTATTTAATTTGATATGTTGAACAAGTGCTAAAACGGTGTCTCTTTAACACCTGTGGCTGGGAGTTTGACAGTTGTGTTTGCTTGACCCATCGGCTTTTTTACAGCATTCATGCTATGTGTGATTCTTTTGTTGTTTTTGATAAATATCAATATTGTATCGCCTTCATTCCTCAAAACAATGATTGACTGATGAGTTTTTAGAGAAAGCTGATTCTTTTTTGCCATGTTTGACCTGATATTGACCTTAAGACATGCCAGTCTATTGCATGCTGTGGCAACTCAAAAACAAACACAAAGACAATGTTAAGCTTCATTTAATGGACCAAACAGCTTTCAGCCGTGTTTGAAATAATGGCAAGTGATTTTATAAATATATACATTTTTGTGCCCATATTTTGAATTTTGGGGGAATTTTTTTTTGTCAATTTCAGTGGTAATTTTGCCCTAAGACCCCATTAATTTCTGACACTGGTACCATGCTACTTTTTCTAAGTGAATGAGAATTCAAATTATGAGGGGAAAAGCTTAAATTACTATTTACAATTACACAGTGATTACACATGGTTCCAAAAATTGTGGATGTCTAACAATATGATATTTTGATGTGTTTCTTCCAATCCAGGTCTATTCTGATGTGTGCAGGAGGAAAACGTGTGGACGATGTTTGTGTTTGTCCCTGGAAGTTTCTGACAGATTCGGCTCCTCCCCTTCCATGTCTATAAAACTTTGAAGTAGCACGCTCATTCCACCATCATGCAGACGGATCCCGTGTTACCCGAATCCGCCGTGGTGTTCGCCATAGTGGTTTCCGTTCATGTGGCCGTTTGGAATCAGCTGT